>CM056055.1:89168492-89566720 GCA_029574335.1 Rana kukunoris | reverse complement strand
ACAGCTTGGAGTGGATCTAAAAATAGCTTAAAGCAATGTTTGGGGCAGATTTCAGCCTTGGCTGTGTTCTTTCAGTGGACTTTTTGCGTCCCGGTGGGTCCCTTTTTGTGTGCAGGGGGTTTGTCATATACTTTCCCCTCTTGGCCCATCTCTTCCCCCATGAGTTTTGACTCTGGTGCTCTCGGTTCTTCAGGAATCTTCCTTTTGGAAATTTAGAGAGATTTTCTCTTGACACTATCTCAGCTCTTAGTGGCCTTTACCTCTGTTAAAGGGGTTTCTGAGTTGGCGGTCTTGTCTTGCAAGCCGCCATGCTTGATCCTCCAAAATGATTAGGTGGTGGGCTTTCTCTGGAATAAGGACATTGTTCTTCCATGTCCTCGGCCGGCGCATCCTATGGAGGTTGCCTTTCATACTTTAGGCATGGTACACGCTTTGCGGGTGTACCAGCCTGCTACAGCTCCATTTTGGAGTTCTGACTCTCTTTTGTGTCGGTGTCTGGTCCACAAAAGGGCCTGGCGGTCTCATTGACCACCATTTTTCGGTGGATCAAGCAGGCTGTCATACAGGCCTATGCTCTTAAGGGGCGGGCCCCCCTCTTTAGCACTAGTGACCAGGGCAATTGGTGCTTCCTGTTTTTTTTTCCAACATCATGCGTCCGTCTCACAGGTGTGCGAGGTGGCGAATTGCTCGTCCGTTCACGCTTTTTCCAGAATTTATATGGTTGCTGTAAGTGCATCTTCTGATGGGTTTTTTTCGGCCGCTAGTTTTTGCAGGCGGCTGTTTAAATTTGCACCTCCTCCATTGAGGAGCTCTGCTTGTTTTGGGGTGAAGTTAAAATTGTCACTTGTCAAGATTTAAGGAGCTGTGTTCGTCCATGGACGAAAAGAGAAAATGGGCTTTTTTGTACCCACCGTAAAATCCTTTTCTCTGAGTCCATGGACACAGCTCCCACCCCTCCTTTTTAGGTTTGTACTGATTGTTATGAACTGAGGCTGCATGCTGCAGTGAGGAGGGTAATGTCTGGAGGGACCGCCCCCTGGGCAGGGCTGTTCAACTCTGTTAATGTAACATGTATTTAATTATCTAACATGTTTCTGCCTAGTCCTCTTCTGTAAACAGGGAACATAACCCACTTGTCAAGATTTAAGGAGCTGTGTCCGTCCATGGACTCAGAGAAAAGGATTTTACGGTGAGTACAAAAAAATTCTATTTTACCCCCACAGCACATTCACGTGCATGATTATGTTATAGTTTAGCTGTATCCATACTTGCACCATTCTTGATAATTCAAGGTGCCTGGTGTGAAAAAGCACTGCGAAAAGTGTGCCAAAATGGACTTGGGATACACAGCGTGAACTTGGAAATAGCTCCTCTGTTCTAAACGAATCAAAGTGATTTTTTTGGGCCTTATGCCGCGTACACACAATCACTTTTTGTGATGAAAAAAAAAACGACGTTTTCAAAAACGTCATTTGAAATGATCGTGTGTGGGCAAAACTTTGTTTTATGTCTTAAAAAAAACTACCAAAAAAAAATTCGAGCATGCTTGAATTTTTTGTGTCGTTTTTCAAAATGTCATTTTTTGTATCATAAAAAGTGATCGCGTGTGGGCAAAACGACATTGAAAATGACGTTTTAAAACTCGCGCATGCTCAGAAGCAAGTTATGAGACGGAGCTTCAATGGAATAGAGTGCCGTCGAACGTGGTGTACGTCACAACGCTTTGCTAGAACATTTTGGAAAAACGATGGTGTGTATGCAACGTCGTTTTGGAAAATGAAGTTTGAAAAACGTTGTTTTGTTTTGTCACATAAAACGTTGTTTTTTTTCCCATCACAAAAAGTGATCGTGTGTAAACGGCATTAGTGCCTATTACTAGGTTTAGAGTAAAGCCCATTTTATCATCACCATTTGAATGCCATCTCGACAGAAAAGGGGTGGTAGCATCATGAATACTGCAAACTAAAGTTTAAAATATTGTTACAGAAATATTGAAAAAAAATAATATATACTGTACATATACGTGCAAATCACCTAAATAAATATCCCAGTGGCATTAAAACCCTATATGCATGAAATATCATAACCAACTAAAGTCACTGAATAGTCATTTATTATCTACCTATTTTAATGCTGTATAGGACTATTTTATTTAGAAGACACAGGTTGCTTGAATGTAGTCCATGCAGCATCTGATTTATGGTTATATACCTATGGTCTTTTCTAGAAATTTCTCTAGTCCTACTAGACCTTTTCTCATTGGGCAGTTAATCCTACTGCAGGAAGGATTTACAAATTTCATCCATTCAGATATATGGATTCAAATCTAATAAGCCCAATTAGCTAAAGAACACCCATAATTAATGCCAATAAGCTATTTTTTTGGTTTAAAAACCTGTTTGCTTACCAATTGTACTTAATTAATTTGTTATCATTTATTTTCCATAGCCACAGCAATGCTTCTCTCTAACAACTCTTTTCTTGAATTGGTGGACAAAATAATAGAATACGCCTGGGATGAAACTAAAACTTACCCTGATGATATGCTTGGGTCCCTCTCTGCGCGGTTCAGCGTTGTTAATTACATCATCTCTGATTCATTTGCAGCAGCTCTATGCATTACAAGTGAGAGATACAACATTACTATATGTTATCAGTAATTTTCAGTTAGTTAGGTAGTTAGTATTGGGCATAGTTAGTATTGAGGACAAATTCTGAGTGAAATTTAAACCAAATCAACCTATAGTTCTATGCTGTAGCCAGTGGTGTCACTAGGGTTGGTGTCACCCGATGCAGTACAGACCCCCCTCCACTAACTACAGACCCCCCTCCCGCAGTATAGATCCCCCTCCCTCAGTACAGACCCCCAATCAATTAGACCCCCTCCCTCAGTATAAACCTCCCCCTCAGTGCAGATACCCCCACATCAGTGCAGACCCCCCTCAGTTACAGGCACCCCCCTCAGTTGCAGACCCCCCTCAGTGCAGACCCCCTCAGTTACAGACACCCCCTTCAGTGCAGACCCCCTTCAGTTACAGGCACTCCCTCGAGTGCAGGCTCCTCTGTGTAAACACAGAGGAGGGGCGGTGGCTTCGTTCTGCTCCACTAAGGGACACAGCCGTGATGCACAGGAAAGCGGGCAGTGTTAGTGGTGCCGCTACCCACGGATGTCACCCCTCTGGTGGGTGTCACCCAGGTGTGGCCCGCACACCTCGCACCTGCCTAGCAATGCCACTGGCCACTGACCACATGCGGCCCTAGACGGCTTTGAATGTGACCCAACACAAAATTGTAATCTTACCTAAAAATACTTTTCTTTATTTATTTTTTTGAGGGGGTGGGGGTTCTAAAAATGTGTTTACACTTAACGAACACATGCAGCCGATAAAAGAAAAAATTACAGTGTCCTTTTACTGGACTTTTATAAGTTTTGTCTTCCCAAAGAAAAATATCACACTCATCCCAATCACCCCTTATCCATGTCATCAGTTTTTGGCAGCACCTATAATTGTGAGCAACTAGTTTTAAAGATTAAGCACCGGAAGGGCAAAATTAGAACCAAAATATCTGGTGAGCACCTTGAGAATTCATTAAGAAACGCTACTCCATCCATCGAACCAGATATTAAGGCGTTAGTTTATCAAAAACCATTTCAAATATCGCACTAGTTTTATGTTGCCCTCTTTTATAATAAAAAATATATATACAGTAATATATATATATATATACTGTATATACAGGGCTTTTTTTCAGGTGGAACTTGGGGTAACTCAGTTCCACCCCTCTGGCTCAGACCCTTTGGTGCCTGCTTACCACAATCACTTGTAAACACAGAAGTCTGGTTTCTGTGTTTACAAGTGACAGCTCTGCACTCTGTGTGTAACCCCCTGAACGCTGCACTCTGTATGTAATGCAATCCTGGTATTTAATGCCTTCTACTGTTTGTGAAATCTGAACGGGTCGTATTTGAGTTCCTGCACCTATTTTCTGAGAAAAAAAAGCTCTGTGTATATATATATATATATATATATATATATAAAAAGATTCATACTCAGATGGATACATTGGGCCAGATCCACAAAGCACTTACGCCGACGTATCTCGAGTTGTGCGGCGTAAATGTAAATATGCGTATGCCTATGCGCCGTATCCCCAAAACGAGATACGCCTGAAAATCAGATATTTCCGTCCGACTTAAAAAGAACACACCAGCGCATCGTAGGCGCAAAAATGCACTTGACACACCATTGATTTGCTATGCAAATATGCAAATGAGGGAGATACGGCCATCACAAAAGTACGTTGGTGCGGTGCAGGCTACGCCCTGTGTGCATCAGCTGCACGTCCGTGTCACGTACCTGATGGTTGAGCCCAGCGTGCAAGGAGTGGCTGCCCTTGCTCCTCTGATCCCGAGACCCCTGATAGAGTAGACAGGGGGCTCAGGGATGCAGAGTCGCACAAGCGCGGTTGCAGCGCAGATGCTGGGCTGGGAGGAGCTTCTGTGGATCCTGGGCTGTTTAGAGAAGCAGGTGCGACTGGCGGCTGCGGATGGCAGGTAGAGACACTGGAACAATAGAAGCAGCAGGAGCGGGGGAGGTGTACTGTAGTACGGCAGATGCAAGTCCCAGCAGATGGGTCCGCCGACCGGTAGTGGATCAGGCGTAGCAGGCAAGACAGCGGTAATGTTCAGGCCGGGTCGGCAACAGGCGGGCAGCAGAAGGTACAGAGGGTCAGGCAGGCGGATGGTCAGACAAGCCGTGGTCAGGGCAGGCGGAAGGCAAGGAGGAACAGGTACAAGCCGGGTCGGGGACAGGTTCAGGTAAGAGTAGGGTACTTGGTAGTCACGGTAACGCTGTAGACTGGACAGGAAGAGGTGCAGGGCTCAGGACCCTTTTAAACCTAAGTTTGGCGCCAGAACGGCGTCCTCACGTGCCCGCGCGCCGCCGCCGGTGCGCGTGCCCGAGCGAGTTCCGGTGACGCGATTGCGCGCGCCCCGTGCGCGCGCGCAATGTCCCGCTACTGCCATCTGGTGGACAGGGCTGCTCATGACAGTCCGGTCTAAAGTTAGTCCTTATAAAAGCATCTTTAACTTTGCACCAGATGTGTACATGTCAGCTAAAGCAACACCGTTAAGGATGAGCTTAACAGCCACACTTGCAGGACAACAATCTGTATGCCAACATGCCAAAGGCATCCTTGCTCATAGCTATACTACTGACTTTAGATGAGCACAGAAGGAGGAGGGCACGGAGGAGAGCACGGGAGAGAATATGCCGCACACGCATAGACATCTTTGGCATGAGTGATTCTGAGGTGTATCGCATCTTCAGATTCACCCCTCATGCCATCATGGAATTAACCACAACCCTGCAAGAGGACATCACCAGCCCAACACAATGCTCACATGCAGTGCAGCCACTGGTCAAGGTACTGGCAACAGAGGCGTCTCTAGGGGGGGCCAGAGGGGCCCTGACCCCCCCAACAATATGCTGTGCCCCACCATGTTTCCCCCATGTGCTTTTTTTTTTTCTCGGGCCGTCCCTGGAGTAACAGTCTCTCCTGAGAGGAAGAGCGTCCCCAGTCAGCTCTGCGGGGCATTCCTCCCCCTCCCTCTGCTCGCTGACACTGCATATTGCAAGCGTTCACACAACCACAGCCGCCCGATCTGCTCCTTCCCCTGCATCCTCATTGGCACGGAGAAGAGTGAGTTGCAGAAAGGACTCTATGAGCACTGTGGGGGAGGGGGGGCCCAAGCCTTCATCTCAGTTACTGAAAAAACAGACTGATTTCTCCCGTCCTTAGGACAGGAGAACCAGCATGTAAATTCCGAGAGTGGTGACTGCAAGCTGAGCCGAGGGTCAGTCTATGACACTCTTTTACAGCCCAGTGAGTCCAGCCACCCCCCCCCCACTCTCCTCACATACGAGCAGGGAGGAATACAGCTCCTCCTCCTCCTCCTTTTAGTCCCCCCCCACACTATCTCGGTGTGCTGTATCTAAAGAGAGGGGATGTGTGTTCAGGAAACATTAAAATCAGCAGCATGTGTGTGAATGATGCCTGAGATTCTAGCCTGGACCGTGGGTAAGTGTGTGCACTGCAGACTGCATTACACTGTAATCACTGAACTGCATTATCTCCATCCCTTCTTCCCCCCATCTGTCTCCTCCCCTCTCCTGTTCTTTCAAGACATTCACAATTTACTTTCTGTAACTGTCACCACTGTTTACGATATTCCATTCCATCGCCCCACGACAGCTTATCCGACAGTCTGACAGACATCAGACCCGACCCATTTTATTTTCCAGAATATAACAAGACAACACAAGCTCTGGTACTGGTTCCAAAATTAATGAATGAATCCTTTAATGGTAACTTAGCTTTCTTATATACAGTACAAGCAAGTTACAGTTAATCACAGGAACAAAGACACACTCCACCCACACATCACACAATGGGGGGGCTTCATACACATTCTTTTAGATAATGACATTCCGATGAGTTAATTACTACTCATTACCCAGACGGTCTGGCTCCGCATTTAGAGGGGTTAATTACTACAGCTTGACAAGTCACATTCCACATCTTAACAGTGTCATTAGCTTACACAATAAACAGGTCTTAGAGCAGACCTAATTAGCACAATGGACACAAAACAGTATTAGCATCACACAATGGAATGTCTAGGAGCAGACTCAATTAACACCTCAAAAGCATGTGTCCCCACATTGAATGAAAACACTCTATTGACCTGTCGGAGTCAGACTTTACCAACTTGTAATATTTAACAGTAATGTCCCATCCCATGTAATTTATCATTTCTCAGTCACCCTATGCCCAAAAGGGGCACAGGATGACCCTAGACCCAATAGTCATTAGTGATGCTGGCACTCGAGTACCCCCCATCCTTCAAAAGTCTCTGGGTGTCACGGGCCATTCTGTTACACTTTCACTTTTCGTTAGGCAGGTAATATACAGTGCAAATTTCTTTCCTACATCCACAGATTGCAGGAAAGAAACTTGCATGATTCCCCCATCAACACAGACAGTGCTGACGGGAATATCCCTCCTGCCCAGCAAGTGTATTCTCCTAACAAACAGTGATTCTCACTAGTGGCTATACAGCAACCACTAGTGATAATCATAAGAGAATCTGCTCATTAATGGTTAAAATCTCAGCCAGTTCCTGCTGAACCAGCTGAGATTTAAACTGTCTATGGCTGGTATAGTCTTAGTCATACATTGATCACTTTTTTTCATTCATATATTAGGTTGAATGAAAAAAAAAAGAAATGATCCAATTCCCCCATCTACACATTATAGGTGGATGGGGGAATCCTCGCAGTGTGGACCAGTGCTGGAATAACCAGAATTGCTGTCCTGTCCCGGTTATTCACAGCGCTGGTCTCTGTCTCCTTGGCAGCGGCAGCAGCACACTGGAACCTAGTGCTGGTTACTTTATGGGGCTGATGTACAGGAGGGCAAGCACAATTTTGTGTTAGAGATGGGCTGGGCATGTTCAAAAATCCACATGCCAGAGCTTGCCAGGAAGCCCACACTGCACAGCGCTAATCACAGGCAGTGAGAGATTTCCCGGTCCGCAGCTCTGCACAGATCAGGAAATGTCTCACTGCCTGTGATTAGCACTGTGGAGTGTTGGCTTCCTGGGATTGGGCATATGGGATTTCAAACACACCCGAGCCCATCTCTATTGGTTGTAGACAGTTGAGCTCCCTGCAGGTTGCTTAGCAGCAGTGGAGCCTTCTCTGACATGCTGATCGGGATGCAATCCAGGTGATGCTCCCAGTCAAATCCTAGTGTTAAATATGAGAGATTTTATTGATCAAAGCCCACACTTTACAGGCATAGAGCCCACACTTTACAGGCATAGAGCCCACACTTTACAGGCATAGAGCCCACACGGCTGCGGAACATATACGTTTGATTATATATATATATATATATATGTGGTTGTACTCTTGATGCTAATAAATACTGTATTTATTAGATCTGACTGGGAGCATTACCTGGATCACATACCGATCAGCATGTCAACAGAGAAGGTTATACAGCATTACTGCTGCTAGGTGACCAGCTGGGGGCTCAGCTCTCTATAACTAATAGTTAATAGTACCAGCCTTCCCCTGCATGCATCCGTAATGTCACCAGCACTAGATTCTAATGGACTGCTGCCGCTGCCAAGGAGACAGATGCCAGACCATCGCTGTCAATAGCAGTGACAGAACAGCTGGGGAACCCCACAGTGGTAGAACACCAGGGCTCGGTGGCAAGACAACCTTTGCAACCCTGAAAGTTCTCCCACTGCTTTGGATCCTTATATTTTCTTGGTGTGCTGGTGACACATAGCTCTTGTTTTCTGCCACCCTGGGGGGGCCCCAGTATAGTAGGAAGGGAGCTCACTGCAGAACATGTTAAAGGGCCCGTTGGGGGATCGTAGTAAAGGGCCCCAGGAGATAGATATATATATAATTGCATTTTATAGTTGGGCCCCCCTACTTTTGTCCCTGTCCCCCTATGTGCCCCCCCTAAATATGAAAGCTGGAGACGCCACTGACTGGCAACACTCCATTTCCTTGCCAGTGGCTCTTTTCAGCGTAAAAGTGGAGTGGTGGCTGGGATGGCACAATCCTCCATGAGCATTATGTGTTGCACCAGGTTATCCCTGCAATCCTCAGACACATGGCCCAACCAAATCATCAGACCCACCCAGGGGACCTGCGGTCCTGAAGGCAATGACAGATTTCTACAGAATTGCAGACAGATTTCCCATGCACCGTGGGGGCCATTGATTGCACACATGTGGCACTCCAGACCCCCCCCCCCCCCCGTGAGACTGAACACACATAAACTGCAATCGGAAGCACTGGCATTCCATCAACGTACAGGTAATAGTCGATGCCCAAGGCCTCATATGGCACGTCCGTGCCAAACACCCCGGATCCAGCCATGACAGCTACATATACAATCAGAGCCCCATCCCAATGGAATTTAAACAAAACGTGTATGGGGACAGCTGGCTGGTTTGGTGAGTGACATGGGAGTCAGGCATGTCTGTCCCCCCCATGATGCAGAAATCACAAGGGGCACATGCACTACTAACATCCTCCTGTCTTTTCCCTTCAGGTGACTCTGCATATGCACTGGGACCCCATCTCATGACTCCTTTCCTGAACCCCCAAACCCCAGGAGAGGAAAAGATACAATGAAGCATACGCACGTACCCGTGCAGTGGTGGAACGCACCTTTGGCCTCCTGAAGTCACGTTTCCGATGCCTGGATAAGTCTGGGGGAACCCTGTTGTAGTCCCCAAACTTTGTATGCCAGATCATCGGTGCATGTTGCATGCTGCACAACTTTGCAGTGAGAAAGGGCCTGGAGATTGACATATGTGATGACCTGACCCCCGAACCAGACAATCCCCTCCTAACCGAGGGTCCCCCGTCTTCTGAGGGAAGAGCAGCCAGGAGACAGCTCGTTTAAACACACCTTTGCAAAGATGCAAAGGCATCTTTGCACGTTAACACACACATTAATCATGGCACAATGAGAATGCATGCATGCACACCACTGTGGTCCCTAGCACAGACAAATCACATCCTCATCAAATTGGATTGGCACAAGCCCACCATGCAGGACTTGTGAGCAGCAACGCCGCGCCAAGGCTCCAATTATGTCACTGTACATTCATACACCATTCACACGGACCTAGGGATCACTTCTCCCTGGTCCTGGGCATCCCTTCTCCACCACAAACGAGGGTGACACCAGGAATGTCACCCCCACAATCAAAACATCATTCACAAACATAAAACAAATCAGAATCAAAGAAAAAAAAAACACAGAAAAAAAAAAGAGACACAAACTTAACGCCGCTGGCGTGACCCACGCCTGGGGCGGCCACGGCCCCGGCTCCTCAGGGGAGGACTCATGGGGGGGGGGGGGGAATCGGGAAGGAGGAGCATCCCCTGGGTCTCTGCCCACCTGGCAGCCTGCCCTCCAAGGCCACGGCAATTCTGGTCAGGCCATCATTGAGGGTTGCCATATTGGCCTGGACAGCCTGGGTGAGGGCCCGCACATCCTGACCAACGCCTGCTGTGGTAGTCTGCTGTTTGTTTAGGCAGTAAGAGCCAGGGAGGAGTTGCAGTCCATGTCCCCAACTGAATCCTTGATGGAGGACAGGCTCTCCTCCATCCGCCCGGGTCTGAAGGGCCTGGTCCCTTCTTAGGTTTGCTGGCAGAACCTCGGCCAACCCCTGGTCTTGTGGGTCGCCTTCCTGCCTCCAGATGAGGCTTGTGGCCGGGGAGAACAGGAGGCCCTTGGGGGGGAGCCCTGTTGGGGGAGGAGTGGGAGGGGCTACCCTGATGGAGGCCTGGCTGCTGCCAGCCCTAGGGGGAGACTCCTCCAAATGTAGCGTAACATCATTCCCTGACATCACCTTCTCCTCCCTCAACCCCAACCTCCGACTCCTCAAAGGACTCCGGGCTTGCCTGGGGTCTTCCTCAGACTAATTTTCCGGTGATGGTGCGGACTGGCCAGATGGGCCAGCAGCACCCTCCTGCACATCTGTGGATGACACAAAACATTCACAGGTTCACACACTTGCCACATATTCCCCCCCCCCCCACCACATGCTACACACCAGATAGAAAAAAAAAACGTACCTGTCCTCACGGCCTACTCAATGGAGTCAAAGCCAGGCAGCCCCTCCACTTGCTGCCTGTTGAAGTACTGGGCCACTGCACGCTCTCATCAGTCAGCCTAATACTGCATGGTGGTCCCCCTCCAGTGCCCCTGCCATGTGCTGCAATCTGGGACAGCTTCCCAAGGACCACACGCCTGAGATCATTTATTTTCTTTTGTATCCCTGGCGGGTCCGGGTCTCACCCCCCAACAAATATACCTTGTCGGTGATGTCCTGCAAGATCTGCCTATTCTGGCCGGGGTGGTGTTGGCACTCTCCGGGCCATGCAGGAATCTCACAAATTGGGTGATGGCCCTGATAATAATCTCCTTCTCCCGCAAGGAGTAATTCAACTTTCTCTTCCTATCGCTCATCTTGAAAAAACACTCTTCAAATCACTCTCCAAAAACCAAAAAGACACGACACAAAACAACAAACACTAACAGACAGCGGAACAAAAGCACCTTGCTTCAGGAAGGGAAACAAATTGGATGTACTTTTGCAATGGAAGGGCGTTTCTCTGGGCCTATTTAAGCACTGGGCGTAGCTCACTAAGTTCACAGGGCCTAGTTCCTATCTTACTGATTGCACCGGGCCGAGTTCTGAGCATGCGCAGAGAGGTGCTGACCATAGTCTGCGTCATGCGCGCATGCGCAGTCCGGCCGGCCCTTCATTTGCATGGAGTCACGGCTCATTTCAATGGAACACGCCTACGTCCTTCCCAATTTGAATTACGCAGCCTTACGCCTCGGAATTTACGTCGCGCAGGCGCAAATTTGGGCTCAAATACTCTGTGAATACGGCACTTACGTCTCTAATTGTAGTCGGCATAGCGTAAAAGATGCGCAACGCTGGTCTATATATGCGCCGATGTAGGTGGATCTGGCCCATTATTTATATCAGTGATTGTTAACGTGTGATCCGCCCAACTTTTTCTGCTCATTAGTTAGCCTTATTGTTAGTGTATTTTATGTGTGGTGCCCAGGAAGATCAAAAGATTGGACACCCCCCTGCTGACTATTACATACAATAAATATGTAGAGTGTTATATAGTATATACAGTAAAATAGTTAAATGACTTGTAGAATATAAAAAACTTTACAACACCTACAGAGGATATAAAAAGTTGACGCACCCAATTGAAAAACACACTGAAATCTTTTAGGAAAAGGAAGTAAAAATAAAAAAATAAAATAATGTGGTTGCATAAGTGTGCACACTTTTACACTAATACTTCGCTGAAGCACCTTTTGATTTTATTACAGCATTTTTTGGGTATGAGTCTATCAGCATGGCACATCTTGACTTGGCAATATTTGCCCACTCTTCTTTTCAAAGTCAACTATTGAAAAATAAGCTTGGCTGTAGATACAGATAAGTAATTCTCACCAGCCATGCTGCATTTAGGGGATGCAAGTTTTAGACCAACATGTAGAGGAGTTAGTGGTCGAGAGTCCAAATTGAAATACAGCACCTCATCCCTTAATAAGATGTATAAAGGAAGTTGAGGGGATGTGGGATTATTTCGGTGCCAAAATAGAAACCAAACAAAGCATATATATAAAAGTAGAACAATTTAATTTGAGACATTTGAAAAAACAATAGGTACAAAAACAATTTAGGTTCAAAGCAGTAGAGCAATATCAGTTATTGTGGGAGCAACATTTGAGAATATATGTCAGAGGTCAGATCTTCCCTACTAGTTTCGCCAATCCTTTGGCTTCGTCAGGTGTTTTATGACGTGACTTTGACAAAGAGCTCTAAAAGACAAAAAATTGCTTGTTTATAGATACATACATTGACAGAATTTCAATAGTTACTGAACAATTTAAAGTTTGGCTAGAAAAAGTGGCGGGATACATATTAATGCCCAGTTGCCCAAAATGCAAACCACAAATGACCACAGTGAGCCTCCATGGAATCCCACTAGGTGCAAAAAGCACATGTCCCCTGGAAGGTAGGAAGAAGGATAAACCTACCCTCAACTGCCAAAGGAACTATATGAGGAAACCACAAATAACCTGAAAACAGGTCCACTGTGGTTTGCATTTTGGTCAACTGGGCATTAATTTGTATCCTGCCACTTTTTCTAGCCAAACTTTAAATTGTTCTGTAACTGTTAAAATTCTGTCAATGTATGTATCGATAAGCAAGCAATTTTTTGTCTTTTAGAGCTCTTTGTCAAAGTCACGTCATAAAACCCCTGACAAAAGCTGAGAGGAATCTTCTTAGTTTTCCCACGGTGGACCGCCTCCGCATTGTGACCTCCCTGAGAAACCGTATCAAATCCCTAGATTTGAACAAAATTGATAAATCTATGCTCTGGTCGAAGCAAAAGTTTTATGAATTTGCCAACAAACCTCACAGAATGTTGGTCAATAGGTTAAAACCTCGCCCCCATGCCTCTCTACCTGATTTCATTTTCCGGCCAGACGGGATCCCCACTTATTTCCCCCGGGGTATGACTAAAATATTTGGACAATTCTACCAAGACCTATACAACTGTCTATCTAAGGACTCTGAGTCCCAGTTCTCTCAGGAGAAATTTGACGCTTTTGTTGACACTCTTAACCTACCCAAATTATCCCCAGGTGACCATTCTGGACTTAATGCACAGATCACTGCTGAGGAGATTTCCAGGGTCATTAAAGAACTTCCATCTCATAAATCCCCAGGCCCTGATGGACTCCCTTACTCCTATTATAAGAAATTTCTCCCAGAATTACTGCCCCATATGGTAACTTTATTTGCATCCCTGTTAAAAGGGACTGTACCCTGCACTCAATTCTTACATGCATATATAACGGTCATCCCAAAACCGGACAAGGACCCGTCAATTCCTGACAACTACCGCCCTATAGCTCTCTTAAACTCCGACTATAAAATATTCACAAAAATATTGGCAAACAGACTCTCCCTTCTTCTTCCATCTTTGATACATAGGGATCAGGTGGGTTTTGTGCCTACTAGACATGCAGGGGATAACACAAGACGGACCATTGACCTTATTGATCTTCTGACCAAGACCGGGAGACCTGCTATCGTGTTGAGCTTAGATGCGCAAAAAGCTTTTGACCGTCTGAACTGGTCTTTTATGTTTGTCACCTTGACAAAATATGTTTTTTCAGGTCCATTCATGCAGGCCTTAAGGGCGCTGTACTCCGTACCCACTTCTCAGGTCCGATTGGCTTCCTGCGTCTCACCGCCATTCCCCTTGAGTAATGGTACCAGACAGGGTTGTCCCCTGTCTCCTCTTTTATTTATTTTAAGTCTGGGGCCCTTGGCTGCGGCTATTTGATCCCATCCAGATATAAGGGGGGTGGCGCTGAGGCGGGAGGAGTACAAACTCTCGCTCTTTGCGGATGACATATTGCTAACAATCACTCGCCCACATATCTCCCTTCCTTCCCTCCACATTACTCTAGACTTATTTAGCAGCCTCTCCGGTTTTAAGATTAACACAACCAAAACAGAGGCCCTCCCTATAAATATCCCGGCGAGTGCACTCGCCTCTCTACAAAGTAACTTCAATTATCGCTGGTGCACCCATTCCCTGAAATATTTAGGGGTACGTCTCTCTAACCTCTATTCTACCCTGTACCAGGTTAATTTCCCTCCTTTATTTATTGAAATAGGTAGATTACTGAAATTATGGACGAAACTTCCGTTGTCTCTAATCGGCAGGATAAATGTCCTCAAAATGTCTATACTCCCTAAACTATTGTACTTTTTTGAAACTCTTCCCGTACAGATTCCCATGACCCAGCTGAAAGCATTACATAGGAACTTTCTAAACTTTATCTGGAATAACGCCTCCCATAGAATAGCCAGCTCAGTCCTCATGGCCCCCCGCTCACAGGGTGGCTTAGGAGCGCCCGATATAGTTAAATATTATTATGCTACTCACTTAAAAGCTATAACCTCATGGACGTCTAGATTTGCCCCAAACAGATGGTCTGAAATAGAGATGGGAATTACAGTCCCTGCTCATCCATGCTCATTGCTGTGGCCCTCACCCGACAAATCCTTTGTTCATATACGAAAGATCTGTCTGAATACGATGCTATTTACTCTCCTAATTTGGAGGCGCTGTTCTAGTAAATTCTCTTTATCGTCTCCTTGCCCACCCCTAATAAATATCCTCTTTAACCCAGAAATTCCTGACAGTCTATCCTACGACTCGATGTTACCCTGGACCCATGCAAACATATTTCAACTTCGTCACCTAGTGCACCCAATAACGCGTACATTATTATCTTTCACAGACCTACAGTCAAAACATAATATCCCGAAAACCCTTTTTTATTCCTTCCTACAGATTAGACATTTCTTCACTTCCAGGTCTCCCAACTGACCCTTAGCGTCCCTACTGATTTTGAACTACTTTGTTCTAGAGGCCCTCACGAACTTCACCAGATTTCCACTATATACAAAATTCTACATTCAGCTTCTCCCCTCTCTGAAAATACTCACTCATACATGAGGAAATGGTCCCACATATTGTGCAAGCCCATCTCATTGGCAGAGTGGAGACGAATCTGGGACGCTTCCTTTAGGGCCTCTAGATGTGTAGCCCAGAAAGAAACTACATACAAAATACTTATGTTCTGGTACAGAACCCCTGAATTTTTAGCAGCACATAAGTTGTCCCCGTACAGCCAATGCTGGAGATGTGGCTCCTCTGTCGGTACACACCTCCACATCTTTTGGGACTGTCCGGTAATTACTCCCTTTTGGTCACAAGTCCATAATCTCCTGGTGAGGGTTCTAGAAATAGACGTGCCCTTTCAGCCTTTACATATGTTACTGGGCTTACCACTCCCGAAAATTTCGAAACATCTTGGCAAACTAATGACGTTTCTTTTACTGGCAGCCAAACGTGTCATACCTCAACATTGGAGAGCTACCTCCCCTCCCACCTTTGCACAATTTTTGTCAACAGTTGCGGACATTAGAAGGATGGAACGTCTTACAGCGGCTATAGATGACTCTTTACCCAAATTCGAAGCTATATGGGAGAGATGGGATTCTTCTGATTTTAACGCAGAGCCTAATTCCACTCTACCATAGCTGCATGCCCATTGCACATATCCCCTACAGTTCTGTATAAGATGATGTCCCCCTTTTTTATTTTTATTTTATTTCTTTCCTCTCCCCTTCTTTCTCTATATAGGTCAGAGATTGATGATATATGTTTCTGCTCAGCAGAGCCATGATAAGTTATTCATGTTGAACCCACCACTTATTTTCTATTTTCTCAGTTTAACTAACTTGTATACAACCAGACTTGTCTATGTCCTGTTATAAACGTGACTGTATATTCCTCGCATTTTTTCATCGTTCAAATGTCTGGATTTT
Organism: Rana kukunoris; assembly: GCA_029574335.1. Taxonomy (NCBI): domain Eukaryota; kingdom Metazoa; phylum Chordata; class Amphibia; order Anura; family Ranidae; genus Rana; species Rana kukunoris. The sequence goes on along the minus strand of CM056055.1, from coordinate 89,550,663 downwards.
GTGATTACTTTGTCTGATTTGAAAATCTATAAATAAACAATTAATAAAAAAAAAACCCTGACAAAGCCAAAGGATTGGCGAAAACTAGTAGGGAAGATCTGACCTCTGACATATATTTTCAAATGTTGCTCCCACAATAACTGATATTGCTCTACTGCTTTGAACCTACATTTTACTATATATAAACTATATATTTACTTTTATATATATATGCTTTGTTTGGTCTCTATTTTGGCACCGAAATAATCCCCTCAACTTCCTTTTAGATCTGCTCTGATAGCTGGTTCCTTTTTTCAGTCCCTAAAATTGAGTCTGAGTTGCACCTGTTTCTCTTCCTTGGAATGAAGATTCTGCAAACAGTAAATTTACCACTGGCTCCATATTGTGGTCAAATCTGATATTGCAGACAAGAACAACTTAATATCCCGTTGGAGGCAGAACAAGTAGTATGTTTCCTTTTTTAAATTTTTTTAAAGTGTATTTTTTGTGCGTGAACTCCCAGGAGTTGGGAGTAGGCAGACCCTCCCCCCGGAGGCAACCGCTATCCTTCTCCATGCCCCCGGTGGCAATGGCGGGTGTGAGGGGGGCCTCCCACTCACCCCACCCTACCTGATCCACTTGGGAGCCCGACTGGTGGTTTTTGTGGAGGGGGGGGGTGGGAGTACTAAGCACAGGCGTACCTTGCATAGCACACCCACCGTGAGCCGGGCTGAGACTACCAAACTCAATTCACATGTAGCCAAGACCGGGATCCGAACCCTTGGCTGCAGAGGTGAACGGCTTGTCAGCGCAGTGCCAATCACGTTGAGCCACCACAGCTCCGTATGTTGCCTTTTGTAGTGAACTGGGCATTCAAGGGTTGTATTTTTTGTGTCCTATTACTGTGTTAAATAAGACTGTGACATTTACGTTTGAAGTTGTATCGTTACAGGTAGATAAAACTGTACGTGTGGATGTACACAAAATAGTGAATATAATTTCATTCAACTATAAATCAACTTCACCCAAGCTAATGAGTAAGTGGACATTTTAAAGCATAGGGATACCAATTAAAGCTGAATCACTGGAAAACACCGGAATATAGTGGCAACAAAATGTATGTGAACCCCTTGAAATTAACAGTTTTTTTTGCAGTAATTTGCCATAAAATATGATCTGATCCTCATCTAGGTCACAACAATAGACAAACACAATTTTCTTAAGCTAATAACATACAAACAATTCTAATTACTTATGTGTTTATTAATCAGATGCCGACCGCCCACCGTCGTTATACGGCGGGACGGTGGCACTGCTGGGCGAGAGCACGTAGCTCTACGTCCTCCCTTTAGCGGCCGCTAGGGGGCGCGCACGCGCTGCCGGCGGCCCGCGCGTGCGCCCCCACTCGTCCCCCGCGCGTGCCCAGGGGGGATCGCCGCCGGGCACGTGCGCTCGTTCGTTACAGAGCGGGGACCGGGAGCTTTGTGTGTAAACACAAAGCTCTCGGTCCTGTCAGCGGGGGAAACGCTGATCTCCTGTTCATACAATGTATGAACAGAAGATCAGTGATTTCTCCTAGTGAGGCCACCCCCCCATACACTTAGAACACACCCAGGAACACACTTAAAGCGGATCTCCACCCTAAAGTGAAGATCCGCTGATCGGAACCCTCCCCCCCTCCGGTGTCACATTTGACACCTTTCAGGGGGGAGGGGGGTGCAGATACCTGTCTAAAGACAGGTATCCGCACCCACTTCCGGCCCGCAGTCTCGGGCAAAAGACGGGCTTTTCCCGTTGCGTGCTGGGAACTCTCAGCTCCCAGCACACAGCGGGAGCCAATCGCGGGCGCAGCGCGACTCGCGCATGCGCCGTAGGGAACCGGGCAGTGAAGCCGGAGCGCTTCACTTCCTGGTTCCCTCGCCGTGGATGGAGGGGGGAGCAGCAGGGTGACGTGCGATCGCTCATCCTCTGCTGCGGACGCCGCTGGACTCCAGGACAGGTAAGTGTCCTAATATTAAAAGTCAGCAGCTGCAGTATTTGTTGCTGCTGGCTTTTAATATTTGCTTTTTGGTGAACCATCCGCTTTAACCCCTTCACTGCCAATGGCATTTTTATAGTAATCCAATGCATTTTTATAGTATTGATCGCTATAAAAATGCCAATGGTCCCAAAAATGTGTCAAAAGTGTCCGAAGTGTCCGCCATAATGTCGCAGTACTGAAAAAAACGCTGATCGCCGCCATTACTAGTAAAAAAAAAATATTAATAAAAATGCCATAAAACGACCTCCTATTTTGTAAACGCTATAACTTTTGCGCAAACCAATCAATAAACGCTAATTGCGATTTTTTTTTTAGGAAAAATATGTAGAAGAATCTGTATCGGCCTAAACTGAGGAAAACATTTTCTATATATTTTTTGGGGATATTTATTATATCAAAATGTAAAAAATATTGCATTTTTTTCAAAATAGTAGCTCTATTTTTGTTTATAGCGCAAAAAATGAAAACCGCAGAGATGATCAAATACCACCAAAAGAAAGCTCTATTTGTGGGGAAAAAAGGACGCTAATTTTGTTAGGGAGCCACGTCGCACGACCGCGCAGTTGTCAGTTAAAGCAACGCAGTGCCGAATCACAAAAAGTGCTCTGGTCATTGGGCAGCAATATGATCCGGGGGTTAAGTGGTTAATGTCAGCCTCTGTCATGGTAAGTATTAAACCTCTAGCACAACTCTAGAGCATAAAACCCATTCTGCCGTTGACCCAAATTGTGAAAGCATGCAGGGAGCTGAGAGGGAGGTCTGCTTCTTTTGGAGTTCCAGCCATAGAGAGAGCGAGCCCATTTATTACCATAGCTTTATAGACAAAATTACATCATACACATGAGCACATTCAATTGGCTTAGTCCATATATGGTGGCTTCTCCTTGCAAGTCCATTTTTGACATGGAGCCTTCATGGCACATTCTTTCCTTCCACAATCGCCATATTTGTTTTAGTCGATGAAGGGGGCCATGGGAGGAGCTGTTTTGGCGGGGTTTGAAGACATCTGTTTTCACTCTTAATTTCCTGGGCCGAGACTTAACTCTATAATCTGGCATAACTTCTTTCAAGGGTAATAACTGTATTGTAACATATAATTTTCACACATTTATATGTATACTTATCTTATATATAGGGATGAGCTTTGCGTTCGAAACAAACGTATGTTCGACTCGAACATCGTCCGTTCGATCGTTCGGCAAATTTCGAACAAAACGATCGTTCGCGGGAAATTAGAGTGAAACGAAACGACCGTTTTTAAAACTTTTTTCCCATTGATACCACTATCAATGGAAAAAAACTTTTAAAATCGGTCATTTTTTCAGGAGTCCTGCTCCTGAAAAAACAACCGTTTTTAAGACTTTTTTCCATTGATACATGTTCCCTGGGGCAAGACCCGGGTTCTGAAAGACATTTTCCAACAATAACTTGAAAATTGGTCTTTAAAATTATCGTTTTTGAATTCGAACATTCGAGTCCCATAGACTTTAATGGGGTTTTAAAAGTTTGTGCGAACGATCGAACTGTTCGACGGTTCTGGTGTGAACCGAACACGGGGATGTTCGTCTCATCCCTACTTATATATATAATGAAATAAAAACAATATAAGAATATAAAAGAAAAACAACATTTCAGTGGTTCTAATCATAACACAAAATATTCATTTTAGTAACTTGCATCACAGTCCCCCTTACAATTACTATTTAATTAGTACTGTCCCCAGGTAACATTCTAAATACACCCCCCTTGTTAGCTAAAATTATGTCTAGTTACAGAGCGGGGAACGGGAGGTATGTGTGTAAACACATACCTCTCGTTTCTGTCAGCGGGGGAAACGCTGATCTTCTGTCCATACAATGTATGGACAGAAGATCAGTGATTTCCCCTAGTGTGGCCACCCCCCCCATACAGTTAGAACACACCAGGACCACACTTAACCCCTTCCCTGCCCCCTAGTGTTAACCCCTTCACTGCCAATGGCATTTTTATAGTAATACAATGCATTTTTATAGCATTGATCGCTATAAAAATGCCAATGGTCTCAAAAATGTGTCAAAAGTGTCCGATGTGTCCGCCATAATATCGCAGTACCGAAAAAAAACGCTGATCGCCGCCATTACTAGTAAAAAAAATAATAATAATAAAAATGCCATAAAACTACCCCCTTTTTTGTAAACGCTATAAATTTTGCGCAAACCAATGAATAAACGCTAATTGCAATTTTTTTTAACGAAAAATATGTAGAAGAATACGTATCGGCCTAAACTGAGGAAAAAAAATGTTTTTTATATCTTTTTTGTGATTTTTATTATAGCAAAATGTAAAAAATATAGCATTTTTTTCAAAATAGTCGCTCTATTTTTGTTTATAGCGCAAAAAATCAAAACCGCAGAGATGATCAAATACCACCAAAAGAAAGCTCTATTTCTGGAAAAAAAGGACGCCAATTTTGTTTGGGAGCCACGTCGCAGGACCACGCAATTGTCAGTTAAAGCGACGCAGTGCCGAATCACAAAAAGTGCTCTGGTCTTTGGACAGCAATATGGTCCGGGGCTAAAGTGGTTAAACAAACCCATGGCAGTCTTAGCTCATTCTTCAGTGTAGACAAACATACAGGAAGTTCCACCGTGCCCATATATGGATCCATTTATAAAGGCACAATATTCCTCCCCCGATAAACACATCCGTCAACCCAAAGTGACCTTTTTGATTCACCACTGTGGCTCTATCACACTGCATCATCTGTTCACATTGTACCTATACACTATTTTAACCGACCTTTCTTTTTAACATCCAGTTGTACTAAAATACGAGAGAGAGAGAAAGAGAGAGAGAGAGAGAGAGAGAGAGAGAGAGAGAGATCTCTATATATTTTTAAAGAAAGACTGCAACGGAGTGTAATAAGCTTTGAGTACACTAACATTCACTCAGACAGATATTTTTGTCTTCAAAAATCTCAATGAACTCTCAAGAAAAGTTATTTAGGCTCAAAAATGTTTTAAAACCATTACTCTGAAAAGCCACATCTTCTAAATATATTTTCCTCATTTGTGAACTCCGTTGCAGGCCTCTGGTTCCAACAGACTCACAGAAGGGTAATTTACCACAGTGTGTCACGCTGTGTAACCTGATCTCTCTGCTAAGAGAGGGCATTTCCTTATTGACCTCTAAAATAAGACATCTGCTAGCTACTGCTTAGAACAGATCTTCCAAATATGTATAGCCACACACTGTAAGATCTGCTAACAATCGAATTTTATTGTTTTTCTATTTCCTCCTTTCAATATGAATCAGGTTGTATCCCTAGTATGGCTTTTTGAAGATGACCCCACTGATTTTTGTGAGCACTACTCAGCCTGTCCCCCACAGGTGATTGCTGGGTGCATTGAGTCTGCTCAGTCTCTTGTTAGACAGGGAGATTTAAAACTACAGTTTGTACAACCAATACTCTCAGCATGGTCTGACATGATGCAATCAGCCCCAGCCAAACAAACCACCTCTGCTATCAGACACCAGCCTACCCATAAATGTATGCTTCCCCATCACCCATGTCAACTTCATTTGCAGCGCAGTATACACTGCTCCCAACCAAATACTCATATCCAGTCTCTGCTCCCTGTACCTATCCTGCATTCTACCCACCTGCCTCTTCTCAGCTGCCTGCAAACCCACAAGAACCTTACCCAGCTACTGTTACCTCTTTTCCGTCATATTCCAATCCTCCTTTCCAGTCTGCTGCACCCCTTACCTACAGAGCTTCAGTGGCTAAGCCAAAGAAAAAAACAAAATTTTTTTCCAACCAAAACGATTCTGCCAGTAACCCAACCTGCCTCCACACCAATCAACCTGCTCCAGTCTGCTTGCATGCTAGCTGAACCTGATAACCCACCTGATTCTTCCAAACCTCTGCCTGCTATCCAGCCACTGTCTCTGCCTGAAGTTCCTGTGGCCCAGTCTGATGTGCCAGTACTTATTGACCAGTCTGATGTGCCTGCTGTCCAGTCTGACATGCCAGTATTCCAGCCTGAAGTGCCAGAGCCAGTATTCCAGCCTGAAGTGCCAGAGCCAGTATTCCAGCCTGAAGTGCCAAAGCTTGAACGATCCGGTGTCCCCGCCTAAGGTTGTGGTGCCCGTCTTTCGGCCTGATGAGCTTCTGTCTGCTGCTCAGCCTGATGAGCTTCTGTCTGCTGCTCAGCCTGATGAGCTTCTGTCTGCTGCTCAGCCTGATGAGCTTCTGTCTGCTGCCCAGCCTGATGAGCTTCTGTCCGCTGCCCTGCCTGAAACGCCTGCTGTCAAGCTTGAGTTGCCCGTCGCCTGGTATGATACCTTGGACTGTCTTCATACCCAGCTTAGTCTGACTCTGCCTGTTGCCCGACTTGATTCCATGGACTTGTCTCAGAAGCAGCTAGTTGGAGCGTCTGGAGGCCGCTGCTTTGAGGGGGGGTACTGTCAGCAAAGGTTCCGTCCACTGGTGACACTACCTGATGATTGGCGTGCAGTACTGTGGTCCACCGCCAGGTGTCTCCTGACAGTCTGGAACTGCCAGGGGAGCTCTCCCCTGGTGGTATTATGTGATCTTTGGGCCCCAGTACTGGCGTCCACCAGCAGGGGGTTCCTAGCAGTGTGGGGCCGACATCTCATGCGATTAGGCATCACCTGAGCCTGATTGCAGGAGATGTGTACAAATACCTGGCAGTGACAATCAAACTTTGCCTTGATATCTCTCTATGAGCCCTGACCAGCTCTGCATCTGATCCTGATCCTGATCTGTAACCTGAACCTGGAATCCTGTACCCTGTACCCTGTACCCTGTATTTTGTACCTATACCTCTCCCCCCTGTGATCCATCCTCTCTCCATGTCCTGTTTGTTTTCCCTTTCCCCAGCTGCTGACCTCCCATTGACGATCCTGGCCTGGCCCTGTTATGATTCTGGTTTTCCCCATTACCTGTACATATTGGTGTCTTATTTGTGGGTTCTGTTGGTATTGGTTGCTGTGCACAGTGTGGTATTGGAGGTTGTTACGTTAACATTATTTCACTTATCTTTAATAAATCATATTTTCACTTAAACACGTCTGGGTTTCCTCTGTTGCAGTCCACACGGTTCTGGTCTCACCTAATACGTGACATACAGTGAATATCGGTACCTAAACCAGAATCTGGAATGCAAGAAAATACTCGTACATGGATATTAGTTAATTATTTTTTAAGAGCAGTCACATAATTTCTCAAAGTATCAGACTGTAATTGCAACTGTCATGGGTAACTAATAACCTAATCTAGTGACTGTTTCATACAAGATTTCAAAGGGGATAATGAATGCTTCCCCCTTGGGAAGTACCGTACACTATGCTGAGGGTGGTAAGTTATGTGAAACGTTAATGTGGTACCCAGGACCTTCCATATTTCTTTTGTAACTGTAGCAGTGAACGCAGGGCCTTGCTCACACTCTATCACCTTAGTTACCCCATGCAGCCATTAACATACAAGGTGAGTTAGAGCATTGGGATCGGGGGACACAGGACAGAGGGTAGATGAGCGGATTCCACCTTCATGAGTTCAGAACAATCATGTTCATCCAGAGTAGTAGCAGATAGGTCTGCATCATTCTCTTCCTTCTGTGTTTGTCCAAAGACATGGCACGTCCTTGGACAAAACGAAGGAGAGAAGAAGGGTTGGTGGGTTACAGAGCACAGAATCCGGGATGAGCAATGGGCGGTGGGTAGGGATGAGCCGATCATACCCGCGTTCGGTTCGCACCAGAATGTTCGAACAGACCGTGGGTTCGCGCAAACATTTAGAACCCCATTGAAGTCTATGGGACTCGAACGTTCAAATTCATTTTAAAGACCAATATTCAATTCAATGTTGGAAAACGTCTTTCAGAACCCGGGTCTTGCCCCAGGGAACATGTATCAATCGAAAAAAAAGTTTTAAAAACGGACGTTTTTTCCAGAGCAGCGATTTTAATGATGCTTAAAGTAAAAACAAAGAAAAATTCCTTGAGATATCGTACCTGCTGGGTGTCTAGTATAGACACCCAGCAGGTACGATATCTCAAGGAATTTTTCTTTTTTTTTTACTTTAAGCATAGTATAGTGGCACGTGTTTAGAAATGTCCCTGCACAACATGAGATTACTCTCAGAAAAAAGTAATTTAATACTGCTTGCGCACGTGCTGTGTGGCAACAATACAGTATGTTGATTATTTTAGAGGTGGTGTGGGGCCATTACAATGCCAGATCTTGGCTTAATCAATAATTTTTTTGTGAAACAAAAATTGTAGAAAAAAGGGCACCCCTCAAACATACTGTAATTGGAGCGCAACAAAGAGCCATGTGCAAAGTATTGCATCAAAAATTGTTATTAGGTGCCCCTGTTAACCACTTGCCGACCAGCCGCCGCAGTTATATGCGGCAGGTCGGCTCCCCTGGGCGAGAGCCCGTAGCTCTACATCGGGACTTCTGCGGCCACTAGGGGGCGCGTGCGCGCCGCCGGCGGCCCAATCGCGCGCCCCCCGCTCGCCCCTGAGTCCCGCCAGCGTGCCCGGCGGGCATGATCGCCGCCGGGCACACGCGATCGTTCGGTACAGAGCGGGAAACGAGAGCTATGTGTGTAAACACAAAGTTCTCGTTCCTGTCGGCGGGGGAAACGCTGATCTCCTGTTCATACAATGTATGAACAGAAGATCAGTGATTTCCCCTAGTGAGGCCACCCCCCCCCCCCCATACAGTTATAACACACTAGGAACACACTTAACCCCTTCCCTGCCCCCTAGTGTTAACCCCTTCACTGCCAATGGCATTTTTATAGTAATCCAATGCATTTTTATAGCATTGATCGCTATAAAAATGCCAATGGCCCCAAAAATGTGTCAAAAGTGTCCGAAGTGTCCGCCATAAGGTCGCAGTACTGAAAAAAAATGATGATCGCCGCCATTACTAGTAAAAAAAAAAAAAAAATGCCATAAAACGACCCCATATTTTGTAAACGCTATAACTTTTGCGCAAACCAATCAATAAACGCTAATTGCGATTTTTTTTACGAAAAATATGTAGAAGAATACGTATCGGCCTAAACTGAGGAAAAAAATGTTTTTTTATATATTTTTGGGGGATATTTATTACAGCAAAAAGTAAAAAATATTGTTTTTTTTTATAAATTGTCGCTCTATTTTTGTTTATAGCGCAAAAAATAAAAATTGCAGAGATGATAAAATACCACCAAAAGAAAGGTCTATTTGTGGGAAAAAAAGGACGCCAATTTTGTTTGGGAGGCACGTCACACGACCGCGCAATTGTCAGTTAAAGCGACGCAGTGCCAAATCGCAAAAAGTGCTCTGGTCATTGGGCAGCAATATGGTTCGGGGCTAAAGTGGTTAAACAGGGGCAGAAAAATTGTGCCTTAGGCACCACACAACACTGCAACCCCTCCCAATAACTGTAATTGGAGCACAACAAAGAGCCACGTGCAAAGTATTGCATCAAAAATTGTTATTAGTCGCCTCTGTTAAACAGGGGCTGAAAATTGGGCCTTAGGCAGAACACAACACTGCAACCCCTCGCAATAACTGTAATTGGAGCTCAACAAAGAGCCACGTGCAAAGTATTGCATCAAAAATTGTTATTAGGTGCCCCTGTTAAAGGGGCACAAAAATTTGACCTTAGGCACTGGTGGTGGAGCCCAGAAAGAAACACAAAATGTCTTACTAGCTATCAGCAAGAAAAGTGAGGAGGAGAAGGATATTCCATGAGCAGCATAACAGGACAGTCACTTAGCATCAGCATACGCAGTCTCAAAGGGATCTGACATTTCAACAAAAAATTATTATTCAGTAACATCAGCATCAGGTGCTTGGTAGCTGGTGTTGATCCAAGCCTGATTCATTTTGATGAATGTCAGTCGATCAACAGAGTCGGTGGAGAGGCGCACCCTGTGATTGGTCACAAAGCCTCCAGCAGCAATGAATGTGCGTTCTGAAAGAACACTGGATGCAGGGCAAGCCAGTAGCTCAATTGAGTACTGTGCAAGCTCTGGCCAGTGATCCATCCTCAAGACCCAGTAAGCCAGAGGATTTTCGGTGGGGAAGGTGTCCAAGTCGGATCTTGCCCCTAGGTATTCCCGGACCATGTAAACCAGACGCTGGCGATGGTTGCTGGAACCGGTCAGACCTTGGGGCTGCGGACTAAAAAATTGTCTGAACGCATCGGTCAGACGCCCACCTTCTCCACCGCTCCTTCTGTGACTCACCGAAGCCTCAGCAAGACGTTGTCCAGAGCCAGGTTTTGGTAATCCCCCTGGTTCTGGGAACGCATTGCACAGACCCTTCTGCAAGGCCTCCCGCAGAAGTTTCATCTTCTGCTCCCTCTGCGATGGCAACATAAGGTCCGCAACCTTACTCTTGTAACGTGGATCAAGGAGAGTTGCCAGCCAGTAATGATCCCTCTCCTTGATAGCACGTACACGAGGATCCTTACGCAGGCTTTGCAGGATCAGGGAGGCCATGCAGCGTAGGTTTGCAGAGGCATTCGGGGCACAGTCCTCTGGGTCACTGAGGACAACAGGATTCGCAGCCACCTCATCCAAGCCACGTAAAAGTCCATGTGTTCCTTGGGACTGTAAATGATCCCTTGAAGACTGCTGCTGCTGATGCTGAGTGCTAGGCTCCACCTCCATGCTGCTGATACACTCATCCTCCTCCTCTTCCTATTCTTCCTGTGTGCTAGGTGGGCAAGCAGGACCACTGTCTGGATAAACGGGGGCCTTGAAAGGTAAGGAAGTCCTCCTCTTCCTCCCTCTGTTCTGCCTCAAGGGCCCTGTCCATTATTCCATGTAGCGTGTGCTCCAACATATGAATAAGAGGGACAGTCTCACTGATGCATGCACTGTCACTGCTCACCATCCTTGTGGCCTCCGCAAATGGTGACAGGACAGTGCATGCATCCCTGATCAAGGCCCACTAGCGTGGTGAAAAAAACCAAGCTCCCCTGACCCAGTTCTGCTGCCATATTGGCACAGGTACTCATTGATGGCCCTCTGCTGCGTGTGCAGCCGCTGCAGCATGGCCAACGTAGAGTTCCATCTGGTGGGCATGTCACAGATTAGGCAGTTCTTGGGCAGGTTGTATTCCCTTTGGAGGTCTGTCAGCCGAGCAGTGGGATTATATGACCTCTGGAAATGCACACAGACTTTCCTGGCCTGCTTCAGGACATCCTGTAAGCCCGGGTACCTGCCCAAGAACCGCTGCACCACCAAATTCAGGACATGCGCAAAACAGGGCACGTGGGTGAGTTTTCCCTGTCGCAGTGCAGAGAAGAGGTTGGTGCCATTATCGCTGACCACCATTCCAGGCTTCAGCTGGCGTGGCGTCAACCACCTCTGAGCCTGCCCCTGCAGAGCTGACAGAACCTCTTCCCCAGTGTGGCTCCTGTCTCCCAAGCACACCAGCTCTAGCACCGCATGGCATCTCTTGGCCTGCATTCCTGCGTAGCCCCTCGTATGCCTACGGAGCACGGCTGGTTCAGAGGAAACATCACCACAGGAAGAGGCCACAGAGGAAGAAGAAGAGGAGGGGGTGGAGGAGAGAGGTGTGTCACAACCAGTAGTAGTGTTTTGGAAAATGAAGACAAAGAAAAATGGATAGCCGCACTCCAAAACCTGATGGGTGGTCTTTTATTCAATAGACAGCATGTACAAAAATAGGGTCACAGCAGTAGAAACAAGGAACAGCCGACGCGTTTCGCACTGGATCAGTGCTTATTCATGGCTAATGAAGCATTAAAACTGTTAGGTATATATAGAACATAGGGTGAACATGTGACCAATCTCAATTAATTGCCCGGGAGGAGCCTATGATATTAGGACAACCCCTGATGCCAATGAGATAGTCACATTACACCTGTGCACACCAAAGCAAGAAAAAAAAAAACAAATACACACAAATGTGAAACCAATAATCAAAATGTATAAATAATAGCACATTATAAACATAATGCACATATAAAATACTGTGTATGTGGTACATACATAGTACTACAGTGACACAAAATGGTAAAACATGAGGCAATGATGAATGAAATAAAATAAAAGCTTAAAGACGATGCAATTCAAACCACAATAGGCTGTAAAAAGAGCATAAGATAAACTATGCAAATGAAATGTATAATGGTGATGGAACAAATAAATATGAATAAAAGTGAAAATGAATGTGAATATGTGTGTCGATATGAATGAAAACATATGTAATGAAATGAAGCACTAGGTCTATCTAACAACTTGGTAAATAGCAGAAAGAATAGATCTATGTGTGTATTGGAGATGGATTCATCCATTATGGTGACGTGCATATAAACATAATTGAGAATGTGGATGTAAAGGGTTACCCGAGATTAAATGACAACAATCGGGAAAAATGCACCCATAAATACATCCAATCATAAAAAATATATTCATACATAAAAGAAAAGAGTGGCAAATTGTGTCAAAGCATGTAGACACATCATAGCCAAATATGAAAAGTGTGAAAAAGGTGAATGAAAGTGAAATGGAAATAATTAATAATGGGCGTCACTGAAGTGAGAGACCAAAACATAATGTGATCAAAGGTGTCAGCAAATGTGAAACTTCCGTGTAGGGATGCTGGTATATGTATTCTAAAACATTTGGGTCAAGGCAAAAGAGAAAGGTAAAAAGGTTCTCAATATGAGAATGTAATGTAAACAAAGTCCAAAGCTGGCCCAATGAAATAGTGAATTTTTAATTTTATATATAGAATGATAATAATGTCTGCTGAAAGTAAAAGGACCCATTGGCTATAACAGCAGAATGATGTATATAAAAAAAGTATATATAATATATATATAAAATACACCTATATAGAAAATGAAGGAAGTTAATTAAAAGGTTGTCTTCTATGGGTGGAATGAAAATTAACCTATGACAAACACATGTATAGGGATCTAGAGAGTGCATCCGAAAGAACTTAATTAGGCTGAAAATAGAGCTGGTTAACTGAAAGCCAGTATATTGTGTTCCATTAGTGCGGAAGGATGCTCCCAAAAATTATATAAATATATACATATGTAGGCGTGTATACATATATATGTTATGTTGGAGGTAGAAAAATGTACATGGCTACATATGATCCCTAACATTGTTTGAAGAGGTGTATAATGCACAGGAATTGTAAACCAACGCACACAAAACTAGGTGTTTGTGGAGATAGTACATATAGGACATCGATGTGCATGCATATGGATACAACTAATACTAAGTAAAAAAGAAACAGTAAAAAATGCAAAATAAGGTCCGAGATATCCGTGTAATCGGGTTGCATTGTGTGCATAACCATAGATATACCCGAGTATAGGACATGAAAAGTTCTAAAAAAGAGAAGATAAACAGTAGAGTAAATCGTATGTCTATAACTGCAATATTCATAATTACGAGGTGTACATCGTTTATTAACCCACCAATATGCCTGGGGTCCTGTCGATTAATTAATTATAGGGGAAATGAATCCCATATGAATGGGAAAAATTCTATAGAAAATTACTTTGTAAAAAAGAGACACAGGGCTGACGGCAAAAAAGTGGGTAGATAGAAGCAGGTACTGGACACTTGATGCAAAAGTAAATGTAAACACGGATAAGTTGGTATATAACATTAGGACCGAATAACGCAGGACCTCCCATAGAGTAAAATGTGTGTACAGCCGAATGTGAAGCCACATGAGGCTGACACAATACATATATGAACAGGGGAGTGACATGAAGTGCTAGCTTGTGCATAGAGAACAACAGAGAGGAGACCAAAAAGTTAGAGTTTGTTATAGGTTATAGTCATAGTAGTGAGAAACGTCCCATTGGAAATTCAATCCCCTGGGCATTCTAGTGCCCAAGAGGAGAATCCAAAGAACCTCACGCCTGCACAGTAATCTAAACTTGTCACCCCCTCTTATAGGACGAACATTTTTTTCCATACCCTGAATGCGCAGGCTGGAGATGTCTTTGTGATGGACTGAATTCCAATGTCTGGCTACATTTATGTTGTGATCTTTCTCTATATCATAGAGATGATCCCCCAATCTGTCTTTGAGCCTCCTGGTCGTGCGACCTACATATTGTAAATGGCATAAGTCACATGTAATAACATAAACCAGGTATGCAGTGTTGCAATTAATAAAACGCTGAATGTCATAGTCCTTATTTTCTGAATGTGAATGTACTGAAGTACCAGAAAGGATGTGTTTGCAATATCTGCAGCTCCCAACACCACATTTAAAGGTGCCTTTAAATGACAACCATTGTTCTTTAGTTGTTTTACTCTGAAAGAGGCTTGGAGACAGAATACCCCCCAGAGAGGGGGCTCTCCGGCTAACAGTTTTTATACCCTGCGCCAAAATAGACTGATAGATAGTATCGTTGTACAGGACCGGAAGGTACTTATTGACTATATGTCTAATGGCGTTAAATTCGGGGCTAAACGGGGTAGAAAAAATGGGAATGGTGTCATTAAAAGACAACCCTTTGTTAGAGCTTTTATTAACAAGTAGGGACGATCTAGGGATGGAACTGGCTCTAAGGAGTGCCTTGTTAATAATTTTGGCAGGGTATCCCCTGGCTTTAAATCTAAAAGCCATATCTGAGGATTCCCTGTCAAAATCTTCCATATTGCTGCAGATGCGTTTTAGCCTAAGAAATTGGCCAAAGGGAATTCCCTTGATTGTGTGTTGGGGGTGAGAGGAATCTGCGCGTAAAAGGGCATTACCCGCCGTGTCTTTTCTGTGTAAGCTGGTAGTGATGACCCCATCAGCGCCGGTGAGTCTGACATCCAAAAAATCAATACTGATGGGCTGTAAATTGCCAGTAAAACGTAAATTAAGATGGTTGTCATTAAGATACAGTAGCCAAGAATCAAGGCTGGCAGACTCATCGGAGCTGATAAACAGCAGGTCATCAATGTAGCGACAAAAGAACATGGTATCTCTGCGTCGGGGACTATCGCATCCAAAGATGCGGGACCTCTCCCACCAGCCCATGTATAGGTTGGCTAGGGAGGGTGAAAATTTGGCTCCCATAGAGGCCCCGCATCTTTGGAGGTAGTAGTCCCCATCAAACATGAAATAATTGTGAGTGAGCAGGTATTCCAGAGATAAAAGAATGAACTCTTGTAATGCCAGTGAAAAATTGCCTGACTCCTTTAAAAAATGGTTAACAGCCTGTAGGCCTAAATGGTGCGGAATGCAAGAGTACAAGCTAGCTACATCACAGCTAATCCACCTAAATTGTTTGTTCCATACAAAGCCATCAAGCTTCTGAAGGAGCTGTTTGGTGTCACGTAGAAAGCCGGGAAGCCCGATGACTAGGGGTTGTAGCTGTCCGTCAATCCATTCACCCAGTCTCTCATTTAGGGACCCAATACCTGCTACTATGGGTCTCCCCATTAGGGGATTCAAGCCTTTGTGTATTTTTGGCAGGTGATGAAAAACCGGAATGACAGGGTGACTGGGGATGAAGAGATTTCTGTCAGATTCAGAGAAAATGCCCGCTTGCACCCCTCTATCGAGAATGATAGAGAGTGCTTTGGTGAATGGAATGGTTGGATCGGCTCTAAGGGGCTGGTATGTATTGGGGTCTGACAATTGGCGGATAGCCTCTTCTCTATATGTGGAGGAATCTAGGACGACTACAGAACCCCCTTTATCAGCATTACGAATAGTAATAGTCACATCAGTCCTCAAAGAATTAAGAGCCTGTTTCTCAGTCTGAGATAAATTATTGGAGGATTGTTTGCTGCGACAGGTACGGGCCAGGTGTGTGAGATCCCTCTCCACTAGTGATTGAAAGGAGTCTAAATCCTTGCCCCTGGAGCCTAGTGGATAGAAATTAGATCTCATCTTAAAAGAGACAGTGTTATAATCATCCACCGGGTCAGCGGGACTGGGATGAGACTCAGTAAACAAATCTGTGAGGTCTTTCAGAGCACAAACCTCTGTAAAGAGAGAGGGAGATGGGATCGACTCACCTGACCCGGAGCTGTCAGCAAGACTATCCTCTGAAGCAAATGGTGAAGAAAAAAAATGTTTTTTAAGGGTTAATCCACGTGAGAATTTGTTCACATCAAGGATCGTCTGAAAAAGATCAAAATGTCTCGATGGACAAAAGTTCAATCCTTTGGAAAGAAGTCCAATTTCAGCAGCATTCAGGAGTCTTTTTGAGATATTGACAACGTTAGATGTTATTTCTGGGTGGCTCCCCGCAAAGCATATGGGATGCTTTTTGTCTTTGTGTCTCTTACCACCCCGTCGGGTTTTCTTGAAGGTGGGTTTTTCTTCCTGGGTTCTTTGTTGGACCCGCGGGGGTATCCCCCGGATCGTGTGGTATCGTTAGCGGAAGACCGTGCTTGTATGATGCCCCGATCGGGTGAGGACTCGGAGCCTGATGTCGCTAGGGTGTCATAAGCGACCTCGCTGTCAATATCTGAGAAGCTGACTTTTTTTACTCTGTTCTTGCGACCACGCTTGGGTTGATGTGGAAGTTGTCTCCAGACGTATACGTTGTTGCTTTCGTAGTCAATACGATCTCTGGTCTGCTTTCCTTTCTTAGTGTCAATTACATAGCGTTCAAGTTTGTCTAGCTTCTTATTTAGTTTACCATCCAGGCTGCTAAATTCAGGATGTGTTTGTAACAAGGTAAGTTCCTTCTGAATGGTGTTGATCTCAGCCTGGAGTTTCTCTGTCTGTTCCAAATTGGATCTAATCAGTATGTCCATTAGGCTGAGTGAACAGGTGCTGAGAGCATCAGTCCATTCTTTTTTCAATTCATTACTGCAAAGTTCTGAGGTGGGGAATTTTTTGATACGTAAACCACGTGGAATTTAAGCCATTTTGACATAGTCCGATAGTGTTTTGGAGGCGTGGTGGCGAAACAACCTCCAAAACTACTGTACCTTGCCCTGCATCCTTCCCAGCTGCCAGCAGAGTCACCCAATGCACCGTAAAAGACAGGTAACTTCCATGTCCATTCCTGCTGGACCATGAGTCAGCGGTAAGATGCACCTTACCACTGACCGCCCTGTCCAGCGAGGCATGGACATTGCCTTCCACATGCCAGTAGAGAGCCGAAATCGCCTTCCGTGAGAAAAAGTGGCGTTTGGGTACTTGCCACTGAGGTACTGCACATTCCACAAACTCACGTAAGGGGGCAGAATCTACCAACTGAAAAGGTAGCAGTTGAAGTGCTAGCAATTTCGCTAAGCTAGCATTCAACCCCTGGGCATGTGGATGGCTGGGAGAGTACTTCTTTCGGCGCTGCAGCAGCTGGGGCAGGGAAATTTGTCTGGAACTATCAGTAGATTGCCCGCATTTACTACTACTACTAGGTTGTGACACACCTATTTCTACACCTTCACTGCAGGCTTCAGAGACTAGGACTGGGGGTCTAGTGGGGTTGGAGGTCCCAGAAGGGCAAGGGGGGGTACGCTTTTGTCTTTGGTGTGGGTCTTTCTGGTATGCTTGCCAACGAGCTGCATTGCAGGTCGACATATGTCTGAACAAGCATGTGGTGCCCAAGCGGGTGATGTTTTGGCCACACGAGATACGCTTGCGACATATGTTGCAAATAGCAAAGGTACGATCTGATGGACATGTTTCAAAAAAGGCCCACACCAAAGAACATTTGCTGTACCGTTCAGACACAGCAGCGCCATGCACAAGCGTAGATGTGCGATGTAATGCACTTGGTGTGCTGCCCTTAAGCTGACCCCTGGAGGGCATCCTGCCTCTTTGGAGATGTGCCTGTCCCTCGTCCTCCATCTCTTCCTCCTGCTCCTCTCTCCTATCAGGCACCCACGTAGAGTCAGTGACCTCATCATCCCCTCCCTCCTCATCACTGTCGAAAACCTGGCAGTATGCTCCAGCTGGGGGAACATCACTGCCAGATTGCTGTCCCTCTCGGCCACCCCCTCTCCCTGGGCTCACATCAATGCCTTCCTCTATCTGTGTTCCATCATCGGAGCCTTCAAAACGCTGCGCATCTTCATTCATCATGTACCCAACACTGTGTTGAAACAGTTCGGGGGACTCCTCAGGAGGACACGGTGGGACTAGGGAAGGATTGTGTGATGCCATTGTGCAGAGGGAAGAGAAAGCCTTGGCAGCTGCTTTGCCAGACAAACTAAGATCAGTCTGTGTGAGAGAGGATGAGGAGGATGAGGACGGCTTGGTCATCCACTCTACTAATTTCTCTGCATGTTGAGGCTCAACATGGCCAGCTCCCGAAAAGAAGGACGAGCGGCCACGTGCTAAAGAGGATGCACCGCGTCCACCACCAGCGTTGCCTCTAGATGCAGAGCTTGCTTGCCCTCGTGACTCTCTGCCTCTCTTTGTTGTCCTTCCAGACATTTTAATGCGTTCAGGTGTAAATAAACAACGCACTTACAGTAAATGCGCTTGCGTGCAATAAAAGAGCAAACTTGCACTTACAGTAAATGCGCTTACGTGCTACTAAAGAGCAAAATTGCACTTACAGTAAATGCGCTTACGTGCGATTACACAGCAAACTTGCACTTACAGTAAATGCGCTTACGTGCAATTAAAGAGCAAACTTGCACTTACAGTATATGCGCTTACGTGCTACTAAAGAGCAAACTTGCACTTACAGTAAATGCGCTTACGTGCGATTAAAGAGCAAACTGCACTTACAGTAAATGCGCTTACGTGCTACTAAAGAGCAAACTTTCACTTACAGTAAATGCGCTTCTGTGCAATAAAAGAGCAAACTTGCACTTACAGTAAATGCGCTTATGTGTGATTAAAGAGCAAACTTGCACTTACAGTAAATGCGCTTCCATAAAGAGCAAACTTGCACTTACAGTAAATGTGCTTACGTGCGATTACACAGCAAACTTGCACTTACAGTACATGCGCTTACGTGCTACTAAAGAGCAAACTTGCACTTACAGTAAATGCGCTTACGTGCGATTAAAGAGCAAACTGCACTTACAGTAAATGCACTTACGTGCAATAAAAGAGCAAACTTGCACTTACAGTAAATGCGCTTACGTGCGATTAAAGAGCAAACTTGTACTTACAGTAAATGCGCTTACATAAAGAGCAAACTTGCACTTACAGTAAATGCGCTTACGTGCGATTACACAGCAAACGTCCACTTACAGTAAATGCGCTTACGTGCTACTAAAGAGCAACCTTGCACTTACATTAAATGTGCTTATGTGCGATTAAAGAGCAAACTTGCACTTACAGTAAATGCACTTACGTGCGATTAAAGAGCAAACTTGCGCTTACAGTAAATGCGCTTACGTGCTACTAAAGAGCAAACTTGCACTTACAGTAAATGCGCTTACGTGCGATTACACAGCAAATGTCCACTTACAGTAAATGCGCTTACATGCTACTAAAGAGCAAACTTGCACTTACAGTAAATGCGCTTACGTGCAATAAAAGAGCAGACTTGCACTTACAGTAAATGCGCTTACGTGCAATTACACAGCAAACGTCCACTTACAGTAAATGCGCTTACGTGCTACTAAAGAGCAAACTTGCACTTACAGTAAATGCGCTTATGTGCAATAAAAGAGCAAACTTGCGCTTACGTGCGATTAAAGAGCAAACTTGCACTTACAGTAAATGCGCTTACGTGCTACTAAAGAGCAAACTTGCACTTACAGTAAATGCACTTACGTGCTATTAAAGAGCAAACTTGCACTTACAGTAAATGCTCTTACGTGCAATAAAAGAGCAAACTTGCACTTACAGTAAATGCGCTTACGTGCGATTAAAGAGCAAACTTGCACTTACAGTAAATGCGCTTACGTGCTACTAAAGAGCAAACTTGCACTTACAGTAAAAGCGCTTACGTGCGATTACACAGCAAACGTCCACTTACAGTAAATGCGCTTATGTGCGATTAAAGAGCAAACTTGCGCTTACAGTAAATGCGCTTACGTGCTACTAAAGAGCAAACTTGCTCTTACAGTAAATGCGCTTACGTGCTACTAAAGAGAAAACTTGCACTTACATTAAATGCGCTTACGTGCAATAAAAGAGCAAACTTGCACTTACAGTAAATGCGCTTACGTGTGATTAAAGAGCAAACTTGCACTTACAGTAAATGCGCTTACGTGCGATTAAAGGGAAAACTTGCGCTTACAGTAAATGCGCTTACGTGCTACTAAAGAGCAAACTTGCACTTACAATAAATGCGCTTACGTGCGATTACACAGCAAACGTCCACTTACAGTAAATGCGCTTATGTGCTACTAAAGAGCAAACTTGCACTTACAGTAAATGCGCTTACGTGCGATTACACAGCAAACTTGCACTGTCAGTAAATGCGCTTACATGCGATTACACAGCAAACTTGCACTTTAAGCAAATGCGCTTAGGTGCAAATAAGCAGGACTAGTGCAGTAACACCGAGTATGTTTAGGTGTAAACTTAACACAGCACACAGCCACAGGCAATACAACACGTTATAGCACTGCAGCTATGCACAATCTCCTGCCTGCACAATCTCCTGCCTGACAAATACTAATAGCAGATTTAGCTAAGCTATACAGTGTATAAATATATGTACAACTCCTAAGGATGTATATATATTCTCTACACACTGTAATTAAAGGGTCACTAAAGGAAAAAAAAATGTTTTGCTGAAATGACTGTTTACAGGGTATAGAGACATACAAGTTAACTGATTCCTTTTCAAAATGATTAAAAATAGATACAAATCAATCATATAATGTGCCTGCAGGTTAGTTTCACTTTTGAACTGGCGTCATGTTTCTGTGAAGTAGAAATAGAGTGGTGTTTTGTTTTTAAAATGAATCTGAAGTTTTAGGCCTCGTACACACGAGGCAATCGATTTGTTCAAAACGGTCTGTCCGACCGATTTGAACAAATCTGTCTGTTGGCATTTTGGTTTGCTCGCGTGAACACACGAGCAAACCAAAATCACCGCCAGCAGACAGCGCGCTGACGTGTCGGTGACGTGGCGGTGACGTTGACGCCGCCACGTCACCGCACCAGGAAGTAAAACACTTCCGCACATGCGTCAAAATCATTCGGCGCGTGTGCGAGAAGACATGTCTGCTGGTTAGCATACTAACCAGCAGACATGTCGGGCGGACGGGTTCCCAGCCGACAGATTTCAAAGCATGCTTTGAAATCTGACGGGTGGCCAAATCCGTCGGCTTGCCCGTACACACGGTCGAATCTGTTTGCTGGGACGGTCGGGCCGACCGTTTCCAGCAGACAGATTTGATCGTGTGTACGAGGCCTTAGGCCTTGTACACACGATCAGACATATCCGATGAAAATGGTCCGCGGACCGTTTCTATCGGATATGTCCGATCTGGAGTTTGGTCCGATGGCGTGTACATACCATCGGATCAAATTCCCCGCCGGCGGACGGCGCGCTGACGTGGCGGTGACGCGGCGGTGATGTTGACGCCGCCACGTCACCGCTACGTCACGCACCAGGAAGTAAACACTTCCGCGCGCATGCGTCGGATCCATTCACAGGATACGACACACCAAAGAACATTTGCTGTACCGTTCAGACACAGCAGCGCCATGCACAAGCGTAGATGTGCGATGTAATGCACTTGGTGTGCTGCCCTTAAGCTGACCCCTGGAGGGCATCCTGCCTCTTTGGAGATGTGCCTGTCCCTCGTCCTCCTCCTCTTCCTCCTGCTCCTCTCTCCTATCAGGCACCCACGTAGAGTCAGTGACCTCATCATCCCCTCCCTCCTCATCACTGTCGAAAACCTGGCAGTATGCTCCAGCTGGGGGAACATCACTGCCAGATTGCTGTCCCTCATCAAGACTTCTCTTACCGTATGCCTAGGAGGTAATCTCCTTATCCGAACAGGGTCTCTTCATCCAAGCTCGATCCGTTGTGACTGGTCAGGCAAAACAAAGTCCCACGCTGGGTGACAATTGGTAAGGATTAAACCTCTAGCACAACTCTAGAGCATAAAACCCATTCTGCCATTGACCCAAATTGTGAAAGCATGTAGAGAGCTAAGAGGGAGGTCTGCTTCTTTCGGTGTTCCAGCCATAGAGAGACCGAAACCATTTATTACCATAGCTTTATAGACAAAATGACATCATACACATGAGCACATTCAATTGGCTTAGTCCATATATGGTGGCTTCTCCCTGCAAGTCCATTTTTGGCATGGAGCCCTCATGGCACATTCTTTCCTTCCACAATCGCCATATTTGTTTTAGTCGATGGAGGGGGCCATGGGAGGAGCTGTTTTGGAGGGGTTTGAAGACATCTGTTTTCACCCTTAATTTCCCGGGCCAAGACTTAACTCTATAATCTGGCATAACTTCTTTCAAGGGTAATAACAGTATTGTAACATATAATTTTCACACATACATATGTACAGTATACTTATCTTATATAGATAAAGAAATAAAAACAATATAAGAATATAAAAGAAATAGAAGAATATAAGAAAATAAAAACAACATTTCAGTGGTTCTAATCATAACACAAAATATTCATTTTAGTAACTTCCATCACAGTCAGACCTCTGTGGTGCCCACCATCCACAGTCATTAGATCTTCACAAGTCCAATCTCTTTACTTGTTCTGAGACCTAGCATGGCTGGGGCTTGAGCTTCTATCCCAAACAATTGTAAAACCTTTTCAGATCCCTTGTATGAACATTTTGCATGACAGCGACTCATTACTTTTAGTTTTTTACCGCCATTCATTTCGGTAGGTCTTGAGTTTCTAAGTGGGATTCCAGGTATATGGGGCTTTGTACACAATTTACTTGTGTTCCTGTATCTAATTTGAATGTGATTGGAGTTTTGCTAGCCCCTATCTGTAATGTTACAATTGCTTCACCTGCAGACTGATGTGTTTTTTGTACTGCTGCAAGACATATTGGGGTGCAGTCTGAGTCTGACCCTGCATTGTCATCATTGTCCTCTATTGACCTTCCAGTTTGTGAAGACAGCTTACACACCCTGGCAAAATGTCCTCTTTTCTTGCATTTATTGCATATCCACCCCCTTGCTGGACAGACACTATTTTTATGGTGCATGTTTCCACAATATCCACACGCTTCTCGTGTGTTACTTGTCCCAGGGCCAAAGGTGCCCTTTACTCCTGTGTGTGTTCTTTCTTGCCCATATCTGCTGCTATATGTTTCTATAGCATTAATCTGGAGCTGTGTTCCTTCCAGTACCTGCATGTCCTTTTCTTGATATTTCATATACTCTGGCAATCCTTATGGCTTTCTCAAGATTTAAGTCTTCTTGAATTTCTTTAAACTTACTGCCCATCACAATGCGGTCTTTTATCATATCTCCAGCATCATAGAAAGCACAGTCTTTGGCAAGCAAGAGTAGCTGTGTCACCCATTCATCCAGAGACTCATGTCCACACTGCTTCCTCTCATAAAACAGTTTCCTTTGCACTGTGGAGTTTCTCCTTGGGTTGCAGTATGCCTCAAACTTTGCAAACGGTACCTCTTTTTTCTTTTTGTCCTGTGCAGTGATCTCCCCACTTGCTTGCCAGGCTCTGCACACGTCATGTCCTTTTTGTCCCACACAAACCAGAAAGTGAGCTGCTTTCTGCTGATCAGACCATCTGTCTGCATCTGGTCCTGCAAACACAAGCTCTATCAGCTCCCTTCACTGTGACCAGTTTTCAGACACATTCTCTGATTCCAAATCCAGGGATGGAATGTTCTTTGTGTTGCTGTTTGCTGCCATGACTCTTCTGTTCCACACTTCTGGTGCCATGTAAAGATTTAACATGAATGATAGGCAGACAGCATTAGATTGAACATGAGCTTGGTCTTCATTCAGTAACCTCCATCTTAGAACTAACCACAGCTCCCCGCCCACAGATCACATGACCAAAACTGTTAACTGTTTCCTAATATGCATAAGGAACTAGGCATAGCAATTGAACTTGAATTATAACATAAAGCATACACATCATTACACCAACCACTGAAGTAAATGCCTGTTGAGGTGGCCCAGTCAGATCCCAGACCTTAACCCCATAAATATGGTGAGGAATGACCTCAAGAGAACCGTTCACACCAGACATTCTACAAATGTGTCTGAGCTGAAGCAGTTTTGTAAAGAGGAATGGTCTGATTAAGGGCTATTGAAAGTGCTTGCCTGAAGTCTTTGCTGCCAAAGGAAGTTCAACCAGCTATTAACTCACCCACAGCTGACGAAGTCCAATCAGACGTAACGTGCATATGGGGGAGGAGCTTTGTGATGTCACCCGCGTCCTTTCCATTGCCGTTTGCGGCTGTACACCACGGCTACATGCCATGCTTTTTTATAGTTTTAATCTCATTCGCTATACCAGACGGTAGTCCTCCAGTGGATTTCCCTGTGCCTATTGTCCAGTCCAGGATTTTTGCTGTATAGTGAACTTTTTTACCCTTGGAACAATATACAAACAGTCTACACTGAGATCGTGTTTTCTGTTTTTTTTTTTATATCTGATCCGATTACCTACCACTTTGCTGGATCCATCCGCATCTTCTCTCCTATGCTGAGACCAAGCTGTTTTGACCAGTTGGTAATGCTAATGGCCTATCCCATCTGATCGGATTACTTACCACTCTACTGGATCCATCCGTGTCTTCTCTCCTATGGTGAGACCAAGCTGTTTTGACCAGTTGTTAACGCAAATGGTCCATCCCATCTGGTAAGGAAGCATTTCTCTTGTTGGTGGAGGATACATCACTTTCGTTTGAAGAGTTTTCGCTGTATCACTGCGTCTCATCTTTAGTTACTTTTATATGGACTTTTATCGCTTTGCACTCACATATTTTTTTCCTTTTTTTTAATTAACTCCAGGTGTTCACTTATTTTTTCTTCCAGTACTGTGAATGTTAAATGGGTGTGTTCATTAAAGACATGAGCATTTTGAATTGTTCGTGTGTTATCAGCTTAAAACAATTGTGTGTGTCTATTGTTGTGACCCAGATTATGATCAGGTCACATTTTATGGGAGTTGACATACTTTTTCTTGTCACTGTGCATAATTAAAAGATATATAATATATGTGTATACTTGGCAAAGGATTTATAATTGTATTAATTATAATATAGCACAACCAGATCCTAGGCACCTCTGGAGACTGCAATGCAGGAAAAATAAGAAGCAGAATGTATTTTACCTTTTCTAGACATGTATATTAAAGAATCTGGCTTCTAGTATTTTCTCTTCCACTTCTAATGCTACTGTGCATGGGATTACAGGAGGCTAATATCAAGACAGAGCCAGATACTTATGCAGGCCATATATGGGTCGAATTTCAAATGAGTTTTCTTTCAAAAGTCAGAATGTTCGTTCGTTTTGTGATCCGATGTTGCCACCACCGTCTTTTTTATAATCCAACCAACCAGACCTTCAATTTCACCTCATGCGGCTACAGAAAATAATTTTCGTTGCTAGGAATCTTTTTTATGTATATTTCTTGCACGATTCTCCCATCATTGATTAGAAAATTTCCAGAACGTTTGCATTTTGACCCATAAGTGCTCAATTAGCACGAGGATGCAGGAGACAGCATGCAAACTGTTGGCACACTGGTATTTGACACCTACTAAATTGCATGTCTGGAATCCTTTAAAAAGCGATAAATGCTGGAGGTGTAACAATGAGAGGGGGCTCCCTATTCCACACTTGGTGGAGCTGCCCCCTAATACAGACATTTTAGGCGAACGTTAAGGACCTGATTATCAAGATTACTGAGAACACCCTGTCACTTGATGCTGCATGCTGTCTTCTGCATATCTCCAATTGGTCTTTGCAAAGATACAAAAATTTGCTCACGAACCACATGGTGAATGCGGCCAAATCCCTTATTCCAAATCTTTGGAATACAACTCGATCACCTTCCGTGTCAGAGTGGCTTCACAAAATTTCAGAGTTCTATGAAATGGAGGACACTCTGGCCCAATCCAGGGAATCAGTAGAGGGTTTTTTACAAAACATGGCGCCCCTGGATAATTTTCAGGTATTCCGAGGCTTACTCCGATGCTTTAGGGCTGCAGGTCAGGGAGAGTGAAAATCACACTTGAATTCATGTCATTTTACAACCACCATGTCATAAGGTCCTCCGCTTCAGAGTTTCTTATACACACGTCACGATCGATCCACACTTGACTGTTTTCTTTCTCCCTTGTTCCTTCTTCCTCCTGCTCTGCGTTATTTTTTCCACTTTCTTTTAACTTCTTGATATACCTTACTCTTGTTCTTGGCATAACAGGTAATCAGTCTTGAGAGTATTTACATAACGTCAGTCTTGACTAGACAGGGTTATACATACATGTGCTTGCAAGTAACTCGTCATTGGGGTCTCCCCTTTGTAATTTTTGTGTGCTCAAAGAGCTTTTGCTGAGTTCATTGATGATTTGATGCATACTTATACGTTATGTAGCTCTGTTACTGCACCCGTTTTTTGTGATTGATTGCCCTGCTATGTATTTTTATGTCTTTCTTAATAAACTTCTAATGTTAAAAAAAAATAAGAACATTTCCAACATGCCTGATTATTCAAATTTGATGGCTGCATGGAAATCAGCTGTTGCTGTGGCCCACTTATGGTATGAAATTCAAACAAAAATTCATAGTTATAATTTTCAAAAGAAAGTTCTTTCAGAATACGACCCATGTATGTATGCAACACAAGTATTTATTGACAACTTGACAGTCCACTGAATTAGGCCCCTTTCACACTTGTGTGACTTGTCCTGCAACTTAGAACTGTATATCACATGACAAGTCGTACCCCATGATTTCCAGTGAGTACCATTCATATCTGTACCCAGAGGTGTATTTAGGTTTTGTGCTGCCCTAGGCCTTGACTAAACTTGTGCACCCCCTAATTTAAATATGACCCACCCCTTCCTGTTACGGCCACACCCTGTGTTGTTTAAGACCCGCCCTGAAATTTTCGAGTGAGGACACTAGTTCTGAGGGACTGGGGGGGGGGGGCAATGGATTCCCCTAATTTACTTAGATTTCCTCTTACTTCCTGGTTGCCCATAGGAAGTGAAGGGAAATCTTTGCAATGGGACAGGGATGGTAAAAAATAAACTGACAGGGGCTATAACCCTCCATTACTCTACCCAAAATGAAAAAAAAAATTGTGTTGCCTACAGTTCTACTTTAAGTAGATGGTGCAGCAGAAACATATAGCACAGTGAGGAAGGTTTGTGTTCCAGGATGATAAAACAGTCAAAATTGGAAGCGCCCCCACAGTTGCGGAATGCCGGCCGCCGGAATACCAGAAGCAGCGCGGCTGCTTTTTGAGGGTGCTAGACTAATTTTCCTAACAGTGTAGCTCAAGCCAGCAGGGACTCTTTTTGTGCTGCCCTCCTGCAAAGTGCTGCCCTAGGCCTGGGCCTTGTTGGCCTAGGCCAGGATACAGCTCTGTCTGTACCATTCAAGTTGCAAAGTAGTCCCTGCACTACTTTGGTCCAACTTTGAGATCCATAGCTTCAAGTCATATCTAAATTGTGGCTAAAATCATGTGACTTTCAGGTGTAAAGGGGCCTTAGGGTGATTATATATTGCCTGATATCTGAAGGTGATGTTCCTGATTCAAGCACCACTTGCAATGAATGGGCCAGTGTTGAGTCATGTATATTTTCCTTAGGGGGCAAACAAAGTGAGAGCTTCTAACAGTTGCAAATGTGTATTCTCACTAGGGTTGTCCCTATACCACTTTTTTAAGACCGAGTACAAGTACCGATACTTTTTTTTTTAAGTACTCACCGATACCGAATACCGATACTTTTTTTTTAATGTCATGAGACAGTGACGCATTGAAACCTGTTGTGTCACTTTAGAAGTTCATTGATAAAAGATACCAGCCAGTCTGCAGCCCTAATAGCAGGACAGAGAAAAGGGCACGAATATTTTTTTTTTTTACCAGGGAAAGATGATTATTTGATTTTCACTCATGGGGGATAATTTATGTTTACTTCAAGATTTGTGAGAGAAGTGGGGTGTGACACTTTTAAACAAATGGAGATATACACAAATTTAGCAATTTGTAATGTCATTACCACAAAAATTACATTCAGGGGATAACATTGCCATAGACCAGTGATGGCGAACCTTGGCACTCCAGATGTTTTGGAACTACATTTTCCATGATGCTCACGCACTCTGCATTGGACGAGGATGAGAGGATGTCCCTGATAGGCAGAACACTGACTCACTTGCTGGGAATGTTCCCCTATCACAGACGAGGAGGAGGCGCGGCTTTGTACACTGGATGGCCGCCGTCTGAAGATTATACACGCATACAGGCATTACACGCTGCCTCTCTCTCCCCCAGGTATGCCGTCTGAGCAATGCATTACACAGGGACACAGGCTGCCTCTCTCTCACTGGTATGCTGTCTGAGCATTACACGCTGCCTCTCTCTCTCCCCCAAGTATTCTATTCAGGCATCGGGAGCATTTGCGCGAGTACAAGTACTCCCGCAAATACTCAGTATCGGTCCCGATACTGATACTAGTATCGGTATCGGGACAACCCTAATTCTCACACAAACATTTTCCAGTCCATCAGAATCTGGGTCTTACCCTAAAGAAAACTCATTTAACAAACTGCAAAAAAGTATTCATTATTTGTGTGCTGCTAAAATCCAGATTAAGTAGCAGGTTTTAGAGCAGAGCTGCCAATGCCAACTTTCTGTAATTTTACAGATAGTTTGTGAAAAACAGCCTGGTTTCTTCTGTCCGTAAATGTCCATAAATTTAGGGGTGGCTGACTGAAGCTGTCTTAACTGAGTGTCTGCTCTCTCTCACACAGTGCCCAGCCATGCAGTGTTGTCAACCGTCCATTAATTTACGGACAGTTTGGGGGGAAAAAGGGCACTTTTTTCCTATCCGTAAATAAGAAGAGCACCCGTAAATTTGCCAGCTTCTTAGCAGCTGTGTACTGCACATGCACAGCTTCGATTCCAGTCGATTAGCAATCAGCTGAGCTCAGCTAAGGATTGGTTCAGGCTCAGCTTGGGCTCTGCTAAGACTGGGCTCAGTTTCAGGCTCTGGCAAGGGGGCAGGTCCGGTTACAAAGTGACATCATGGTGCTTGCTTGGCGCCTTTTCCACAAATTTGAAGTAGAGAGCGAGCAGTCTGAGACTGCTCTCAATACTCTGCAAGGAGTCAGGCTGGCAGAGTTCACTGCTACAGGACAGAGGTCAGTGTGTGAATGAGTACATGGAAGTAAGGGGCACTCTGCGGAATCCTATGTAAGATGGACTCTGGGAACCCTGAGGGGAAATGCTAGGAACTCTGATGTAAGTGGGGGCTCTGATGACCAGAGACCCCCTTGCATCACAGTTTCCCTTTACACCAGAGTCCACAGTTTTCTCCCTTACATCAGATACCCCCCTCTCAAGTCAAGGTTCCCAGAGGATTCCTTACATTAGAGTTCCTCCTTACATTTGAGTCCACAGAGTTCCCCCTTACAGTGTAAGGAGAAACTCTGTGGACTCGGATGTAAGGGGTACTCTGCAGACTCTGCTGTAAGGGGGCACTCTGCAGACTATGATGTAAGGGGGAA
Organism: Rana kukunoris; assembly: GCA_029574335.1. Classification (NCBI taxonomy): domain Eukaryota; kingdom Metazoa; phylum Chordata; class Amphibia; order Anura; family Ranidae; genus Rana; species Rana kukunoris. The sequence goes on along the minus strand of CM056055.1, from coordinate 89,521,047 downwards.
CTATGCAGACTCTAATGTAAGGGGGGCTCTGGTTGCCCTGATTAAAGGGGAATGCTGGGAACTCTTATGTAAGGGGGCTTTGGTTACTAGATACCCACTTATATCAGAGTGTCCCTTTAGACCAGAGTTTGTAGCATTCCCTCTTACATCAGAGTCCCCAGAGCACCCATTACATCACAATCTACAGAGTTCCTCTTTACATCAAAATTCTCAGTGTTCCCCCTTAAGTCTGGGTTCCTAGAGAGTCCCTTTCATAGGACTTCCCCCTTACATCAGAGTCTGCAGCATTTCCCCTTACAGTGTAATGGAACTCTGCAAACTCAGTTGTAAGAGGAAACTCTGCAAATTCACATGCAATGGTGAACTCTGCAGCCTCTGATGTAATAGGGGTCTCTGATGTAAAGGGGGACATTGGGGAATGTGATGTAAGTGGGGCTGTGATGTAAGGAGGGAATATGGACACCCTGATGTATAGGGTAATGGTGGGGACATTGAAGTAAGGTGGGAACTCTTACGTAAGGAGGGATTCTGATGTACTGTATGGTGGAATCTGCTGACTCTGATGTCAGGAAGGACTCTGGGAACCCTGATGTATGAAGGAATGCCCTCTGACATAAGGGGAGACTCTGACGTAATATGAGGACTTGTTTACTACAGTATACACCCATGCAATGTCATGCATACCCGCTGGAGATGCACAGGTGTTCCATGCATAACCATGCAGCCAGTCCTATTCATGTCAATTGTACAGACACATGTCCCTGAACCTACCCACATCCACACAGATGTTAATTTGGGAGCAGCGACAGTGCCCATGCAGCCACTGCATCCCATTTGACATTAATGGGACTGCCTGCACAGGGATGTATGGAGCCTCCATGCTCTTCCCTCACATATTGGCTGCAAGCACCTGTGATGTCAGGTTAGTCATGTCCCAGCCGCTGCTAGGGGGGAGGAGAGCGAGGTGCCGCATTCAGAGCCTTTTTCCTCCTCCACGCCTTTTGACACGTTTGACACTTTTTGGGGACCAGTGACACTAATACAGTGATCAGTGCCAAAAAATATGCACTGTCACTGTACTAATGACACTGGCAGGGAAGGGGTTAACATCAGGGGTGATCAAAGGGTTAACTATATCCCTAGGGGGTGCTTGCTAACTGTGTGGGGGATAGATTTACTAGACGAACAGATAGATCCATGTTCCTGGTTAGCAGGAACACAAGATCACTCTGTTCATCTCTGACAGAATGGCGGTCTGCCTTGTTTACAATCTCTGTGGGGAGCAATCACGGATGGCAGACATCACTTCCGCCGGACCCACTGATTGTCTCCCCCTCTGTCCAATCAGGACTGTATGATACGTTAAATACAGTTCTGTAAGCAACACCTTTTTTTTCTGGCAGTGCCCTTTCCCGAGACTAGACTCTGGATCCGCCCCTGGTTCTGCCGCAGTTAAAAGCATGTTTATTTTTTGCTGAAATTCAAGACTCCAGGGGCAGCGATCAGCTGCATTTGTAGAGTGCGGTTAGCTGTGGTTGCGTTTAGCCGCGGCACGATATTGAACGGGGATCCGACTTGGATTCCTGCCAATACCAGGCACTGTGTATTGTATGAATCTTGAGGGGGAACTCCACGACAAATTTTAAATAAAAAAATGGCATTGTTTCCCCCTCCAAGAGCATGCCAGGCCCTTAGGTCTGCTATATATTTTAAGTGGAACCCCGTACGCCGAAAAAACGGCCTCCTGAACCGTGCCAGACCGCATGCCCTTAACATGGGGGGTAGGTGCTTTGGGGCATGGGGCACCCCAAAGCACCATGTGCCCATGTTGATGGGGACAAGGGCCTCTTCCCAACAACCCTGGCCTTTGGTTGTCGGGGTTTGCAGGCGGGGAGCTTATCGAAATCCGGAAAGGAAGGAGGCAATGGAGAGTAGAAGAAGATACCCCAGAAGTCGGAAGAAGACCCCCAGAGCTACCTAATAAATGACTTTTTTTTAATTTTTCCCTCCAGGTGAATGGGTAGGGGTACGATGTAGCACCTACCCCCCCATGTTGAGGATATGCGGCCTGGTATGGTTCAGGAGGGGGGAGCTCACTCGTCCCTACCCCATTTCCTGACCAACTGGGTTGCGAGCTCGCATAAGGGTCTGGTATGGATTTTGGGGGGACCCCCACGCAGTTTTTACGGCTTACAGGGTTCTCCTTAACCACTTGCCTACTGTGCACCTACACCCCCTTCCTGCCCAGACAAAATATAAGCTTCCGGCACTGCGTCGCTTTAACTGACAATTGCGCGGTCGTGCGACGTGGCTCCCAAACAAAATTGGCGTCCTTTTTTTCCCACAAATAGAGCTTTCTTTTGGTGGTATTTGATCACCTCTGCGGTTTTTATTTTTTGCGCTATAAACAAAAATAGAGTGTCAATTTTTAAAAAAATGCAATATTTTTTTCCTTTTTGCTATAATAAATAACCCCAAAAATATATAAAAAAAATATTTTTTCCCTCAGTTTAGGCCGATACGTATTCTTCTACATATTTTTGGTAAAAAAAAAATGCAATAAGCGTTTATCGATTGGTTTGCGCAAAATTTATAGTGTATACAAAATAGGGGATAGTTTATGGCATTTTTTTTTTTTTTTTTTTTACTATTAATGGCGGCGATCTACGATTTTTTTTATTGGGACTGCGACGTTATGGCGGACATTTCGGACACTTTTCTGACATTTTTGGGACCATTTACATTTATACAGTGAAAAATGCTATAAATATGCATTGATTACTGTATAAATGTGACTGGCAGTGAAGGGGTTAACCACTAGGGGGCGGGGAAGGGGTTAAATGTGTGTCCTATGAGTGTTCTAACTGTAGGGGGAGGGGGGGGTGACTGGGGGAGGTGACCGATTGTGTCCCTATGTACAAGGGACACAACCGCTCTCCTCTCTCCCTGACAGGGACGTGCAGCTCTGTGTTTACACACAGAGCTGCACGTCCCAGCTCAATTACTGAGCAATCGCGTGTGCCCGGCGGCGATCGTTGCCGCCGGGCACTCGCCCGCCCGCGGCTTTAAAGGGACATCACGTCATATGACGTGATGTCAGAACAATGGAGTCGTCTGCCCGCCGTCATTTGACGGTGGGCAGATGACAAGTGGTTAAAATCCATAGAAGACCTAAGGGCCTTTTATGCTCTTAAAATTTGGTGTGGAGTTCCTCCCTCAAGATTCATACCAAACGCAGCTGACATAGTGCACTGCGATTACCTGTGGTTATGTGCAGATAGCTGCGCCAGATCGCACCTGGAAGCATTCAATTCAATTTTTTCTATTCACACCAAACGGTAGGTAACAAAACCGCAGCTAAACGCAGTGTGTGAAGGGTGTCATAGGAAAGCATTGTGTGCTTCTAGCTGCGGTAGAGTCCACAGCTAAAAGCACCCTTCTATCCGTCCGTGTGAAAGGGGCCTTATTCTGTGTGACAGATTAATATGAGGGGTAATTGGAGTCCTCCATCGAGCTTATTTGTGTGGTTGGAGGAGCCTTCTGGCTGAACAAGAAAAAAACTAACCGTTTATGGACAGTTTAACAGCATGCACTGTATACACCAGGGGTGTCAAACTCAATCTCATCATGGGCCGCATCAGCATTATGATTTCCCTCAAAGGGCGAGTTGTATCTGTAAGATTAGATGTCCAGCGCATCCCCTCCCGATATATTGGATATCAAGAGCCACCCCACCATCAGAAGTTGAGTCCCCCACTCTCCTTTACATCACAGTGCACCCCTCTTTCCTTAGGCTGCTGCTCAGAAGAAGTTGGATGCATTGCTTGAAAGCAGAAAGTAAGGGTCTGGAGGAGGGCTGGAGCTCTCCTGCAGCTGTGAGGGCCATGTAAAATGGCCTGGAGTGCCGGATTCGGCCTGCAGGTCTTGTGTTTGATACCTGTGGTATACACTATGTAGCGCACCCCCCCCCCCCCTATTTGGAGAGGCGTTACGCTAAAGTTAGTGGGGAGTGAAAGAGTTAAGTTGCTCCCATTTACAAATTGGTTAAGTTTAGGGTGCTGTCAGTTTAGAACTGCTTTCTAGGCCAGTCTGCATGCTAGGGGAGGTGTTTTTAACCCTGGGTGACAGTTGCCGCTGGAAGGGATTCTGACAGACCCACTTTCTCCCAGCAGCCAATCAGAGGAGGATTTTCCCTCTAGACATGCTGGCGGGAGAGTATATCTGTGGCAGACGCCTGAGAGACAGTGGAGACGTTCTACGCCGGGCCCATGTTCCAGGTGCGGTATCCACCTTCAGGGTGCGCGCATCCATGGGCCCCGCCACCGAGGCCTGCCCGAAGCTACGCACCAATCGGAGCTTCGCCGAGATATCGAGAGGGGCCCCAGCGGCTTGCTGGGTCCCAGATCCTAAGCTGGGAGCTGTACGAGGGGGATTGGCTTGGGAGACCCAAAGGCAGAGGTTGTCCGCAAGGCCTAGGCGAAGCACCGGGGATCGGGTCATCACCACATGACAGGTACACTTCAACTGTCCTCTGATGACTCTAGAGAAGTGACTTACTGGGAGGATCCATTAGTTCTACCCCTTTGAAAAGTATGGAAATTCCTCCAGCCTGTGGCAGAGGCCCCAATTCCTCCCAGTGACTACTGCAAGTGACCTTTCGACTGCCAGGCTCAAGTTAAACGCCTGTCCGGGGCACTTTACCCACTCTGACAGGGGTGGCGACGATTAAGTGTGACTGTACTGAGAGCAAGCTGCTCTCTATAATATCCAAGGCCTGATACTGCAGTTTTCTTCCGCTCATCATCCTTTCTCTATAGTGTGCCATGTTGATGTTGAAAAGTACTCTGATATCTGGACACTTGCTTTTTTCACTTTCTACAAGTATTCACCCCTAGACAAGTGTAATTGGTAACTTAATACGCCGACCCCGAAATCAACCAACGACTCCTTCGGGGGTAGCGCTACAATATATATTTTACAATGTAAATTACATATTCCTGCACTATATACAGTACACAATATTGTGCATTACACACTCCTGCACTGTATACACTATATTGTACATTACATGCATACAGTATACCCAAAGTGTGCATTGTCTCAACAGTTGCTGGTAGTTAAGATGACTATTTTAATGAAGTTCTTCTGTAAGGTACACTCGGACAAATTGTTATGCCGCGTACACACGGTCGTTTTTTGCGATGAAAAAAAACGTTGTTTTTTAAAACGTCATTTAAATTGATCGTGTGTGGGCAAAACGTTGTTTTTTGTCTTAAAAAAAAACGACCAAAAAAAAATTCCAACATGCTTGAATTTTTTGTGTCGTTTTTCAAAACGTCGTTTTTTGTTTCACAAAAAGTCACCGTGTGTAGCAAAAACGTTGTTTAAAACGACGTTTTTCAACCCGCGCATGCCCAGAAGCTAGTTATGAAGCGAGCTTTAATGGAAAAGAGTGGTGAACGTAACCTCACTTTTTGTGAAAAAACGATGGTGTGTATGCAACATCGTCTTTGAAAGTGACGTTTCAAAAACGTTGTTTTTTACTTCACAGAAAACGTCATTTTTTTTCATCACAAAAAATGATCGTGTGTACGCGGCATTAGTGCTCAATTTTCAGTGTATACAAAATCATATATAGTGGAAGAGTTTTATTTACAAAAAAATATATTGTGGTGAAGTTTATATATGTCTGTGAGACTCTTATTTGTGGCACAGCAATGTAAGCATATTTTATGGGTACAAGAAAAATGTTGTTTTATTTAACCACTTCAGCCCTGGACCATTTGTCAGCTTAACCACTTCAATACAGGGCTTTTAGGTCAGACAGTACTGTCACAATACAAATCAACAGGAGGGATCAGATGTACAAATCATCATTCTTTTGCTATAAAATTACTCAGAACCCCCAAACATTATATAGGGAATAAAATGGCGGTCATTGCAACTTTTTATCTTGCACGGTATTTGCGCAATAATTTTTCAAACGCCTTTTTTTGGAGAGTTAAAAAATAACAAAACAGTAAAGTTAGCCCAATTTTATTGTAAAATATGAAAGATGATGTTATGCCGAGTAAATGTCATGCTTTAAAATTGCGCACACTCATGGAATGGCGCCAAACTTTGTTACTTAAAAATCGACACTTTAATTTTTTTTACAGGTTACCAGTTTAGAGTTACAGAGGAGGTATAGTGCTAGAATTGTTGCACATGCTCTAACGGACTTACGTGTGCGTTCACTTCTGCACACGAGCTACCGGGCACAGGGGCGTTTTAATATTTTTTTTTATTATTTCTTTTTTTTTTTACACTTTAAAAAAAAATAAAAAATGTATCGCTTTTATTCCTATTACAAGGAATGTAAAAATCCCTTGTTATATAAATAGTGTGTGACAGGTCCTCTTTAAGGTGAGATGCGGGGTCAATAAGACCCCACATCTCTCCTCCAGGCTGAAAAGCATAAGATGGTGAAAAAAAATCACAGATCTAATGCTTACTAGCCGAAATTACAGCTTTGTTTACTTACGGGTACCCGGGCATGATGTCATCACATCGCGCCCGGGTCTCAGATGGACATAGAGATGACTGGTGACCATCTGATCAACAGTCATCTCTATGCTTCCAATCCGGCGCACCTGGAAGCATTCAATTCAATTTTTTCTATTCACACCAAACGGTAGGTAACAAAACCGCAGCTAAACGCAGTGTGTGAAGGGTGTCATAGGAAAGCATTGTGTGCTTCTAGCTGCGGTAGAGTCCACAGCTAAAAGCACCCTTCTATCCGTCCGTGTGAAAGGGGCCTTATTCTGTGTGACAGATTAATATGAGGGGTAATTGGAGTCCTCCATCGAGCTTATTTGTGTGGTTGGAGGAGCCTTCTGGCTGAACAAGAAAAAAACTAACCGTTTATGGACAGTTTAACAGCATGCACTGTATACACCAGGGGTGTCAAACTCAATCTCATCATGGGCCGCATCAGCATTATGATTTCCCTCAAAGGGCGAGTTGTATCTGTAAGATTAGATGTCCAGCGCATCCCCTCCCGATATATTGGATATCAAGAGCCACCCCACCATCAGAAGTTGAGTCCCCCACTCTCCTTTACATCACAGTGCACCCCTCTTTCCTTAGGCTGCTGCTCAGAAGAAGTTGGATGCATTGCTTGAAAGCAGAAAGTAAGGGTCTGGAGGAGGGCTGGAGCTCTCCTGCAGCTGTGAGGGCCATGTAAAATGGCCTGGAGTGCCGGATTCGGCCTGCAGGTCTTGTGTTTGATACCTGTGGTATACACTATGTAGCGCACCCCCCCCCCCCTATTTGGAGAGGCGTTACGCTAAAGTTAGTGGGGAGTGAAAGAGTTAAGTTGCTCCCATTTACAAATTGGTTAAGTTTAGGGTGCTGTCAGTTTAGAACTGCTTTCTAGGCCAGTCTGCATGCTAGGGGAGGTGTTTTTAACCCTGGGTGACAGTTGCCGCTGGAAGGGATTCTGACAGACCCACTTTCTCCCAGCAGCCAATCAGAGGAGGATTTTCCCTCTAGACATGCTGGCGGGAGAGTATATCTGTGGCAGACGCCTGAGAGACAGTGGAGACGTTCTACGCCGGGCCCATGTTCCAGGTGCGGTATCCACCTTCAGGGTGCGCGCATCCATGGGCCCCGCCACCGAGGCCTGCCCGAAGCTACGCACCAATCGGAGCTTCGCCGAGATATCGAGAGGGGCCCCAGCGGCTTGCTGGGTCCCAGATCCTAAGCTGGGAGCTGTACGAGGGGGATTGGCTTGGGAGACCCAAAGGCAGAGGTTGTCCGCAAGGCCTAGGCGAAGCACCGGGGATCGGGTCATCACCACATGACAGGTACACTTCAACTGTCCTCTGATGACTCTAGAGAAGTGACTTACTGGGAGGATCCATTAGTTCTACCCCTTTGAAAAGTATGGAAATTCCTCCAGCCTGTGGCAGAGGCCCCAATTCCTCCCAGTGACTACTGCAAGTGACCTTTCGACTGCCAGGCTCAAGTTAAACGCCTGTCCGGGGCACTTTACCCACTCTGACAGGGGTGGCGACGATTAAGTGTGACTGTACTGAGAGCAAGCTGCTCTCTATAATATCCAAGGCCTGATACTGCAGTTTTCTTCCGCTCATCATCCTTTCTCTATAGTGTGCCATGTTGATGTTGAAAAGTACTCTGATATCTGGACACTTGCTTTTTTCACTTTCTACAAGTATTCACCCCTAGACAAGTGTAATTGGTAACTTAATACGCCGACCCCGAAATCAACCAACGACTCCTTCGGGGGTAGCGCTACAATATATATTTTACAATGTAAATTACATATTCCTGCACTATATACAGTACACAATATTGTGCATTACACACTCCTGCACTGTATACACTATATTGTACATTACATGCATACAGTATACCCAAAGTGTGCATTGTCTCAACAGTTGCTGGTAGTTAAGATGACTATTTTAATGAAGTTCTTCTGTAAGGTACACTCGGACAAATTGTTATGCCGCGTACACACGGTCGTTTTTTGCGATGAAAAAAAACGTTGTTTTTTAAAACGTCATTTAAATTGATCGTGTGTGGGCAAAACGTTGTTTTTTGTCTTAAAAAAAAACGACCAAAAAAAAATTCCAACATGCTTGAATTTTTTGTGTCGTTTTTCAAAACGTCGTTTTTTGTTTCACAAAAAGTCACCGTGTGTAGCAAAAACGTTGTTTAAAACGACGTTTTTCAACCCGCGCATGCCCAGAAGCTAGTTATGAAGCGAGCTTTAATGGAAAAGAGTGGTGAACGTAACCTCACTTTTTGTGAAAAAACGATGGTGTGTATGCAACATCGTCTTTGAAAGTGACGTTTCAAAAACGTTGTTTTTTACTTCACAGAAAACGTCATTTTTTTTCATCACAAAAAATGATCGTGTGTACGCGGCATTAGTGCTCAATTTTCAGTGTATACAAAATCATATATAGTGGAAGAGTTTTATTTACAAAAAAATATATTGTGGTGAAGTTTATATATGTCTGTGAGACTCTTATTTGTGGCACAGCAATGTAAGCATATTTTATGGGTACAAGAAAAATGTTGTTTTATTTAACCACTTCAGCCCTGGACCATTTGTCAGCTTAACCACTTCAATACAGGGCTTTTAGGTCAGACAGTACTGTCACAATACAAATCAACAGGAGGGATCAGATGTACAAATCATCATTCTTTTGCTATAAAATTACTCAGAACCCCCAAACATTATATAGGGAATAAAATGGCGGTCATTGCAACTTTTTATCTTGCACGGTATTTGCGCAATAATTTTTCAAACGCCTTTTTTTGGAGAGTTAAAAAATAACAAAACAGTAAAGTTAGCCCAATTTTATTGTAAAATATGAAAGATGATGTTATGCCGAGTAAATGTCATGCTTTAAAATTGCGCACACTCATGGAATGGCGCCAAACTTTGTTACTTAAAAATCGACACTTTAATTTTTTTTACAGGTTACCAGTTTAGAGTTACAGAGGAGGTATAGTGCTAGAATTGTTGCACATGCTCTAACGGACTTACGTGTGCGTTCACTTCTGCACACGAGCTACCGGGCACAGGGGCGTTTTAATATTTTTTTTTATTATTTCTTTTTTTTTTTACACTTTAAAAAAAAATAAAAAATGTATCGCTTTTATTCCTATTACAAGGAATGTAAAAATCCCTTGTTATATAAATAGTGTGTGACAGGTCCTCTTTAAGGTGAGATGCGGGGTCAATAAGACCCCACATCTCTCCTCCAGGCTGAAAAGCATAAGATGGTGAAAAAAAATCACAGATCTAATGCTTACTAGCCGAAATTACAGCTTTGTTTACTTACGGGTACCCGGGCATGATGTCATCACATCGCGCCCGGGTCTCAGATGGACATAGAGATGACTGGTGACCATCTGATCAACAGTCATCTCTATGCTTCCAATCCGGCGCACAGCGATCCTTTCTCCGGGCTCCCGATGGCACAGGGGGACTCAGAAAAGCACCGGATGTTGGGGGAACGGGGGTATGTCCCCTCCCGCCGCCTATAAGAATGATCAAGTTGTGGAACCGCTGCTATGATCGTTCTTATGGTGCGCAGGATCGCCGCCGGAACAAAATGATATCTGAATGATGCCTCTAGCTGGAGGCATCATTCAGATATTACCGCACAAAGTCCAGGACGTTATATGATGTCCACCCAGGATAGGAGATCCCCTTTGTGGACGTCATATCACGGTGTGCGCTATTGAAGTAGTTAAAGACCGGAGCTCTTTTTGCGATTCGGCACTGTGTCGCTTTAACTGACAATTGCACGGTCATGCGACGTGACTCCCAAACAAAATTTACGTATTTTTTTCCCACAAATAGAACTTTCTTTTGGTGGTATTTGATCACCTCTGCGGTTTTTATTTTTTGCGCTATAAACAAAAATAGAGCAACAATTTTGAAAAAAAAGCAATATTTTGTACTTTTTACTATAATAAATATCCCCCAAAATATCGAAAAAAAAAAATTTTCCTCAGTTTAGGCCGATACGTATTCTTCTACATATTTTTGGTAAAAAAATCGCAATAATCGTTTATTGATCGGTTTGCGCAAAAGTTATAGGGCCAGATTTAGAAAGACTTACGTATCTCGAGATACGCCACGTAAGTGTAACTATGCGCCTTCGTTTCTATGCGCCGTACCCACAAAACTAGATACGCCTGAAAATAGGCTTCCTCCGACCAACCTAACTTTCTTATGCTGGCGTATCATAGGCGCATATTTACGCTGGACGCATCTGGCGCTCCCATTGATTTCCTATTCAAATATGAAAATGAGGGAGATACGCCGATTCGCGAACGTACGCGCACCCGGCGCAGGCTACGCGCGGTGCGCGTAAGTTGTACGTCCGGCGAAAAGTTATTCCAACAAATAGCTGGTTTATCTTTACGCACCATTATGGACGAACTTAGCAAGCTGAGCAAACCCACTTGCAGGACAACACATCTTTCATCAAGGGGAAACATTTCTCACGCTAATGCCGCGTACACACGATCGTTTTTTGTGATGAAAAAAAAAACGACGTTTTTTGTGAAGTAAAAAACGACGTTTTTGAAACCTCACTTTCAAAGACAATTTTGCATACACACCATCGTTTTTTCACAAAAAGCAAGGTTACGTTCACTACTCTTTTCCATTGAAGCTCGCTTCATAACTAGCTTCTGGGCATGCGCGGGTTGAAAAACGTTGTTTTGAACGACGTTTTTGCTACACACGGTGACTTTTTGTGAAACAAAAAACGACGTTTTGAAAAACGACACAAAAAATTCAAACATGTTGGAATTTTTTTTTGGTCGTTTTTTTGAAGACAAAAAACGACGTTTTGCCCACACACGATCAATTTAAATGACGTTTTAAAAAACGTCGTTTTTTTTCATCGCAAAAAACGACCGTGTGTACGCGGCATTAGGGTAAAAAAATAAATTAATGAATAAATTATTAAATGAATAAATATAAATGAATAAATCCAGCAGCAACACTAAACACGCTCCAGATGACGTCACTAGACACTAGACGTCACTAGACGAAACCGGTCGAGCAGGATAAGCACCCAGACGCAAACACTCGTGAGATATACAATGCGATACGCCTGATTTAACTTTTCAAATGTGAGTACATGACCTTTTATGTAAAATAAATTCTTTTACCAACTTTACTACACTATGTGGACATTCTCTCTCTTTTGAGCTACATATCTGCCTGAAAGGATCCAAACAAGTGGACACTTGCCAGAGAGCGACACAGGGCTAATACTGTGAAGGCTATTTGCCCCTAGTGGGGATCTGGATCTGGTGAGTGAGGGACCCACCAGAGCACAGGAAGAGGGATCACTGAATGAACACTGTCATCTGCCTTAAATCATATTAAGCACCTAGCACTTTCTTGCACGGACTGCATAATTAGCATTAGTTGTTATTCACGGCACACAGCACTTTAATTTATAACAATTTTAAACAGCACAGAATTTTATTAAGTCAACTTTGTGTATAAGTCCTATCATCCTTTATCTACTTATATATATCTTATGGCATTTTTATGGTTTTATATATGGTTTGTACACATATCATAACCAGGTCACATTGTGGACCTCATCAGAGGTATTGATTGGACCAGAGTCACATGGATTGATTAGAATAGCACTTTATAAATTTTTCACATATGTCCTTTTTATACATTTGTTCTACATATTGTTTAAATTAAGAGGCGCCAACATCTACTACCTCACCCCCACTAAACATGTGATATACAAGTATTTGTACAGATAGAAAAAGATAAGTTGCGCTAAGAAACACAACCTGATATTGTGCCAGATTCAGGTAGATGCGCGCATCTTTTCTCCAGAGTATCGCATCGCATATACGCTGCGCTGACGCAAACTAGCGAGTGAAGTACAGTATTCACCAAGCGCCTGTCCGTTACTTTGCGCCGGAGTAACGGAAATGCGCTGGCGTAACCCGAAGCAAGTGGAAGTGGGTGTGATCATATGTAAATGATGGGCGGAGCCCAGCGCAGAGGCTTACGTTCAGCGCATCATCCACGGAGCATGCGCAGTGAGTGAGGCTTCACTCGGCCCCCTCTGCACATGCTCACAACTTCCGTCGGCACCACTTCAGGGAAACGTCAGCGCAATGTGTTCCGTTGCGCGTATAAAAGCGCCATTCCGGCGCAAAAGTATTTCTGTTTCCCCCCACCCCAGGGAAGTTACTTTTGCAAAGAGATGGCTGCTCCCGCTCCCCCCTGAAGACGTACACACGTACAAAACATATGTCGGTGGCTCCATCTGGCTCCCTGCACGCCTACAAACCCAACCAAAGCCTACCTAACCCTAACTTTCTGCCACTCCGAGAGCTATCGGTGAGACACCCTAGTGGAGAGCATTGACACGCTACAGTCCCAGTGCCAGGCAGGCACCAGCCAGAGTAAGAGGCCAATTGGCTGTTTGTGTGCAAAATTTTAATTATTTTAATAAACGGTATTGCACCATGATTTTTTCCATATATTTTTCTGTCCATATATGAGTGTACTTATCGCTACTGTGGTCCCAGCGTGATCCAGCATGCCCAAAGTGTAACAGGCACTTATCCTGTCCTGCTCATCTGACCTACTTGTAACAAAAAGGTCTTGCTATCTGGTAAGAATCTAGTATCTCTTCAGCACTGTGGGTGGAGCACTGATTATATTGGTGAAGGAATCTCTCACACTCAAGAACCAACCTCCTAAAATCTTGTCACAGATCTGTTCACAACCAAGATTGCACTCTGCACAAAGAAGATTTCTGCATCTATTGTTTACCAGTTGGACTAATTTATGTTTGTTAATTACTACACTAGAATCAATTTCTGTATCACTTCACTTAGGACAATTATTGATTTTATTTGTTTCTGTTGTTGCATTCACCAATATCACAGTATTTTAATAGCAACTGTTTGTTTCTAAGGATTATACTGTCTATTCTCGCATACCCACATTATGTTATGCTAGTTAGCTACCACATATAGCTTTATCAGCGCCCTCTATCGTCTTTTATTTGCACATTCTATAGTCACCCACTATACAACCGAGGAGCAGCTTACCACTAGATTATATATAGATTATATTATATTTTTCACTGAATAAGGTTTAGTCCACCTTATATAGTATTGGCGCGGATTTATTTCTTTTCCAAAGAGAGGAGGAACCTCAATTTCAATTCCCAGGAGGTCTCTGTTATAATCTCGGCTATGGAGACTTTTAATGACTTCCTCCACGGCAAAAAAAGTCGGAAGACCAGCTGGGATAGGAAGCAAGGCATCCTGGAGACCATTGCTGGCAGGGTGAATGTTTTGGGGTACTCCACCCGGGCTGCTGGCGATATCCAAAAAAAAAAAAAAATGACCTGCAGCGCAAGGTCCGTGGCAAGGTGGCCACCATCAGGAGGCATGAGAGAGGCACGGGTGGTGGACCCCCATGTGCGGTCAGCCTGACCACGGAGGAGGAGGTAGTCGCCCGCTGCCTGGACAGGGAGCAGTTGGAGGGGGTCCCTGGATATGACTCCGTGGAGGAAGGCTTCAGGACAGGTAAGTGATTTTTACCCCCTTTTGGTGTGTTGCATGTGGGGGGGGGGGAGGGTACATGTGCCAAGTGTGTGGGACCACCCAACATGTGTCTGCTTTGTGTCATCCACAGATGACGGAGCTGGGCCATCATCTGTTGGCGGCCAGTCCACCCCATCCCCCCAACGGCATCCTGTGCCCGAGCCCATGGGTGGTGAAGAGACTGAGGTGGAGGAGGAGAGTGCCCACACCTCACCTGCAGAGGTGGTTGAGGAGCAGCCTGTTGTGGCAGAGCAGGACATCATTTTTTTTTTGGAAGAGTCCTCCTCTCTTGCAGGACCCTCTGCAATACCCTCCCCCATCCTAGGAAGCCCCTCAAGGGCGACTCCATCCCCCAGGGGACAACCATCTCCTGGCCCCAGGAAGGCCACCCGTAAGACCAGGGGGGTGTCTGATCTGGTCCAGGACCAGGTGGCGAGGGATCACGCCAGGCAGACGCAGCAAATGGGGGACATAGTTGGGCACCTGGACAGAGTGGCTGACAACCTGTGCTCCGTGGCCCAGATATCCAATGCAGTGCAGGATGTCAGCTGCAACTGCGCTGCAGTGGTGACCCGTCTGGGGGAGGTGCCTGGTGATATAAGGCACCTCACTGCAGCCGTCCAGGCAAACACTGCTGCCATCCGGGACCAGGGGCGGCACAGTCGGCGGGCCCAACAATACCAGGTCACCCGGCAGCTCAGGATGCAGGCCCAGCAGCTCAGGATGCAGGCCCAGACCAACTCTTACCTCGGCCGGATAGCCATGGCCTTGGAAGGCATGGAGGCCACACCTGCCAGGAGTGGCCCACCCGGGGATCAGCCACCCCCAGATGCCCCCCCACCCCCACCCACTCCATCCAGGCAGCTGAGGAGCCAGAGAGGGGCCACCAGAAGGAGCCCCCGGCATCCCAGATGATTTTTTTTATTTAATTATTTTTCTTAATGCTCAGGACATGAGATTTTTATTTTATTCTTAATGCTCAGGACATGAGATTTTTATTTTATTCTTAATGCTCAGGTTATGAGCTTTTTTATTTGTGATTATGCTCAGGATATGAGCTTTATTATTTGTGATTATGCTCAGGATATGAGTTTGTTTTTTTGATACTGCACACGTTGCAGTGTGAATTGTGTGTGAATGTGAGGGGGTGGCAGTCCTGCCAGTAAGGGGTGTCATCCTCGGCCGTGGTGAAGAAGTTATCCCCACGGCTGTGTGAATGACGTGTGAAAGGTGTATGAATGGACAGCGACATCATTGGGGCCTTGACGCTGGCGTTGCTGCTCCCAAGTCCTACATGTTGGACTTGGGCTAATCCAATGCGATGTGGATGTGGTGTGTGTGATCTAGGGACATCAGTGGTGTGCATGCGTGCATTGTCCGTGTGATCAATGTTTTTCTTTATTGTCCAAAGATGCCTACGGCGAGGACCCTCCTGACTGCTCTTCCATCAGCTGAATGGGTCTCCTCTGGCAGGGGGGGGCTGTCTGGTTGGGGGGTCAGGTCATCACGTATGTCAATCTGCAGGCCTTTTCTCATGGCAAAGTTGTGCAGAATGCAACATGCACCGATGATCTGACACACAAAGGTAGGGGAATACAATAAGGCCCCCCCAGACTTATCCAGGCAGCGGAAACGGGACTTCAGGAGCCCAAATGTTTGCTCCACCACTGCACGGGTTTGGATGTGTGCTTCACTGTATTTTCTCTCTCCTCTGGTTTGGGGGTTCCAGAAAGGAGTCATGAAATGGGGTCCCAGTGCATATGCAGAGTCACCTGTAAGGGAAAAGACAGGAGGATGTTAGTCATGCATGTGCCCCTTGTGATGTGTGCATCATGGGAGGGGATAGTCATGCCTGCCACCCATGTCACTCACCAACCAGCCGTCCCCATACATGTTCTGTTGGAATTCCATTGGGATGGGGCTCTGATTGTATATGAAGCTGTCATGGCTGGATCCGGGGTGTTTGGCACGGACGTGCCATATGAGGCGTTGGGCATCAGCTATCACCTGTACGTTGATGGAGTGCCAATGCTTCCGATTGCGGTATATGTGCTCTGTGGCACTGGGGGGCTGTAGGGCCACATGTGTGCAATCAATGGCCCCCACAGTGCGTGGGAATCTGGCAATGTTGTAGAAATCTTTCATTGCCTTCAGCCGCAGCTCCTCAGTGGTTGGTCTGATGAACTGGTTGGACATGCGTCTGAGAATTGCAGGGACAACCTGGTGCACACATCTGCTCATGGAGGACTGTGACATCCCAGCCACCACTCCACTTGTACGCTGGAATAATCCACTTGCAAGGAAATGGAGTGTTGCCAGGACCTTCACCAGTGGCTGCACTGCTTGTGAGCGGTGTGTCTTGCTGGTGATGTCACCCTGCAGGGTTGTGGTTAGTTCAAGTATTGCATCAGGGCTGAATCTGAAGAGGCGATACACCTCCTCATCCCCCCATGCCAAAGAGGCTCATGCGCGTGTACTAGTGACCCAGTACTAGTGCTAGGACCGCGACTGCCCCTGGCATGTTGGCACACAGAGGTGTTGTCCTTGCACGTGTGGTTGTTCAGCTTGCTAGTTTCGTTGGTAACGCTGCTGCTGTAGCTGCTCTCCTGCCGACCTGTGGCCGTCTGGAGTAAAGATAAAGCAGCTATTTGTAGAAATAACTTTGCGCTAGCCGTTCCACATACGCGCGGCACATGTAGCCAGCGTATGGTGCTAATCCGTTCGCGAATCGGGAAAACTCCCTCATTTGCATATTTGCATGGCAAATCAATAGGCCCGACGGATGCGACGAGCGAAAATATGCGCTAATGATACTCTGGCGAGGGAAAGTTAAGCCGATCGGAAAAGGCCCGTTTTCTGGCGCATCTAGGTTGGTGGGTACGGCCACATAGATACAACGGCGCATCTTTACAGTTACGCGACACATATCGATTTACTCCAGCGCAAGTCTTGCTGAATCTGGCCCATTGTGTTTAAATTTAAAAAAATGATAAGAGATAAATACATGAATAAATAAATTAATAAATATGTAAGTGCAAAAATACATATAAAAAATATAGCTAAATAAGTGTCACTCCGTGAAGGCAACCCAAATAATAATAAATTAATAATAAATAACAGTCCTTGGTGCAATCTGAGTACCAATATACCATAGGTAACTGACACATAAATAAGAAATGTGTTTAAATTAGTCCCTTGGTAGTTGGGCTAATGCCAGGGAGAACAGATAGTATATTCACCCCTAGAAGCATAAACAATAAATGAATGTCCAATTCTGAACATAACAATTGAAGATTGAAGGAATGCAGAGGAGTCCACCACCGATCTCAGGTTAAAGTTGGTTAGTAAGAAAAAGGAGGTCTTGAAATCACACTGGAAGAAAGGTAAGGATGTACTCTTACCGGATCCAAGGATAAACCAGGCATATCGATCCACTTAATCCAGGGAGGGAAGGCACAAACTCCACCACTTCCAGCTCTTCCCTGCAGGGTTGGTGCAGGTAACCGATCTCCACTAAGAGCACTCCACTCCACTCGAGACTCCAAATCCCATTGGGAAAACCCAAGAAAAAGAACGAGGGCTCAAATGGTGAAGTACCATCAGGTAGGGTTTATATAAAACATGTGCAACAAAGGTACACCTATACATTTAAAAGTGCCAGCTAAACAGGCGTAAAAACAAACAAATAGCAGTAACAACGTGCACCTGTGCTTCTGGGGTCGCGTTAACGCGGTGACGTTAGTGTGTGGCTCCGCCTTGACCGTTTCGTCATAAATGACGTTGTCAAAGGGCACGGTCGACGCACTGAACGTTCATCATAAATACACACAGAATGCATAGGAATCATATAAATCATATATGATTTATATGATTCCTATGCAATTTTTTTTTCACTTTTTTAGTCACTAGAGGGCTCGAGAAGAAAGAATAATGTGTAGTTTTAACATTTATAATTTTAAAATATTCTTAAAGTTTTTGTTTGTGTAATAATAAGAATTAGTCTATAATTTTGCGCCTCATGCTCGACGATCTATTTGAAGTGGATCGGGGGCAAGAGTTTAAAAGGTTTTGTTTTTTTAAAAGATCGCAAGGTTTTCTGTCCCAACTTGCGGTTATCTGTATGTATCTATATGTATGTTTTGTATTAAATTATATATTGTGATAGACAGTAATTCTGCAGTTGGTACACCTTGTAATAATGGAGGTATTGGATGTTTGAGAAACAGTGAGGACACCTTGAGAAAGGGGATCGGACATGGTCGACACAGGATATGTATCTCTGTGTCACCGCTGTCTTGTTGGTAGAACATTTCTGGTGTCCCAGTCCTGTGTTCCCGGACACTCCTACTTTCGTGTTCATGTATCTTTGCGGCTGTCCGTCATTGGAGGCTGTAAACTGAAAGAGAGGCTTGGGCTTGAGACTTTTAAATGTATATGTGTACCTTTGTTGCACATGTTTTAAATAAACCCTACCTGATGGTACTTTGCCATTTGAGCCCTCGTTCTTTTTCTTGGGTTTTCCCAATGGGATTTGGAGTCTCGAGTGGAGTGGAGTGCGCTTAGTGGAGATCGGTTACCTGCACCAACCCTGCGGGGAACAGCTGGAAGTGGTGGAGTTTGTGCCTTCCCTCCCTGGATTAAGTGGATCGATATGCCTGGTTTATCCTTGGATCCGGTAAGAGTACATCCTTACCTTTCTTCCGGTGTGATTTCAAGACTCCCTTTTTCCTACTAACCAACTTTAACCTGAGATCGGTGGTGGACTCCTCTGCATTCGTTCAATTGTTATGTTCAGAATTGGACATTCATTTATTGTTTATGCTTCTAGGGGTGAATATACTATCTGTTCTCCCTGCCATTAGCCCAACTACCAAGTGACTAATTTAAACACATTTATTATTTATGTTTATTATTATTTATTATTATTTGGGTTGCCTTCACGGAGTGACACATATTTAGCTATATTTTTTATATGTATTTTTGCACTTACATATTTATTTATTTATTCATTTATTTATCACTTATCATTGTTTTAAATTTAAACACAATGGGCCAGATTCAGGTAGATGGGCGCTTCTTTACTTTGGAGTAACGTTTCTCATTTACGTTACTCCGCCGACACTTTCTGCGCAAGTACTGTTATTCAAATAGCACTTGCACGTAAACTTGCGCCAGAGTAACGATAATGCGCTGGCGTAACCCGACGCAAGTGGAAGTGGGTGTGATCATATGTAAATGATGGGCGGAGCCCAGCGCAGAGGCTTACGTTCAGCGCAGATTGCAGTTGAGCACTGTGGTAGTTTCTAAACTGTAAGCTCTAACAAGTGCATATTACTGCATGCGCAGTAAGTGAGGCTTCACTCGCCCCCTTGTGCGCATGCTCACAACTTCCGTCGGCACCACTTCACGGGAAACGTCAGCGCAATGTGTTCCGTTGGACGTTTAAATGCGCCCGTAGATGCGCCATTCCGGCACTAAAGTATATCCTGTTCCCCCTCCCCGCAGTGAAGTTACTTTTGTTCTGAGATGGCTGCTCCCGTTCCCCGCAAACACACAGGAGAAAGCTGAACTCTAAAGGCCAGGAGCTGTCAGCCGTCATCTCGGCTATGGAGACCTATGATGTCTTCCTCCATGGCTGTAAAAGTTGACAGACAAGCATGGACAGAGGTGTTGTCCTGCAAGTGGGGGTGCTCAGCTAGCTCTTATCGTCGGTAACGCTGCTGTAGCTGCTCTCCTGCTGACCTGTGGCCATCTGGAGTAAAGATAAAGCAGCTATTTGTAGAAATAACTTTGCGTCGGACGGACGAGATACACGCGGCGCATGTAGCCAGCGTATGGTGCTAATCCGTTCGCGAATCGGGAAATAACCCTCATTTGCATATTTGCAGGGGAAATCAATAGGCGCGACTGATGCGCCAAGCGAAATTATGCGCTGACGATACTCTGGTGTCGGAAAGTTAAGCCGATCGGAAATGGCCCGTTTTCTGTCGCATCTAGTTTGGTGGGTACGGCCACATAGAAACGACGGCGCATAATCACAGTTACGCGGCGCATTTCGAATTACTCCAGCGCAAGTCTTGCTGAATCTGGCCCAATATCAGGTTGTGTTTCTTAGCGCAACTTATCTTTTTCTATCAGGACAACACATCTGTCTGCCAACATGCCAGGGGCAGCCGTGGTCCTAGTACTACTAATGGGTCCACCGGTACGGAGGAGGAGGGCACGTGAGAGGATATACCGCACGCGCATGAGCCTCTTTGGCATGGGTGATTCTGAGGTGTATCGCATCTTCAGATTTAGCCCTGATGCCATCCTGGAATTAGCCACAACCCTAAAAGATGACATCACCAGCAAGACACACCGCTCACAAGCACTGCAGCCACTGGTCAAGGTACTGGCAACACTACATTTCCTTGCCAGTGGCTTGTTCCAGTGTACAAGTGGAGTTGTGGCTGGGATGTCACAATCCACCATGAGCTGATGTGTGCACCAGGTTGTCCCCGCAATCCTCAGATGCATGTCCCACCACATCATCAGACCCACCAATGAGCATCTGTGGCAGAAGGCAATGCTGGATTTCTACAGAATTCCCACACACCATCGGGGCCATCAATTGCACACATGTGGCACTACAGCCCCCCGTGCCACAGAGCACATATATCGCAAACGGAAGCACTGGCATTCCATCAACGTACAGGTGATAGTCGATGCCCGATGTCTCATATGGCACGTCCGTGCCAAACACCCCGGGTCCAGCCACGACAGCTACATATACCGTCAAAGCCCCATCCCAACAGAATTCGAACAGAACGTGTACAAGGACAGCTGGCTGGTTGGTGAGTGACATGGGAGTCAGGCATGACTGTCCGACCACATGATACAGACATCATAAGGGGCACATGCATGACTAACATCCTCCTGTCTTTTCCCTTCCAGGTGACTCGGCATATGCACTTGGGCCCCATCTCCTGACTCCATTCCGGAATCCCCAAACCAGAGGAGAGAGAAACTACAATGCTGCACACATACGTACCCGTGCAGTGGTAGAACAAACATTTGGCCTCCTGATGTCCCGTTTCCGATGCCTGGATAAGTCTGGGGGGCCCTGTTGTATTCCCCGAACTTTGTGTGTCAGATCATCAGTGCATGTTGCATGGTGCACAACTACGCCATGAGAAAGGGCCTGCAAATTGAAATATGTGATGACCCGACCCTGACCTACACAGTCCCACCTGCCCGAGGCTACCCCGTCTGCTGAGGGAAGAGCAGTCAGGAGATGCCTCGAGGTAGGCATCTTTGGACGTTAAACACACACATTCATCATGGCACACGGACAATGCACACATGCACACCACTGTGGTCCCTAGATCACACACACCACATCCTCATCACATTGGATTAGCCCAAGTCCGGCATGCAGGACTTGGGAGCAGCAATGCCGCGCCAAGGCCCCAATGGTGTCGCTGTCCATTCATACCACATTCACATGGCCGTGGGGATAACTTCTCCCCAACGACCGAGGGTGACACCCCTTACTGGCAGGAGTGTCACCCCCACATTCACACACCATTCACACTGTAGTCTGCACTACTGACCGTGTGCAGTCATTAAAAAAAAAGGATCATGACCTGAGCATAAAAAACACTCATATCCTGAGCATAAATCCCCCCAAAAAAATCATATCCAGAGCAGAAAAAATAAACGCCACGTGCCCCTCTGGTGCCTCCTGATGGCGGCCACCTTCTCCCAGACCTTGCGCCTGACATCATTAATTTTTTTATTAATATCCGTGGCTGTCCGGGTCTCATTGCCTTGGATATTGACTTCAGAGGCGATGGTCTCCAGGATGACCTGCTTCCTGGCCCGACTGGTATCCCGACTTTGGGCACCATGGAGAAAGGCGTTATAACTCTCCATGCCAGAGATGAGGACTGCCATCTCCTGGGGTGAAACATTTTTTCTTCCTCCTCTCCCTCCGGGGAACGGGAGCAGCCATCTCACAGCAAAATGTACCTTGCTCATGGGGGGGAAAAAAGCAGGATGTACTTTTGCGTCGGACGCGCGCATGTCTGAGCGTATTTATGCACTCGGCATAAGACGGTATGCCTGGCGTATCCCAGTCGAGGTTCTCTGCTGGCCCTCAGATTCGGCGACCCGCCCGTCGGGAAAGGCAACCAGCCATTCATCCCGACGGGCCGTCGAGCAAATAGAGAACCTGTTCTCTATTTGCTCGACGGGTTTCCCGACGGGCGGGGCTCGCCGAGAGCGTACACATGGCCGAGGTTCTCGGCAGAATGCGGCTCCCAGCGAGGTTCTCGCTGGTTTCTGCCGAGAACCTCGGCCGTGTGTACAGGGCTTCAGTCTCTGCTCCAGGCTCAGGCCATCATTTGCATAAGGTCACACCCACATCCACGCCGGCACAAAGATGCGCCCATCTACCTGAATCTGGCACATAGTGTTTTCAAAATAGGGGATAGTTTTATGGCATTTTTATTAATATATTTTTTTTTAACTAGTAATGGCGGCGATCAGCGATTTTTATCATGACTGCAACATTATGACAAACACATCAGACACTTTTGACACATTTTTGGGACCATAGTCATTTTTACAGCGAATAGTGCTAAAAAAATGCACTGATTACTGTGAAAATAGAACTGGCAGTGAATGGGTTAACCACTAGGTGGCGCTGTAGGTGTTGAGTGTGCCCTAGTGAGTGATTCTTACTGATGGGGGGATGAGCTACACGTGACAAGACAGTGATCACCGCTTCTGATTACAGGAAGCGGTGATCACTGTCATTGTCACTAGGCATAGCGGTGAGATGCTTGTTTACATCAGCATCTCCCCATTCTCCTCACCACAAGCCGATCACGGGTAGTCCCTTGGCGATCGAGTCCGTGGGTCCCGCGGTTGGGATCACAAAGCTTGCGACGGGCACACGCACGTCCACAATGCCGCGATCTTAAAGGGGACGTACAGGGGGACGTATTGTGCCTCTGGCATAATAAAAATCATCAATATACAGTAATATAACAAATCTTTACCGAGACAATAGGTTAGCTTTGCTTTTTAGTTTTTTCTACAATAAAAATCATGTCTAGTTTTCCTTGAGGTGCACTAAACACACCCCATTTTTTTTTTTTTTTTACATCAAGCAATGGGGTCCAACTTATGATCTTGCGCACAGATGCACTGATTTTATAAAATGCCCCTGCATGAAGGACCAGTATTTATGAAGAAACTTGTATCAATGTATTTAGTGTTTTGGAATACTGAACAAATGCTTAAAACATAAGGTACTTGACTTAAAAATAAAAATAAAATAAAAAGACACTAAATTACGATCATATTATGCACCGAAACGCACAAATGTTCTTGGAAAAGTGACCAGTGCTATATATTAGAGTGCAGACATGCAACAAATTGTATAAGACACTGAATGTATTGTAAGAAGTAAATTTATTAACCACATTATTGCATTGCAGTTGGCATTCTTCATCTATTTAAAGCACTAATGAGACATCAGTTCTCCTCTCCCCTTCTTGACATACTTACAAAAGAATCAGAACCGAAAAAGCCAGAAAAGGAAGGTTCTATCAAGCCATTGACAACACAGAACACCCTCTATCTTGCTGCAGCACTCCAGAACCTCTTAATACAGGTAACTTTTCTTTAAGATGCTGTTGTGCATCTGGATCAGCGCCTTTTAGGCCCTTTACAACGATCAGACATGTCTGATGAAACTGGTCTGCAGACCAGTTTCATCAGACCAGTTCGATGGTGTGTACGGCTCATCAGACCTGTGTCCGTCAGACCAAAGTTTTAAAACATGCTTTAAAACCTGTCTGATGGAATGTGTCCGTCAGGACAGGTTCGATGGTTAGTACACAAAAGCATCGGACCAAAAACCCGCACATGCTCAGAATCAAGTCGACCCATGCTTGGAAGCATTGAACTTTGTTTTTTCATCACGTCGTTGTGTTCTACGTCACCACGTTCTGGTCTGATCGGATTTTGGTCTGATGGTGTGTCCGTCAGACAAGTCTCATCAGACATGTCTGATCGTGTGTACAGGGCCTTAAAGAAACCTGTTCACCTAAAATGAAGAGTGTCTATTTATGGCAGTTTCTTTGGATATACTATATTACTAAATAGTAGTTAAACCTGAACTCCTAAAAATTATTCCTTGCAGTAAGGCTTTACCTAAACCGCAAGAGTCAAATGCTTGTTTCTATCTAGGGGAAATTAAAAAGCAGACTTACTTAACAGATTTTCTGCACCTGTAGGCTCAACCAGTCTCCTGCAGGTGGGTTCAGGTGTGTGCAGGTGCAAGTCCCAAAACCTATACTATCTGCATTTGAGGACACGCACTTGCACCCACACAGATGTCAAATATGGAGCAAAAGCTGTGTCTGTGTAGCTGCTTCATCCCATCTGTCATGAATGTCAGTACCTATACGTGGATGCATAGAACACCTGGGTAAACATGGCCCTCACATAGTGTACTCTCAGGGCTTTTTTTTCAGGGGGAACTTGGGGGAACTCAGTTCCACCATCTCTGGTTTAGACCCTTTAGTGCCTGCTCACCACAATCACTAGTAAACAAAAAAGTCTGGTTTCTGTGTTTACAAGTGACAGCTCTGAACTCTGTGTGTAACCCCCTGAACTCTGCACTCTGTATGTAATGCAATCCTGGTATTTAATGCCCCTTTAAGACTCTTCTACTCTTTGTGAAATTTAAACAGGGTTGTGGTTGAGTTCCTGCACCTATTTTCTAAGAAAAAAAGCTCTGTGTACTCTTAAAGCGGCGTTCCACCCAAAATCCACTCCTCGCCCCCTTACATGCCACATTTGGCATGTAATTTTTTTGGGGGGGGAGTGGGGGCTTCAGGAGGAGTGGGACATCCTGTCCCACTTCCTTCTTCCGCCGAGGGGCCGCTAAGGCGATACATCATGAAGACAAAGAAAAATGGATAGCCGCACTCCAAAACCTGATGGGTGGTCTTTTATTCAATAGACAGCATGTACAAAAATAGGGTCACAGCAGTGGAAACAAGGAACAGCCGACGCGTTTCGCACTGGATCAGAGCTTATCCATGAATAAGCACTGATCCAGTGCGAAACGCGTCGGCTGTTCCTTGTTTCCACTGCTGTGACCCTATTTTTGTACATGCTGTCTATTGAATAAAAGACCACCCATCAGGTTTTGGAGTGCGGCTATCCATTTTTCTTTGTCTTCATTTTGCTTAGTGCACCGCCAGCACCCTCGGTATCCTGCACCACCTGTAACCATTTAGTGATCCCACCTGGAGCGGTGACTCCTTTCTCTTCAAGGCGATACATCATATCGCCTTTTGGCGGCCCCTCCCTGTAGGCGATCGCATGGGACACATGACAGGTCCCAGGTGATCGCTTGTCCAATCAGATAGCGCAGCTGTAAAGCCGAAAGCTGTCACGACCGGGTGCCCACAGTAACGATGAGGACGCCAGCCAGAGAGGGGGGAGAGGAGCGGAGCTCTGCCCGGCACGTCGCTGGAACGTGGAGCAGGTGAGTACATGTTTATTAAAAGCCAGAAGCTACACTTTTTGTAGCTGCTGACTTTTAATAAACATGAAAAATGCCTGGAACTCCCTTTTAAGTATGCCCATGTGAACAAGGCCTAAATAGACCAAAAAATTTTAATTGCCCAAGTTATACCATTTTCTTACAATAAGTACCTGTGATTGTGGGATCCTGGAAAACTAAAGCCCTGTACACACGATTGTTTTTTCCCGATGAAAACAGACTGGGCTGTTTTCATCGGACAAACCGATCGTGTGTGGGCCCCATCGGTTTGTTTTCCATCGGTGAAAATCCTATGGATAAAAAAACAATAGAAAAAAACGATCGTCTGTGTGGAAGTCCATCGGTCAAAAATCCACGCATGCTCAGAATCAAGTCAACGCATGCTCGGAAGAACTGAACTTCATTTTTTTCAGCACGTCATAGTGTTTTACGCCACTGCGTTTTGACATGGTCGGATTTTTGACTGAGGCAAGATTGATGAAAGTCAGCTTAATCGGATATCCGACAAAAAAATCTATCGGACTAGATTTCATCAGATATCCGATCGTGTGTACAGGGCTTAATAATTCCAATTCTCATTGGAAGAGGCTCAGGCACTGTGCAGGAGAGAATTCTTGCAGGACGTGGGATCCATAGCTTCTCCAGGATCCTACAAGAAGGCCCAGTATTTTTATCCTCACTTAGGCTACCATGCTGGAAATCAAGGTATGATGAAAGTATTTTTTACATTTTTCTTACATATTTTTTTCATTTAAAGTAGAACTAAGGACAGTATTATTTCATTTTGGATAAAGTAAGAAAGGGTTATAACCCATGTCAGTTTTTCCTGCCATTTTTGTCCCATTGGAGGATTTCCCATAGTCCAAACAGAAAGTAAGAGGAAAAAAGTGTGTGAATCCCTGGTTGTCACCAGAGTCACTAGAACAAGTATCCTCTTTGAAAGATTTCTCCATTATTTTTATTCTGGAAGGGCTTTGTTGTAAGTAGGGATGAGTCGAACACCCCCGCGTTCGGTTCGCACCAGAACGTTCGAACGGACCGAACGTTTGCGCAAACATTTAGAACCCCTTTGAAGTCTATGGGACTCGAACTCAAGTTATTGTTGGGAAAACGTCTTTGAGAACCCGGGTCTTGCCCCAGGCAACATGTATAAATGGAAAAAAAAGTTGTAAACACTGTAGTTTTTTCTGTAGCAGCGATTTTAATGATGCCTAAAGTGAAAAAGAAAATATGAAAAATTCCTTTAAATATCGTACCTGCTGGGTGTCTATAGTAGTGGCACGTGTTTAGAACTGTCCCTGCACAAAATGAGATTACTATAAGAAAAAGTAATTTAAGATTGCTTGCGGCATTAATGTAATGTTTGGTCCCTGGCCCTGCAATATGGATAAAAATCACTGATAAAAATAGCATGGGTTTCCCTGCCACCACTCCCCCCAGGTCATTAGGAGACCCTTTGGCCCTATATACTTTGAACAGCAGTATACAGCAGTATACAGGCAGTGCAAACAAGACAAGGACTGTAGGTTTGTTAAGTAGAATCTGAACCATGTAAAAAAGTACTCATATGTTAAACAATGTAACTAATCAGTCCATTCAGAAAACAAAAGTACCAACAGTGCTCTTAATGCAGTGAAAGCAACTCCACTGCATTAGTAAATGTAACTGATAAATGACAGCAGGTGGCTAAAGGCCCATACACACGGTAGGACATCCAACAAAATTTCCCTTGGATTTTTGTCCTAATTGATTTGTCCGGTCACACCCATAGCATACACACAGTCAGACTTTTCTGCAAACTTTTCTAAAACTTTCCCATTGTCACGTGGTTTTTCTGCTCTTTTCTGCTCTTTACCGCCACCCTTTGGTTAACTTCTGCTATTGTTGGTTGATTTTAACATTGGTTCTGAGCATGCGTATTTGCACTTTGTACAAAAGTTGGTTGGATTGCTGTACACACGGTCACACAAAGCACCATCAGACTTTTGTTGCCGAAAAGTTGGTCCGTTCGCAGACCCAACTTTTTGTTGGATGAAACCTGAAAAAGTTGGTCTGATGGAGCGTACACACGATCAGACAAATTTGAAAAGTTGCAGATTTTGAAGTTGGTTGGCCAAAAGTCTGACCGTGTGTATGGGGCTTTAGTCTGAAAAATGTCCAAGGATAAATGAATCAGCAGAATAAAGCAGAGTGCACCATCCACCAAAATTCTTATCTATTCACCACTTGTGATCACTCGCCCCGTCGGGGTTTAAACTCACCCTAATGTAATCAGTAGTAAGCGTTTCATTTAACCAGGCTTTTAGCCTCTACAGCCAGTTCTTGTCAGGGAGCCACTTATAAGAAGGAACTTGGTAGGAAGGACCCAGCAGGAATATCACTGGCTCAGTCACCAGCCTCCATCCACAGCGTTCCATGACTATGGTATCCCAGATATAACCTTTACTGCTAAGACCCACTGATTTATACTCCCCCTTAAACCTTTAATAAAAATGAGACCAACACTGTAACTTGGAATAAAAACTGGCCGTAGCAGCCTCTTTTATTTTAGATAACTTCCAATAATAAATAACATATATAAACCATATAATTCCTGAGAAAAACAGTTCTTCTCATACTGGTGCTGGACTTTGCAAGCACCACTAACACTGACTTGTAAAACCTTTTAACATTATAACATTTTATTGGCACTGCGGTACCTCACCTCTGGTCATAGGCCTCAATATTTGGGGTAATTTCTTCTACTGCAAAGTCCAAACACCCACCACTGCCACGACAGCATGCACCTCGTACCTGCATAAGGAGAAACAAAACACAAGGAAAGCACCCAAAACAAAATTCTCTCAACCATTATCACCACTATCAGCAAGCCCATAACAAAAAGGGAGGGTGGGTGGGAACTTTTCTCCCAGACTGTGTGTTACCCGGTGACTTGTCAGCCTTGTTCCACTATGAGATTTGTTCCAGAACTAACTGCGCATGCGCAGTTACCAACTGCGCATGCGCAGTGATAATCTACGGAAATAGCCGAACTCAACAGCTGATCGTCAGCTGTCTATGCTCTCGGCCACGGCGGCTGTTTAACAGATTAGTTAGCAATAAAAAAAAAAAAATACATTCCTCCCCTCATTCCTCCCCTTTCTGCCGAGCGGCAGCGTGCATTACCTGCCATCCGCACGATCGGGAGTGAGCGCATCTGGCAGCTAACACACAGCTGTTCGCGCTCGGCAGTTTCCGTCGGATGGGCGTACTCAGCTGGAACAAAACAGATAGATGGAACCAGACTGGCAGATCACCGGGAAAAGGAGGGGGAGGAATTTATAGCCTCTCCTCCCCTCCCCACTGCACCTCTCATGACCACTCCCCCCTGGCTTGTAAGGGTTTCTGTTAACCCTGTCATGCCCGGCCCTATGCCTATGGCTTGTTCTTTTGCTCCAGGCCTCTCTTGACTATGGTATCCCAGATATAACCTTTACTGCTAAGACCCACTGATTTATACTCCCCCTTAAACCTTTAATAATAATGAGACCAACACTGTAACTTGGAGTAAAAACTGGCCGTAGCAGCCTCCTTTATTTTAGATAACTTCCAATAATAAATAACATATATAAACCATATAATTCCTGAGAAAAACAGTTCTTCTCATACTAGTGCTGGACTTTGCAGGCACCACTAACACTGGCTTGTAAAACCTTTTAACATTATAACATTTTATTGGCACTGCGGTACCTCACCTCTGGTCATAGGCCTCAAGCCGACAAGCTGGCTCAGAGACGACCACTGACCGCAGTGCCCCCATTAACCAACATTCCAGCTACACCTTGGTAGACTGGAAACCACACCCCTTCAGAACCCATACCACCTCTGGGTAATGGCATCCATATTTGGGGTAATTTCCTCAATGCTTGCTGTACCCCGTCCTACGGGCCCAACCCCCACCATATCAATACCAACATCTGTGCAGTAAACTCCATCACCCCTAAGGTGTCTCCACGTAGACACCTCCAACTCCCAGATGCCTGACTGCCAGGCCCCCGTTTCTACTTACAAACCACATTTGGTTGGCACTGCGTTATCTAACCTCTGGTCATAGGCCTCAAGCCGACAGGCTGGCTCAGAGACGACCGCTGACCGCAGTACCCCCACCACCTCTCTGTCCATCTTCCACCAAGCTCTTTTTTCACCCCCTCCACTGTCTGGCCATCCTCTATGATGTCCCAGCCACCATGACTGATCATACCACTATCGTATCCGGGAACCTCACGACCCCAGCATTGACCTCACCCCCTAAATCATGGAGAACCAGTACCTCCAGTGGTCGGTCCCAACGTGCAAACCTGTGCACTTCCAATACCACTCTACTTCCACATTATTCCTGGGAAACGCAACCAATGTACACGAGCCTGCCGTCTCGGGACACCCAGCTGTCGACCCACCGGTCGCCCATACACTCTCTAAGCCCCGCCAATCTCCGAAGGAGTGGCCTATAATCCAGACCAATCCTTGCACTGTACCTGAAAGACAGTAAGCAACCTATACAACCATTGATGCAACCACCAAATTACCCCTACGCCAGGCCCACCAACCATTGTGGCCTGCATCTAGTCGAAACCTCTTCGACTCCCACCTGCCTATTCCCTTGACTGTTTCCTCATCAAGACGATCACTTGCAGCCTCTGTCGCTGCCCCAATCCTAAGGGAACGCCAGAGAATTCCTTCTCCACTAGGCTCAAAGCCCCCAAACCTTTCTTAAACCCTGCCACAAACTGATACCGCGACCCTGGAGCCCCCTACTTATGTAACTAAATGAACCGCCCACCTTCGGGCGTACCTGCCGGAATTCCCCATCAGCCTGACTGGGCAAAGGTCTGAACCAACAACAGTGACCACCTCCACTGACTTACCTCACCCCCTCTGATCCGTTTTGGATCTGCTTAGAAGCAGTGTGGCCCCTTCATGTGCCCCCCACACGTCAGCAGCCAACATGCCACCTTGAACTGTTTCTTGGAGGGGCTAACTAACTCGCCCACCCCGAATGCTCCAAAAAATTTGCCAGACCAAAAACACTTGTGCAGAAACGACACAACCCCAATACCGGGATAAACACAATGTCCCCACATTCCCCATAACACCTCTTAAGATGTAACGATACTGGGCGCCGCGCCTCCCTCTGCCGTTCCTGCTGGCTATATCCCTTGAGCGCTTGTCGCACCCAAAAACCATAGTAAAATTCCAGGCACCTTAGCCACTCAAACGAGAATACCAGACTCAACAACTTTTCTTATCGAGTACCAACTGTGACATCCCAGCCTCTATGTTCCTGGACAAACAATACCGAATCAGGACCCATACCTCTGGACCCGCCAGCTCCACCTCCACCCCCCGAACCAGCATCTGCCACACCAACCAGACCTTCTCTTAGGCCGCCCATGTTTCCTCACCTTACCGACCTTCTGTGAGATGATTCAAACTGAATCCTCCACGCACACGCTGGACAGGGGACCACTTGCTACTCTGCCTAACGCACCAAACCCAGAACCTGTCCCCACTGCAAACCGGGACAAGGCATCCTCCACAACCTTGTCCACTCCCGGTATACCTCTGGAAACAGCGCAGCTCCAGGTGCCGCAAGAGACGAATGACCGGGGGAGAGGAGCCGTCACCCTGTTGAACACCTGTACCACCTCCCCAGATTATCACCATGTAAACAGACCTTTCGGTCCCGGATGGCAGGGCCCCCATAGTTCCACTGCCAGCACTACCGGAAAACAGTTCCAGCCGAACCAAGTTCTTAGTGAACCCTGCTGGCACCAGGACTGGGGCCAAGGGCCCACCCTACACTGTCCCTGCAAGAATGCACCAAAGCCCGAACCCCTGGCCGCATCCGTGAACAGTTCCATGTCAACATTGCTGACCGGATCGAACATCCACAGAGCCGTACTGTTAAAGGACTCCAAAACGGAGTGACAAACCGACAGGTCTTCCTTGTGTTCCTTCACAAACCCACAAAGTGTTTTGGTGACTTAACCCCCCGCCGTGCTTGCCGAGCGGCGCGTGCAAACGACTTGCCCCATAGGAAGAATAAGACACACGAAAATAAGTTTTCCCAGGAGCTACTGCCAAGCTCAGATTTGTACTTTCTGTGAACCCAATATCTCGCCAATTTTTTGCCGTTAGGCTTTCCAGTGTGTCCCATGGTAATCTGCACTCCATTGCCTCCGAGCCAATTACTATCCAAAAAAATTGTATGACCGACTTCGGCCCCTACCTTTTCTCAGATGCCAGCGGCACCCCAAATCGCTTCGCAATGCGTTCCAGAATGGCCAAAACACTGCGCAGATACGCGACCCAGCTGGACAAACGCTGAGGAAGTCGACCCGATAGTGGACCAAGGAGTTCACTCCAGCCACATATCGACCCACCTATTCTAGAAACGAACTGAACTGTACCAACAAGGCACATGAAACCGAGCAACCCACCGGTACCCACTTGTCCCTCTTGAACTCCCCCTCTCAGTGACAGACCAATAGCCGGAAACTATCCGGGTGTACCGAAAGAAGCCGAAAGGCAGGCTCGATGTCAGGCTCGGCCATTGCCGCCCCTAGACCATACCCCTGACCCAATCAACCGCCCCATCAACTGAGGCGTAACATACCGTACAATACCCCGCGCTAATAGCCTCGTTGACCCCCCCCTGTAAAGACAGGTGATGAATGAGCCTAAACTTGTTCGGCTCCTTGTTTGGCCCCACCCCAAAGGGGAAAAACGACCAACTCATATGAAGGGGGGGCGGAGAGAATGGGCACCCCATTCGGCCCAGAGCTACTTCCTACCGCAGTGTATCCGAAACCACCGCAGGGTGACGTAGCGCGGAGGGCCAATTGTTAGGCATGGGGGGGGCACCCCCAGCTTGCAAGAAATGCTGAAACCCTCTGAAAACCCCCTCTAACGACCGGGCAGCCGCCCTGTCGGGGTGCTACCGAGAAACGGTCGCATCCTCTACACCATCACCGTAGTCCTCCCTCTTACTCGTAAAATCTCCGGGACGTACCTTGCCTTGCTCACAAAACCCAGGAAAGAGGGATGGTTACACCGCAGCCGGAGCCCTCGTGCTTGAACCGGCAGGACCCCCCAAACTTGCAGTTACCCTCATTACACTGCCAGCAGACCCCCTTTTTCATTTGCGGCCGACTGTCCTGGGGAATAGGTTACACAGCCCCCCCCCCCCCGAAAACGTTGTGGACGTCCGTGGGACCGACATGAGCTGCATCCCAAGGCCAAAGTCCTCGGTCTCTCCACCTCCATGTCTGGTCCCACCGCCCTGCGTTGCCTGAACTGTTCGTCGCAACAGAGCCATCCCATGCCTCCGTAACACCGATAGGCCTTGCTAATCACCTCCTGTTAACTGAAAATCGCCGAACAGTGTTCAGAGTTTTTTCTCACCGATCACGCTCACCCCGATCTAGTATGACTGCGACCACTTCGCAAAAGTCCTGGGTATAAACCTATACCTCCCTCTGCTTCATCTTCCTTTTAGGACTCAGGCTTAACCCTGACCAGGTTAAACTTCCCCAGAGGCAAATGCGCAAATATCTCTACATATTCGCTTTTACAGCCCTTCTCTCTCACCTCCTGCTTAAAATGTGAACCCAGGGGTGCCTCATAACAAGTATACCCTTCCCCCTTCTGCGCCCGACAACCGGACCAGATCCCTCTTCTTTGCGGAGTCTCCCACCGCCTACACCTTAACCCTGGATTGCCCACCGTCACTACCCCCAGCCATACTCCCCTACCGGCACCCAAGCTGCCGCAGGGCTAACGTCGGGATTGTCCCCCCAGCCTGGCTCACCAAAGCTACCAACCCTACCAAACAACCGATGCAAACCTGCATCCCCTCCAACCTTTTTCCCCCAGGCACTAGGCCTTACCTCACTACTCCCGCCACTGCGGGCACTACCAAACGACTACGGGGACCCTCCCCCCGTCCCCCTACCAACACACCAGCATTTTGCAACACAGTAGAAATTGATGAAAACAACTTACTGGGCTGCCTGGAAGCAATCCCAACAGCCAAAACACTTGTCTCCAGCACTGTAAACTGCGTCCCGGGCATGAACTCCTCCTCGGAACCCGACAGCTTCCACTCCGAACGATCACTCACTCTGCGCACTCTGGACCCGTGCACGGATTTCCCCGTCACTTTTCTGGGTGCTGTACCTCTGCTGCTGTCTCCCGCTCCCTCATGCCCCCCCTCCTCAGGGCTGGATAGGAGGTGGCTAGCCGTAGAAGGCGAGGGGCTAGCCACCGCTGCGATCGATCTCCCTCGCCGAGGCACATAAACCACCGGTGCACTACCGGGGTGAGAGCCCGCAGCAGCCTGTTCCACACGTAGGGCAGGCCTAGCCGCCGCTTTGGAGCCCCCTGTCCGCCCCCCCTCCCGTGCCTCGTGGGGCCTACAGGGCCCGTCGATGTTCGTTTTTGCTGGGGGGCCCGGGCTGGGCTCCCTTCCCTCCTGAGCTGCCTGGTGGATGGCCCCCGGGTGCCCCGGCCTGGTTGCAGGCCTGGCTCAGGAGAGGCCAGCAGCAATCCTACCTTAGAACTTTTCTCCCCAGACTGTGTGTTACCCGGGAAAAGGAGGGGGGAGGAATTTATAGCCTCTCCTCCCCTCCCCTCTGCACCTCTCATGACCACTCCCCCCTGGCTTGTAAGGGTTTCTGTTAACCCTGTCATGCCCGGCCCTACGCCTATGGCTTGTTCTTTTGCTCCGGGGCTCTCTGGACCTGGAACGCTGTGGATGGAGGCTGGTGACTGAGCCAGTGATATTCCTGCTGGGTCCTTCCTACCAAGTTCCTTCTTATAAGTGGCTCCCTGACAAGATCTGGCTGCAGAGGCTAAAAGCCTGGTTAAATGAAACGCATACTACTCATTACATTAGGGTGAGTTTAAACCCCGAAGGGGCGAGTGATCACAAGTGGTGAATAGAGAAGAATTTTGGTGGATGGTGCACTCTGCTTTATTCTGCTGATTCATTTATCCTTGGACATTTTTCAGACTAAGCCACCTGCTGTAATTTATCAGTTACATTTACTAATGCAGTGGAGTTGTATTCACTGCATTAAGAGTCTGAATGGACTGATTAGTTACATTGTTTAACATATGAGTACTTTTTTACATGTTTTTATTCTTTTAAACAGCTGCTTGCACTTATGTTGTCATCTATTTAATTAGCTGATCATTGTGTTTTTTTGGATTGTCTGTTATATTCAGGCCTTGCTGGGAATGTATATCCGGGTGGCGCTAAGCAGTGTATAGTAGGCCTTTTTATACACCTTTTTGAAGAATCTGAACCAGAATCTGAACCATGTCATACTTTGCTGCTGCATATTGCACAATTTCCTAAAGAGACCCTCAACAAACTACATGACACTTGTGCCTGATGAGGCCATTGATGTTCCAGTGGTGGCCCGTGAGCCTGTCCATACAGGCTTGGCCCCCCAAAGCGCACGTGCTGTGTGGCAACAATATGTTGATTATTTTAGGGGTGGGGGGTGGGCCATTACAATGCCAGATCTTGGCCAAAAAATTATTTATTTGGGAAAGAAAAATTATAGAAAAAAGGGGTGTTGCCATCCGAGATCCCTTTGAACAAATTCTGTGAAGAAATCCTGTTCTCTGAAGGCCTTCATTATTTCTGCAAGTCACAATTAAGCAATAAAAGCTAATGTCAGTCAAGCCTTTTACTACTAAGCTTTCTCCCCATATCTAACCCACAAACTCATCCACTGATCATAAAGTCCAAAATCGAGTTGCGTATTGTCGTACTGCACGATCATTTCTTCTGACTTGTTCTACAGACTGAGAATGACGTTCTCACTCATGCAATATCCCTTTATACACTGCGCATGCGAGAAGCTCCGCACATTTCCCCGCCCATGACGATCGCTCTAGTAATTACCTCGCCCCTTTTCGGTCGGTCAAGGCAAGATGGTGAAGACATTATGGAGGTCACACAGCAAGCTGCAACCTCAAGGCAGGAGAGAGGCCAGGCGGTAGCACACACCAGGAGAAGGAGGTACAAAGCCACCAACATGTCCTTTGATAAGATGGTCGAGATGGTGGCACTCCTTAAAAAGGAGGACTATGATTGCAAAAATTGGCCTTACAAGAACCCAAAGAAAGTGAAGGCCCAGATCCTGGAGAATGTTCAGAGGACTCTCTATCAGAAATTCGGGGTGCAGAGGTCAAGGGAACAGTTGCGTAAAAGGTGGTCTGACCTGAAAATACGAGAGGCGGAGCAGATGGAGAGGATTAGAAAAGCCATCAGAAGAAGTAAGTGCTTTTCAAGTGTATTCTGATTATTTGTTTTTATTATTTTGCGGCATTTGCTTTTTCTTTGAGCTTGTATATATACAGTTCAAGAATAGATGTCTCAAGGTTCATGTTTGTGGGCATAATAATTGGTCGTTCATTCTATTTATGATCTTTTTATGTGAGACCAATTTTTTAGTTAATGTATTGTAGATGTGTTATTAACTAGATTTAAATAATCCAACTAAAGTCAATAGACAGTAAAAGGAGAGTATGCTCAGCAGTTGGTTACACATATAGACTCAGTAGCACAAGTGTTGGCATGGCTGATCCTCCCTATAGGCTCACTATGCAAGCCGCTTAGGGCCACGCAAAGCTGCGAAGGGCCCCCCAAATTACAAGAGGCCCCGCCTGATAAGAAGTAATTTTCGCCCCCTCACCCGCTTCTCAACTTGCTGGCTGCATGGGAGAAGAGGTAAGAAGTCAGCACCCCCTGCTTCTCAATTTAATGTAAGATGTCATTTCTGACAGCAGAACACCCCCTCCCCCTGCTTCGCAACTTTTTTTAATGTGACATGTCACTGTCGTCAGCGCCCCCCCGCTTCTCATTTTTAATGTGCCATGTCATTTTGCTTAGGGCCCCAGGGAGGTCAGGATCGGCACTGAGTGTTGGCCACAAGAACAACCTAGTTAAGGTGTCACACAGAGGTGATCCAGTGGATACTTGGGGCCAGATTCAGTAAGAAGTTAGGCGGCTTATCTCGAGATGCACGGCCTATGTGTAAATATCCACCGTCTTATCTATGCGCCGTACCCACCAAACGCCTGAAAATAGGCTTTCTCCGACCGACCAAACTTTCCTACGTCGGCCTATCTTAGGTGCATATTTAGACTGGACGGATCTGTTGCGCCCATTGATTTCCTATTCAAATATGCAAATGAGGGAGATATGTCGATTCGCGTACGTATTTGTGCCAGACGCTGGCTACGTGCGCGTGTAAGTCCTAAGTCCGGTGCAAAGTTATTCCTACAAATAGCTGCTTTATCTTTACACCTGACGGGCACAGGTCAGCTGGAGAGCACCTACAGCAGCAGCATTACTGACGAACTTAGCAAGCTGAGCAACCCCACATGCAGGACAACAAATCTGTCTGCCAACATGCCAGGGGCAGCCGAGGTCATAGCCAGGGCTGCCATCAGGGGGTTACAGGCAGTACACCTGTAAGGGGCCCAGGGGCCCCCAGGGCCCTGGATGGCAACCCCCCTTTTTTTATTTTATTTTTATAAAAATTATTTTTTTTAAATATTTTTATTACATTTTTTTATTAAAGGGCCATTTTTTTTAGAGGTCTGGAGATCCCCAGGGCCCCAGATGAGAACCCCCCCCCCCCCTTTTTATATTAAAAAAATATTTTTTATATATTTTTTTATTTCTTTTATATATATATATATATATATATATAATATTATTATTATTATTATTATTATTTTTTTTTTTTTCCCAGGTGTTTATTGAATTTTTCAACAGGGATAAAGATTACAATAATGCACATTGGTGAACATAAGGAGCATGTGCGGGCGCAGCCGCCATATCGTGCTTGTAGTACATAGAAATACAAACAAGGAGTCCAGATACTGCAGAATTGTAGCCATTAGTGGTAACAAACAAAATAAACAGGAACATGTGTAAAGTGATGAGACTTCGTGGTTGGGGTCCCCTGTTCGGGAGGCCATAAGAAGCGTCGGTCACAGCCCTCCTTGAACAATCGAACGTGGGAGATGCTTCGGTAGAGGGCGAAGCGTTCGCTCTAGTCTCCCCAGTGTCACGGGGGAACGGCTTGGTATAGGATAGAGGAGACCAACTTACTTCTCATTCAGATACTTATGTCTGTCTCGGTAATATTTCTCTGGGTGGTAAGTGGTGGTGTCTGTTAGTAGACAGCAGACCTTAGAAGCAGTCAGGGTATTATCGAGGGAGGGAGTAGGGGTCGTGGTCACAGGGGGGGGAATAGCACTGGGGGGAGAAAATAGGGGGGAGGACATGCCGCCACAGCTCGGTAGAGTAGTGGGAGGAGAAGGTATCTGGCCAGGGTCGTCAAGGTCTGAGAGTCTTGTATTCGTCGGTCGTAGTGAAATGGACCCAGGTTGCCCATGTTTCAGTGAACTTAGTAGGATTATCATTAGCCTGGTGGATTAGTTCTTCCATCTCCATTGTTTTTTGGAGACGTTTGAACCAGTCGGTTAGGGACGGGGGGTGCGGAGAGAGCCATTTAAGTGGGATGCACATTCGGGCAGCATTCACCATGTGCATGGTCAGGGACCTGCAGTACCCTCTCGGGAGCGTCGGGGAGAAGTGGAGAAGAAACTGGGCAGGTGTGAAATCTAAGTTGTCGGTCGTCACGTGTGTAATGAGTCTGTGGACCTCTGTCCAATAG
Source organism: Rana kukunoris (assembly GCA_029574335.1). NCBI lineage: Eukaryota > Metazoa > Chordata > Amphibia > Anura > Ranidae > Rana > Rana kukunoris. Next base: position 89,482,602 of record CM056055.1, on the reverse strand, counting down.
GGTTGGATTTTAGAGCAATTCCACCAGACGTGAAGGAAAGAGCCCGTCTCCAAGTGGCACCGCCAACAGACCCCAGGGAGTGCGGGATTAATTCTGTGGAGTTTGAGCGGGGTTTTATACCACCTGGAGAGGAGCTTGAAGGCGTTCTCTTGCGTTTGAACATTGACTGAGCCTTTGTGGGCGAACCTATAGACTGTTTCCCAATCCCCCTCAGTAAGGTCCAGTGCGAGGTCGCGTTCCCACTGTTGGTTAGCCCAGTGGGTTTTGGAGGAATGTGTGGAAAACAATAGACTATAGATGACTGAGATTAGGTGTCTCTGTGGTTCCCTCTTGGAACAGAGGCTCTCGAAAGGGGAGTGGGGCCTGGACCAGTGGGAGGTTGGTGCCGTCTTGCCTAGGAAGCGTCGGATTTGTAAGTAGGGCCAGAATGGGAATTCGTCCCTGCCATATTATTATTAATAATGCCAACCATTTTTTATACAAATGCATTACGTTTTTTTTTTTCATTATTTTATTTCTTTTTTTTTTATATATAGATATTTTTTTATTAAAGGGCCCAGAGGTCCCCAGGGCCCCATGTGTCAAACCCCTTTTTTGTATAAATGTTTTTTTTATTTTTTGTTTATATATATTTATTTTTTATTTTTTATTAAAGGGCCCAGAGGTCCCCAGGGCCCCAGATGGCTACCCCGCTTTTTTATATTTTTCTTTATTTATTCTTCTTGTAAAGGGCCCCCCCGCTCAATTTCAGGCGGCAGCACCCCCCCCCCCCGATTCTCTGCTCCAGGGGGCCTATGCCTGAAGCTGTGTAGCCTCTCTCCTTGCCTGTATTTACAGTAGCCGGCATCATTAGACAAAAGTACCTTCCCTAAGGGGGTAAATTTGCACAGGACGGGCGCATGTCTGGGCTTATTTTTAGGCTCGGCATAAGCCGGTTGGGCCAGCATATCTCAGGAAGTTGGGCCGGGGTAGTTGTGAGCATGCTCACAGGGAAGAGACCGAGGTCACTGAGCATGCTCCGTGGATGATAGGCTGGGCGTAAGTGTCAGATCCAGGCTCAGACTATCATTTGCATAAGGTCACACCCACTTCCACTTACACCTACTTGCGCCTTCACATTTAAGTTACGCCGGCGCAAACTTAGGAGCAAGTGCTTGGTGAATACTGTATTTGCCTCACTAGTTTGCGTTGGCGGAACGTATATGCGCTGTGTTATGCCGGCACAAAGATGCGCCCATCTACCTGAATCTGGCCCTTGGTGTTTTTCCATGTAGGAAACTTGGCCAAAGATAGAGAAATGTTGCAGCTTTGGTAATGGATACAATCCTGTGTTAAGCTTAGAAGTAGGGTTGTCCCGATGCCTCCTTTTTAGGACCGAGTACAAGTACCGATACTTTTTTTTATGTACTCGCCGATTCTGAATACCGATACCTTTTTTTAAATGCAGCCATGCGCCCCAAATGCAGCCTTGTGTCCCCCCCATATGCAGCCATGTCTCCCCCCCAAATGCAGCCATAACGCCCCCCTCATATGCAGTCATGTCTCCCCCCCATATGAAGCCATGTCTCCCCCTCATATGCAGTCATGACTCCCCCCATATGCAGCCATGTCTCCCCCCCAAATGCAGCCATAACTTCCCCCTCATTTGCAGTCATCAGAGGCATAACTAGAACCTTCAGGGCCCCGGTGCAAGAAACCATGAAGGGCCCCCCTGACCTCTGGCTAGGGCCCTTCCCACTGATCTTGGGGGCAGCAGGACATGGATAGGAGGGGCGGCGGGGCAGCATATGGAGGAACAAATCCTCTCAATTTTCTCTCCTGGGATGAGTGGCAGTGGTGGTGGTGTGGGGGATAGGATGAGTGGCAGCAGTGAGGAAGAGAAATGGCATCAGTGTCAGCGGTGATGGACGAATGGGATGAGTGGCAAGGGAGGTGGTTGGGGGGGTGGGATCAGTGGTAGGGGGATTTAATGAAATGAGTGGCAGCTTTGATGGGAGGATGGGATCAGTGGTGAGGGGGGTGGTTGGGGAAGATGGCTTGGGATGAGTGGTAGTGGAAGGGGGGGTGGGATCAGTGACAGGGATGGTGGTTGCTGGATGGGATCAGTGGCATCAGTGGTGTGGGGGGGTGGATCAGTGGCAGCAGTGGTGGTGTGGGTGTATCAGTGGTGGTGGGGGGTTATCAGTAGTTCTAGTGGTGGTGTGGGGGGAATCAGTGGCAGTGGTGGGATATAAGTGGCAGTGGTTGGGTATCAGTATTGGTATTGGTGGTGTCTAAGTGGCAGTGGTGGGGTATCAGTAGTAGTGGTGGGGGGTATCAGTGGCAGTGGTGGTTGTGTGAGGGGGAATCAGTAGCAGTGTCGATATTAATATTAGTGAGACTCACTTGCAGATCGTTCGCAGATGGCTTGGTTCCCCCTCCATGCTAAGTTTTGCTTGGGTGGGACCTGTGAGAACCCATGAGTGCGGGCAGAAAGGATGGCGGGGACTGTGCAGTGTGCCCGTGAGTGAGGGCGGGGAGGATGGACGGTACGGTGGAGAGGATGGGCGTAGACTTTTTACTGTGCCCGTGAGCGAGGGCAGGGAGGATAACAGAGCGGGCGGAGAGAATAGGCGGAGGGGGGACTGTGCATTGTGCCAGTGAGTGTCAGTGCGGGCAGGGAGGATTGGTGGAGCGGGAGGGGACTGTACCCGTGAGTGAGGATGGCGAGAATAGGCAGAGCCTGTGCAGTGTGCCCGTGAGTGCGGACGGAGACTGTGTGCGCCGTGCCCCTTAAATGATCAGTCAGTGTACCCAGGGCTGGTGCAAGGATTTTTGCCAACTCAGGCGAAGGTGCATTTTGCCGCCCCCCCCCCCCTGTCGCGCACACACACACACCAACACTATACAGAGAGATACCACATAATATATCTAGATAGATAGAGAACAATGCTAGTACTATCTGTCTCCTATTGTGCCCACACTGCCCAGTGAAACTGACCTGCTCCCTCGGGTGGTCCTGGACAGCGTGGCTCTCTCTCTCTCTGGTGGTGGTGCGGGTATAGTGTGACGCTCTCTCTCTCTCTGGTGGTACGGGTACAGTGTGACACTCTCTCTCTCTGGTGGTGGTACAGGTACAGTGTGACGCTCTCTCTCTCTGGTGGTGGTACGGGTACAGTGTGATGCTCTCTCTCTCTCTGGTGGTGCGGTACAGCGTGGCTCACTCTCTCTGATGGTGCAGGTACAGCATGGAGCTCTGGTGGTGCGGGTACAGCATGGCGCTCTGGTGGTGCGGGTACAGCATAGCGCTCTGGTGGTGTGAGTACAGCATGGCGCTCTGGTGGTGCGGGTACAGCATGGCGCTCTGGTGGTGCGGGTACAGAATGGCGCTCTGGTGGTGTGGGTATAGCATGGCGCGCTGGTGGTGCGGGTACAGCACTGCACTCTGATGGTGCAGGTACAGTGTGGCTCTCATGGCTCTCTGGTGGTGCGGGTACAGCGTGGCACTCTGGTGGTTCGGGTACAGCATGGCGCTCTGGTGGTGTGGGTACAGCATGGCGCTCTGGTGGTGCGGGTACAGCGTGGCACTCTGGTGGTGTGGGTACAGCATGGCGCTCTGGTGGTGCGGGTAAAGCACTGCGCTCTGATGGTGCAGGTACAGTGTGGCTCTCATGGCTCTCTGGTGGTGTGGGTACAGCATGGCACTCTGGTGGTTCGGGTACAGCATGGCGCTCTGGTGGTGCAGGTACAGCATGGCGCTCTGGTGGTGCGGGTACAGCGTGGCTCTGTGGTGGTGCGGGTACAGTGTGGCGCTGTGGTGGTGTGGGTACAGTGTAGCTCACTGGTGGTGCGGGTACTGCGTGGCTCTATCTGGTGGTGCTAGGGCTATTAGTTCCCCCAGCAAAGTCCACTTTCCATGTCTCCTGTTTTCCGGGTTTTCTCTCCCCCCCCCAGGCCTCAGCAGAGTGCATGCTGATCACTGTAGCCTAACTACATTTCCCATGATGCTCCACTAATCTTGTCTGCTCCGCTGTGGCCAATTGGGAGGGAGGAAGAACAAGCAGGAAGCTGTCTTCTCTCCTGTCCCATGCTGCAGACATGCCGAGTCTTGCCGACATGAGAAAAGGGGAGGAAGGGACATCTCGACAGCAGCCCGCAGCTCTGCCCCCCCCCCCCTTACCTCACTGGCAGAGCAGAGGAGGAGGAGTCCGTGGGGCGTGAGAGCGGAACTGTCAGCACGGCTCTGAGGCTGAGCTGTGTGTGAGAGCCGTGCTGACAGTTCCTTCAGATGCCGCTCTGTCAGCAGTGTGTACCATCTCTGGGGCGGCGACGGGCCCCCCTACAGTGGCGGAATTCAGGGGCCCAGTCGCGAATGCGACTGCTGCAACTATGATAATTCCGCCACTGGCAGTCATGTCTCCCCCATATGAAGCCATGTCTCCCCCTCATATGCAGTCATGACTCCCCCCCCCCATATGCAGCCATGTCTCCCCCCAAATGCAGCCATAACTCCCCCCTCATATGCAGTCATATCTCCCCCCCATATGAAGCCATGTCTCCCCCTCATATGCAGTCATGTCTCCCCCATATGAAGCCATGACTCCCCCTCATATGCAGTCATGTCTGCCCCCATATAAAGCCATGTCTCCCCCCTCATATGCAGTTATGTCTCCCCCGCCGTCTAGTTGTTCGGCGCTCAGCAGAACATAACAGCTTTCATTTGAATAGCTGCTGTTCCCTGTCGCGTGTCGTCATGGCCCCTCCTTGTCCGGGCACTTTGATAGACAGATCACCTGTCCAATCCTGGGAAAAGTGCCCGACAAGGGGGAGGGGCCATGACGACGCGCGGCAGGGAACAGCAGCTATTCAAATGAAAGCTGTTATGTTCCCTGGCTTAAGCGCTGAACAGCTAGACGGCGGCAGCGGCAGCAGCAGCAGCTCTCCAATGATCCAGTGTGATTTTATACATACCTGGGGACTGCTCTGCTCTCCGCTTTCTTCTTCGCTTCCTCTCCGACTTCCTCTCCGCCTCCTCTCCGCCTCCACTCCGCCTTCCTCGCTGCCCCCTCAGTCTCCTCTGCGATCGGTTCCCGCCCGCTCTCTGCCCCCTCTCCGCCCGCTCTCTGCCCACTCTCTGCCCCCACTCCTCCCCCACTCCGGAAAAAAACAAAAAAAAGTATCCGGATTAGGCATCGGGGGTATTTGCGTGAGTACAAGTACTCCCGGAAATACTCGGTATCGGACCCGATACCGATACTAGTATCGGTATCAGGACAACCCTAATTAGAAGGATTGTAAAAACAGACAATTGTAGCACACGTTACAAAAAGAATGATTGATATTCCTCTTTCAGACCTGTAATCTTTTTGATTCATGTTTCCCTTTTTTACAATCTCATAGGGCGCAATCAAGCTGTAGGAGTGGAGCAGACAAACCCCACACAGAGCCAAGCCCACCCCCGCCGGATGCCACCACATCAGGTCAGTGTCATACAGCACAGCTTCAGGTAATAGATATACATAGAAAAAAGCAGTGCAGCGCTAGAAAACATAAAATACAGTAATAATGATAATAAAAAAATATATATCAAGTCCAAAAAAATTAAATTTATAAAATGATCAATCGGAGTGGTCAAGCTGATTCTTGTGCCTCACTGAGGTATTCAAATGTAGCAACTCATCAAACACAGCAAACAGGTGTCCTAAAATGGAAGTACAAGCCGCTCACCTGAACAAATGGACCTGTGTGTGAGCAGCAGGTCAAATGCGCTGTCCCTCAAAACAGGGGATTAAAGATTCAGCGGTGTCTCCTTGGACGCTCCCTTTCTCCAAAAAGCTCCAGGTGATAGATGGTCATATCCGAATGGTTTTAGACTATAATATACAATACCGTAAGTTTGAAAAAATTGTACAAAAGCATTGGCCCATTTTGAAACATGACAGGTTTATGGGTCCGTTGCTGCCAGATCGCCCGCAATTTGTGTATAAAAGAGCGCCTTCACTTGGGGACAAACTGGCCCCAGGAGTTATAGATCCACCTGTCAATACTGAAAATAAGATCTTCGACTTTCTTACTGGCTTCCATGCATGTGGCAGATGTCGACCTTGCAGGAAGGCTAAAAAGAGCGTTTGCAAAGAATTTACAGCAACTGTTACAGGAAAAAACTATAAAATTAAGGATCTCATTACTTGTGATACCATAGGGGTAGTCTATGCATTACAATGTGAATGTGGACTCCAATATGTGGGCAGAACGTCCAGACCTCTTCATGTGAGGATTGGTGAACATGTAACCAACATCAAAAAGGGCCTGGTTACCCATAATGTGTCTAAACATTTTAGATTGTTCCATGATCGCAACCCGGCTGGGTTGCAGTTCTGGGCAATTGAGAAGGTAGCGAACCATTGGCGAGGTGGAAATTTCATTAGACATCTCAGCCAATGGGAATCCTTTTGGGTCTATGAATTAAAAGTGGGAGTACCATTAGGGTTAAATGTAGAATTTGACCTGAATTGTTTTATTTCAGATCGTTAATATTTATATATTTTGGTGGTTCTCTTAATTTTGAGTTTCTGTTGCATCATTTATATATATTCATGTTTATTGTTAACTAGATAGGTGGCTGTGCTGATGTCTCTTTTAATTTTATTTTAAATTTATTTTCTAATTATAAAAGTCCTTGTTACCCACCGCTGAGGGAAGCTCTTTTGACCCTACCTCATGAGTTAGGGTGTTATGGACGGAAAAATAGTTATTTTTATTTTTCATTTTTATTTTTCACTTTGCTGTATGGACACCTATTATACCATTGGTTTTGGTCTTGGCATGCTGTGTCCTCTAATTGCTTCGATCATAATATGACTCTGATGGTCATTTTAGTGATAAATATTATTTTTACTTATTATAATTTTTTCTTTTGCTTTAAGGCCCCCCTTTTTGTAGTCTCTCCGTCCTATGATGACAGACCGTTATCTGTCTGTAGTGTTGCTAAATTTTTTCCATCCGCTGATGGCTATGATGCTGTCCGCTTCACACCTATGCTCTAAGTGTGAGTAGTGTGTGAGGAGATTGACGGCTTGCTTGTTGAGACTACCGTGCTGCCGCTGACCATGATGGGCGGTCTTAGCAGTGTCATGCTAATGATGGCCTGCCTGACGTCAACGTTGAGAAGCTGCCGCCCATAGTGGACGGATTTAGTTACACAGACTGACGCCCATGATGAACGCTCCTTCCTGTGTATTTGTATCTAGCTGAGCACCATGGTGATGGCAAGTCATGTGACCAACTATGGTCACGTGTTGTGAGAACGATACCTCCGTCCATGGCGTGAAAAAACTTTATCCTGTACGCCTATACGGATCGCTTTCACTGGGCTTCGATATGAGGTAAACATGGGTTCTATCAGTCCTTTGTATACACTTGTTTTGGATATTGCATGTGTTGTTGTGATCTCTAAACACCGGAAGGTTGCCTCTATACTTTAGAGCCTATCGTTATGCTTACTGTCATTACATGTGCAGACTACTCGGTTCTGTTGGTATCTATATTTATTTTGATACTTCCCATCGTAAGTGTGATGGTTTTGTTTTTTCTATTTAGAGATGGGTGTACCCTCACCTGGGGGGGGCGGAGTTTTGTCCTAATTGGCCTGATTAGGTTTTTGCTGTTATATAATGAATCCTGACACAGTAGCCCCTTATCCGCTGAAGAAGTCCTGTGCCTGTGGACGATACGCATGCGGGGGGCTTTTATTTGATGTCAGGACAGCCACCTACCTGGTCTTTTATTGTTGTATGCTCATTTCTATGCACTAGGATATAGTGCTTTGCTTGTGAGTATTTTTCTTTTATAATAAATATTACTGTCGTTGTGATCATACGGAGAGCACTATGTGTCGTTTTTATACCTTTCCATGATACCATTTCACGTGAGAGAGTGCTTCGGATGACCATCTATCACCTGGAGCTTTTTGGAGAAAGGGAGCGTCCAAGGAGACACCGCTGAATCTTTAATCCCCTGTTTTGAGGGACAGCGCATTTGACCTGCTGCTCACACACAGGTCCATTTGTTCAGGTGAGCGGCTTGTACTTCCATTTTAGGACACCTGTTTGCTGTGTTTGATGAGTTGCTACATTTGAATACCTCAATGAGGCACAAGAATCAGCTTGACCACTCCGATTGATCATTTTATAAATTTTATTTTTTTGGACTTGATATATATTTTTTTATTATCATTATTACTGTATTTTATGTTTTCTAGCGCTGCACTGCTTTTTTCTATGTACCTCGATTAAGGATTTCTATTGACCTTTCAGTGTTCAGCTGCTTTGCTAATTGCTTGTACCTATGCGCAGTCTGCTCTTTCTCTTTTATTAGGTAATAGATATAGGCCTGCATAATTGTAATACATGGTTTGTTTCCAAATTTCAGGAGGTATTCGTGCTGTTGGGGACGGACTACAGCGCCCAGGTCTTAATTGGGGAGGTGTTGTCCTGCAGGTCTCAAATTGAGGACATAAATATCTGTGTACGGCAGATAAAAAAGAAAACACAAGCGGTGGAGCGAACACTAAAGAATGTAATGGATGTTCTGGGGAGGGGTTAAAAAAACAAAAAATAATTAATTTTTCCTTTTTTTTTCTCTGTATGTTTTTTTTTGTTATTTTTTTCAAAATGTAATCTCTATTTTTCTGGCTAAAACGCATGAACAACGACAACTGCTAAAAAGTTGGTCATTGTTCATGCGTTTTAACCAAATATTTGTTAATTTTTGTCAAAAAAATAAACCAAAAAAAAGATATATAAGAAAAAAAAAGATATCTCTAAAAAAATAAAAATAAATTGATGTAGACAAATATTTCAACCCAAAAGTATATTTCTTGACAATAAAATAAAAATAAAAAAAATGAATTTCTATTAAGATATTTTTTGAAAAAATAAAAATGACACCTTTTGTCGTGTGAAACAATAAATATTTTTGGATACTTAACAATGCGTGGCTTATTATTATATCAATGCTGCCTAAAAGAACCAATCTAGATTTATGGGGCCAGATTCACGTACATCGGCGCATTTTTTGACTGGCGTAGCACACCTCCTTTACGTTAGACTGCCGCAATGTAGTGGCGCAATCACCGTATTCTCGATTGTTTTGCGCAGAAAATAGCACCTGTGCAACGTAATTTCAGAGGCGTAAGGCGGAGTAATTCAAATTGGGAAGGACGTGGGCGTGTTACATTGAAATGAGCCGTGACCCCATGGAAATGAAGGGCCGGCCGGCTCGCGCATGCGCACATGAAGCAGACCATGGTCAGCACCTCTGTGCACATGCTCACAACTCGGGAACGGCGCAATCAGTGAAATTGGAAGTGGACTAGGGCAACTTAGTGAACTACGCAGACAGCATAAATAGACAGACACAAACGCACTTCTTTTGCAAAAGTACATCCCTTTGTATCCCTCCCTATACAGCAAGGTGCTTTTGTTCTGTTGTTTGTTGCGTTGTGATATTTGTGGACTGTGTGATCTAGTGTTTTGTAGAAGATATTTGAAAGTGTTTTTTGGTGACTGCTTGTGAGACTTTTTGGTTGATAGATTTTTGTTTGTTTGTTTTGTTGCTTGATTTTTCCTGCTTGTTTTTGTGAGTGATTTTTCCTGCTTGTTTTTGTGAGTGATTTTTCCTGCTTGTTTTTGTGAGTGATTTTTGCTTACTGTTTGGGAGAGAGTTTTTGTATGAGTATGACTGAGAGGAAGAGAAAGTTAAATTTTACTTTGGGGGAGAAACAAATTCTTTCCCTGGCCATTTCCCAATATGGGCGTTTCCTCCACGGCCCGGAGAGTGCCAACACCACCCCGGCCAGGAGGCGTGAGATCTTGCAGAACATTACTGACGAGGTGAATGCATCGGGGGGGGGAGACCCGGACACGGTCGGGGCTTGAAAAGAAGATCAATGACCTCTGGCGTCTGGTCAGAAAGAATCTGGCCAAAATGTCAGCCCATGTCAGGGCCACAGGAGGGGGCCCACCATGCCCTGTTAGGCTGACAGCGGAGGAGCGTGCGGTGGCCCAGACCTTTCATAGACAACAGGTGGAGGGCCTGCCTGGCTATGACTTCAGTCATGAAGGCGTGATGCCAGGTAAGGTTTTTTTTCCCTATCAGGTGTGTAGCATGTGTGGGGGAGGGGGTGAAAGGGAATATGTGGCAAGTGTGTGGATCCTCCAACCTGTGAATGTTTTGTGTCATCCACAGATGAGCAGGAGGGTGCTGGGCCATCTGGGCTGACCGCAACATCCCCAGGACAGCAGCTTGATGAGGACCCCCCGACAAGGCCAGAGTCCTTGGAGGAGGTTGAGGAGGAGGAGTTTGAGGAGAAGGGAGGATGTCATGTCAGCCAGTGGATTGCTGTTTTTGGAGGAGTCTTCCTCTCTGGCTGGCAGTAGCCAGCCCTCCATAAGGGCTAGCCCCTCCCACTCCTCCCCCAACAGGGCTCCTCTCACAAGAGCCTCCCCTTCTCCCCGGCCACAAGCCTTAGCTGGAGGCAGGAAGTCATCCCAGAAGACCAGGGGGGTGGCCGAGCTTCTGTCCGCCAATCTCAGAAGGGACCAGGCCCTTCAGACCCGCCATCTGGGACAGGTCAGCCAGACATTGGGGCGGATGGAGGAGAGCCTGTCCTCCATAAAGGATACGCTTGGGGACCTGGACTGCCACTCCCGGGCTCTTACAAACTGCCTAAACGTACTGCAGACTACAACAGCAGACGTTGGGCAGGATTGTTTTCCCCCTTTTTTTTTCATTTTTTTTTTTTGCTGGACATTTTTTTTTTTTTCTGTGAAGTGAATGTTTTTGGAATGTGGGGGTGATATTCCTGCCGGAAAAGGGGTGTCACCCTCAGTTTTGGTGGAGAAGGGTTCCCCAGGACCAGGGAGAAGTGATTCCCAGGTCTATGTGAATGGTGTATGAATGTACAGTGACATAATTGGAGCCGTGGCGTGGCGTTGCTGCTCTCAAGTCCAGCATGGTGGGCTTGTGCCAATCTAATTAGATGAGGACGTGATGTGTCTGTGCTAGGGACCACAGTGGTGTGCATGCATGCATTCTCATTGTGCCATGATTTATGTGTGTGTTTAATGTGCAAAGATGCCTAATGTGAGCTGTCTCCTGGCTGCTCTTCCCTCAGAAGACGGGGTATTCTCGGTTAGGGGGGATTGTCTGGTTCAGGGGTCAGGTCATCACGTATGTCAATCTGCAGGCCCTTTCTCACTGCGAAGTTGTGCAGAATGCAACATGCACCGATGATCTGGCACACAAAGTTTGGGGAATACAAGAGGGTCCCCCCAGACTTATCCAGGCATCGGAAACGTGACTTCAGGAGGCCAAAGGTGCGCTCCACCACTGCACGTGTTTTGGCGTGGGCTTCATTGTATCTTTCCTCTCCTGGGGTTTGGGGGTTCCGGATAGGAGTCATGAGATGGGGTCCCAGTGCATATGCAGAGTCACCTGAAAGGAAAAACACAGGAGGATGTTAGTCATGCATGTGCCCCTTGTGATGTGTGCATCATGGGGGGGACAGTCGGGCCTGCCACCCATGTCACTCACCAACCAGCCAGCTGTCCCCATACACGTTCTGTTCGAATTCCATTCGGATGGGGCTCTGATTGTAGATGTAGCTGTCATGGCTGGATCCGGGGTGTTTGGCACAGACGTGCCATATGAGGCCATGGGCATCGACTATTACCTGTACATTGATGGAATGCCAATGCTTCCGATTGCGGTATATGTGCTCTGTCTCATGGGGGGGCTGGAGTGCCACATGTGTGCAATCAATGGCCCCGAAGGTGCGTGGGAATCTGGCAATTCTGTAGAAATCTGTCATTGCCTTCAGCCGCAGCTCCTCAGTGGTGGGTTTGATGATTTGGTTGCCCATGCGTCTGAGGATTGCAGGGATAACCTGGTGCACACATCTGCTCATGGAGGATTGTGACATCCCAGCCACTACTCCACTTGTTCTTTGAAAAGAGCCACTGGTAAGGAAATGGAGTGTTGCCATGACCTTGACCAGTGGCTGCACTGCATGTGAGCGGTGTGTTGAGCTGGTGATGTCATCCTGCAGGGTTATGGTTAATTCCAGGATGGCATGAGGGGTGAATCTGAAGATGCGATACTCAGAATCACTCATGCCAAAGAGGTCTATGCGTGTGCGGTATATCCTCTCCCGTGCCCACCTCCGTGCACTCATCCTTCTTTGCTCCTCTAAAGTCAGTAGTATAGCTATGAGCGAGGATGTCCCTGGCATGTTGGCATACAGATTGTTGTGCAACACGTGTGACTGCTCTGCTCCTCACTAACAGTGTTGCATTCTCTGACATGTAGACGAATTGTCTAATTTTATACCACCTTTTATATGGTCTAATTTTAGACAGGCCGTGCAGCTGTTGCGCAGAGCACGTAGCCTGCGCTGCAACAACGTTTTTTTGTCGATCCCCGTAACTCCCTCATTAGCATATTTGAATAGCAAATCAATGGTGTGTCTGGCGCAGTTTTGCGCAGACGGATGCGCCTGTGTCAGGGTACCAGTAGCTCCAGCGGCCGATCCTCGCCACGATGCATGCCCGTGCCCGTGCGCGGCCTCTGCGTTCCAGAATGGTTCTGTGTTACGGCGCATCCACGCGCGCGTCCACCAATCAAGTCCAATCAAGTCTCAGCCCGGTCTCAGCCCGGCCTATTTAAACCAGCTCCAGACGCATGGCGGGTTGCTGGTTTGTTGTCAGTTATCCTGCTATAGTGCCTTGTTAACCTGAAATCTTTGACTTATTGACCTGGATCGGACCTGACTTCTCTACGCCTTCTCCTGCATTTGACCCTCGGCTCGTCTCAGCGTTTCTGCTGCTGTCTGTACCCCTTTGACCACCGGCTTGTATCTTGGACCTTCTGCCTTCTCCAATCCCTGACCATTGGCTCGCATCCCGGATCTGCTTATAGTCCTGACCTGAACTGATTCTCTGCCTGCTGAACTTTGTTGCTCCTGGATCACTATCCACGCCTGCTACGGTCCTGTCCTGTGACCATAAGCCAGGTCTTCAGAGATCTCCTATCAGTAAAACACCTACCGCTGGTAGCCGGTGCCCCTTTGTGCCCTTCCCTGCTGTCTCCACCTCCAGGGGGTGAAGTGCACAGAGTCGCAAAGGCAGCCGCCCTCGGCATCTCGGCCTCGGTGAGTACTTATCCTGACAGTTCTGACAGTACAAACCAGCCAGATGTCAGAGGCCGACAGGGTGCGCTCGCCTTTTGAGACCTTATGCCAGCGGGTCTCGGCTCTTACGGAGGCCGTGCAGAAGTTGCAGGATGGGTACCTCCAAATTGACGGCCGCCTTCAGCAGCTTACCGGACAACCTGGTCCCTCCGCTCCAACCACAGCTCCTCCTACAGAGACTACAGCCCCACAGGCTTCCGCTAATCCAGCTGTGGTAGTGACTCACCCTAAGCCCAGAATCCCGACGCCTGAGCGATTCACGGGCGTGCATTCAAAAACGCCTGTTCTCTGTATCTCGCGCTGCAGCCCAAAACACATTCTTTTCAGAAGCAGTAAAAGTCGGCTTCATTATCTCCCTCCTCTCTGAAGAACCCCAGGCATGGGCACATGGCCTCATGGAACAGAGAAGTCCGGTGCTGGATACACTTGACACTATCTTTGAGCAAATGGCCAGACTCTACCATGATCCACAATGCACAGCGACGGTTGAGACCATCCTTCACAGCCTTATTCAAGGTAGGAGACCAGTAGAAGACTACACAGCCGAGTTTCGGAAGTGGTCAGCCGACACCGGCTGGAACGAAGCAGCCCTTAAGTATCAGTTCCGGCAGGGACTTTTAGAAGCGCTCAAAGACGAGCTAGCCAGAACTGTACCCCCCGCTACACTGGAGGACTTAATTCAAGCTGCTACCCAATTGGACAGACGTCTATGAGAACGGCGTTCCGAGCGCCTCCACACACCTCGTCCAACCTGGATTCCTCCGAGACCAGCTCCTACGTACTCATCGCCTCCGGTCTCCTCCTCCAACCCGGTTCCCGACCCAGAACCCATGCAGCTTGGGCTGGTCCGCTCTCCTCTCACTCCGGAAGAAAGGCAACGCAGGTGTCAAGCCAACCTATGCCTGTATTGTGGTGGCTCCGGCCACTTTCTTCGCACCTGTCCGGTGAGACCCAGTAAGTGCGCACCAAGACCCGCTTCAGACTGCCGTGTCGTGAGCGCTCCACAGCCTTACCTTACTCTCTTTCATTCTCTACAGCTACCGGAAGGGGTGACTCGCTTACCAGCAATCATTGACTCTGGCGCCGGCAGTAGCTACGTGGACTCTGCCCTAGCTCTGAAACTACATTTTCCCCTTCATCCTAAGGATCCTCATTTACAAGTACGCCTGGCGGACGGCTCTCTCCCTCGTTCAGGATTAGTCACACAGCAGACCGACCCCATCATGGCCATCACAGATTCCGGACACCGGGAGCTCCTACAGTTGGACTTAATTTTATCTCCGATGTTCCCTATTATTTTGGGCCTTCCCTGGCTGCACACACACCAACCGCATATTGACTGGGGAAGCAAGTAAGTCAGCTTTGTTTCTTCCCACTGCTCTGTACATTGCCTCGCACCGGTTACCACCGTCTGTTCCACCATTACCACCACAGCAGAGAATCTTCAACACGTCCCTCCAGCATACCGGGAATTCACAGACGTCTTTGACAAACAACAGGCCACCTCACAGGCCTTACGATTGCCCTATATACCTGCTACCCGGCGCAGAAATCCCGTTTGGCCGTATTTTTCCACTCTCAGAGACTGAACTGAAGACATCGAGGAGAACCTTGAAAAACAATTTATTCGCCCTTCCTCCTCCCCTGCGGGAGCAGGGATCTTCTTTGTGGAAAAAAAGACAGCTCCCTCAGACCCTGCATAGACTACAGGGAATTGAACAAAATTACTGTCAAAAACAGATACCCACTACCTCTTATCCCCGAACTCTTCCAACGTTTCCGGTCTGCTAAAATCTTCTACAAATTAGACCTCCGGGGAGCTTACAACCTCGCCTGAATTAGAGCAGGGGATGAGTGGAAGACGGCATTTAGATCTAGGTTTTGACACTTTGAGTATCTTGTAATGCCGTTCGGCCTTTGCAACGCCCCAGCCACCTTCCAACATTTTGTAAATGACTTTTTTCGGAAGCATTTTTTGGTGGTCTATTTGGACGATATCCTTAGCTTTTCCGCTTCTATTGCGCTTCATCGGGAACATGTCAAGATAGTTCTTACAACCCTCAGAATCCATAAATTATTGGGAGGAACGGCGTGCTGACGACACCATTGTTTTTATCCTCACGACCATCCGGAAAGAAGGGCGGGCGGATTGTGAGAGCCGGCCGGCTTACTATTTATATGCTTCCAAAGGATTCGTTTTTTGTAAGTGCAATCGAATTTCTTTTATTAAACTTTTAAAACGTTACTACTCTATGTTGGCTTCCTTTCTCTTCCCTTGGCTACACTCTGGGAGTGATTGTTTTTCTGGGATCCAGCCGCATTGAGACCAAGCTTGGAGACACACACAGGATTCCACTTTAATACCCGTTAAGGCAATCCAGCCTGCTGTGCTGTTGATGCTCACGATTATTATCTATCTGGTAAGCAGATTTACTATAAGAGGTGGAGGTGGAGGTTCTCTTCTGTCCTGCAGTATCTCAATCTCCTACTTGGGATATTTCTCTGAACTCACTGAACTTTGATTTTTCCCTGGAGCTGATTACCAACATTTTACGAACTTTGTCAATTCAGTTTGTTTTCCTATATGATTTTGTTATACATTGGAACACTTGGTGTTGGTTTTTTATATACAATTTTTTTGCACTCAATGCACATTTTGTTATCACTTTCACTATTGATGTATTAATTTTAGCAGCGCAGCACACCCTATTTACTCCATAAATTATACCTGAAAGCCGAGAAGTGTGAGTTTGAAAAGAGTACAGTACAATTTCTCGGGTTCATCGTTTCCACGTCTGGAGTCGCCATGGACCCACAAAAAGTTCAAGCCATTCAGGACTGGCCAGCTCCCCGAGACAGGAAGGGAGTACAATGTTTTATTGGTTTAGCTAACTTTTATAGACGATTTATCACTGGGTTCTCCGCCATAGTTGCACCCATTACCAAGCTCACTCGTCAGAGCAACTGTTTTGTGTGGTCTCAGGAGGCCCAAGAAGCCTTCCTTAAGCTCAAGTCGGTGTTTACTTCAGCGCCCATTCTACGCCACCCCGACCCGGCACTACCCTTCATACTCGAGGTGGACGCCTCCGAGACAGCTGTGGAAGCAATCCTATCCCAAAGACATGGACTAAAAGCCCTGTTGCATCCGGTGGCTTTTGCCTCTCGAAAATTAAATCCGCCAGAAAGAAATGACGATGTCGGTATCAGAGAGATATTTGTTCTTCTTCACAGATCACAAAAATCTAGAATATCTGCTATAACGGTCACCCAGCTTACGACCTTCCATCCATCCACGACAAGCTTATCTGACACACTGCGACAATCTTGCATACACGATCCATATCCATTCCCATAAAGAAGACGAGACTCAAGCTCTGCACTTGCTTCAAAGATATGACCATTTATTGTTTTTTCTCAGCTTCTTATACAGTCTCAAGCATAATGCAGTTTATCACAGGACAATGCAATCTCCACCCCCCTATTCACTCACTGAGGATAATTCTTTAATTGGTAGCTAGACATGACGGCACCGTATCATCAATAGGGTTCAATTAACCTTGAATAATAACACAGACATCTAGTTGAATAAGTTATCTAGACAGCTTTATCACACAATGGCAGAGTCTTGTGAGAGTGGGTGCAATCAACACCTTCAACGGAATGTCTTTACAGTGAATAGCCAACACCTTAAGATATTTCAATAGCATATTATACAAAGGTATAACTCACTCTGGTCTTGTAGACCTGAATTAACACCTTTCAAAAGCATGTGTGCCCAGATTGAATAGCTAACAGCTTTTGATATTTGAAGACATCCTGCAAACATGAATTATTATTAATGTCCCTTATTAATGTATTCTGTAATATATGAATTATGATTCTTTGTCACCCTATGGCCCTAGTGGACATAAGGTGACCCTAGACATAGGAATATCTCAGTCTGTCACGGGCCATTCCGTTACATCTCTCCCCTTTCGGTGGGAGATGGACACAGGTGGTAACCCCAAACGGGTTGACTCCGAAGTCCGTCAGTAGTTCCAGTCCTCCAATGCTGGTATCCATACTGTACCCCAAATAAATGGCTCCAAACTGAGCATTACTCACCCCGCCAACCTCTGCCTCTCACAGAGAACACGCATTCCGCTGGGGAGAAGGCAGGGTGGCTGGGCTCAGTCCATCATGCTGTTGGGGGTCTGGGCCAACTGCCCCCCCTTCCTGGGGTATACCAGTGGAGACTGAAGTCCCATCCACTGGTGCTTGGTGAAAACCCCCCGGTGCTTGCAAAGCAAAGCCAACATCCTCCTGTCCCAGTTCTGTACCATTTTCTGGGGTTGTGCCAGTGGAGACTGAAGTCCCATCCACTACCCCAGGAACCCCCTCTTCTTTTAGTGAGGAGCAGAGGCCTATTACACTCTGCTCTGTTGCCAGCTCTTCCGCTGGGTTGCTGTGAGTGGAGACCACAGTCCCATTCACTACCACAGGGTCCCCCTCTTCTGTTAATGAGGAGCAGAGGCCTATGACACTCTGCTCTGTTGCCAGCTCTTCTGCTGGGTTGCTGTGAGTGGAGACCACAGTCCCATCCACCACCACAGGGTCCCCCTCTTCCGTTAGTGGAGAGCAGAGGTCGGTGACCCTCTGTTCTGTTGCCAGCTCTTCAGCTGGGTTGCTGTGAGTGGAGACCACAGTCCCATCCACTACCACAGGGTCCCCCTCTTCTGCTAGTTGGGAGCAGAGGCTTGGGGCACCCTGCTCTGTTGCCAGTGATTCAGCTGGGGGTAAAAGCTTTACCACCTCAGCTTGTTGCTGGAGAGAGGGGCCAACCGCCCCGGCTCTCTGGAACTCCACACCATCCGCTTCGGCTTTAGGGATGAAAATCTCCATATTTTCCATTGCCGATTCATCAGCCAGGATTTCACAGTTATCTGACCTTTCCTCATAGTCCCAGGCAATGGGAGCCCCACTCTGCTGCTGAGCCGAGTCTAGCAGCTGTCTGTAGGTGACCTCCAGCTCCCATTCCCGAATGGCCAAAAATTCCAAATCTTCCTGTGACCAGTGGCCTCCCGAGATATTCAATTTGTCCTCTCTGTGCTCCATTATGTCCTCCAAGCGCCACTCCCGATCATCCCCGAAGTCGGGATCACTGGACATCCTCCAATACAACATACCCAGGCCATCATAGTCATAGCCTTCTGTGGGGCTGTCATCCGCTGACCACGGGCACTCTTGGGCTACATACCACCGGAGGGCTCTGTAGCTCTCGTCCAGCTGCATCTCTGCCCGGATCAGCCTGCTTAACTCTGCTATCCACTCCTGCTTCGGTTGTTCCCCCAACAACAGCAGTCGTACGTCATACTGCGGCCAGTACCTTACATAGATGGAGGGCAGGACCTTTCCTTGGTGATGCTGCTCCAGAGCTAATGCTTCCTTCCAGAGTTGGCACCGAATCACATCCGACCATCCCAACAGGACCTCCTCTGATACTGGTCCTCTATGCTGTATCCGCATCTCTTGTAACCTCCTTTGGAATTCCTCTTCCATGGAGACTGGTATCTGCACCTCTCCTCTCTCTTCAGCTGCTGCAGCACTTCTTCGCTGTCACAAGGTGGCATCTACAGCCGCTATAACCTGGTCTATGATCTCCGGTGGAGGGTTAGGACCATATTGTGCCAGTCCATGTTTAACAGCCTGATCAAAAAATTCTTCCTCAGGTGTCCTGTCTGTTACGCTGGGCCTCTTAGCTCTATCCATTTCGACCAGTTCTGCGATAATGTCCCTTTTCTTACGGTTGCTGGCCGGTCTGCCCCGGAGAGCTTCATCCGTTCATACAGCATCTCCATTGTCCTGTGTTCTTGTAGCCGTCCTTCTGATGATGGAATCATCCCACCGCTGCCAACCAAATATATAACGGTCACCACCGCTTACGACCTTCCATCCATCCACGACAAGCTTATCTGACACACTGCGAAAATCTTGCATACACGATCCATATCCATTCCCATAAACAAGACGAGACTCAAGCTCTGCACTTGCTTCAAAGATATGACCATTTATTGGTATTTTCTCAGCTTCTTATACAGTCTCAAGCATAATGCAGTTTATCACAGGACAATGCAATCTCCACCCCCCTATTCACTCACTGAGGATAATTCTTTAATTGGTAGCTAGACATGACGGCACCGTATCATCAATAGGGTTCAATTAACCTTGAATAATAACACAGACATCTAGTTGAATAAGTTATCTAGACAGCTTTATCACACAATGGCAGAGTCTTGTGAGAGTGGGTGCAATCAACACCTTCAACGGAATGTCTTTACAGTGAATAGCCAACACCTTAAGATATTTCAATAGCATATTATACAAAGGTATGACTCACTCTGGTCTTGTAGACCTGAATTAACACCTTTCAAAAGCATGTGTGCCCAGATTGAATAGCTAACAGCTTTTGATATTTGAAGACATCCTGCAAACATGAATTATTGTTAATGTCCCTTATTAATGTCTTCTGTAATATATGAAATCTCAGTCTGTCACGGGCCATTCCGTTACATCTGCGATCTGCAAAACGGCTAAGACCCAGACAAGCCCGTTGGGCTCTTTTCTTCACCAGGTTCAATTTTCTCATATCCTATGGGCCTGGTTCCAAGAATGGGAAGGCAGATGTCCTTTCCAGAATGTTTTTGGAATCCCCCAGAGCATCTGAACCTGGCACCATCCTATCCTCACAAAACTTCCTGTTACTTCCGCAACTGGATCTCCTAACCTCTATTAAGACCGCATCCAGGCACTGTCCCAACCAAAGCTCTCTCCCTCTTGAAAGACGGGACGAGTTGCTCTGGTCTCGAGACAAGATTTTCGTTCCCGTGGAAACCCAGCACCTAGTTCTGAGTACCTTCCACGATCACAAGCTGGCGGGCCATTTCGGAGCCCGAAAGACCACGGAACTGGTCTCCCGCACCTTCTGGTGGCCAAACTGGAGGCAGGATTGCAAACCCTATGTGTCTGCATGTACTCGTTGCCAACACAACAAAGGACCTAGTACAAGGGGTTGAGGGTTGCTCAAGCCTCTGCCCATTCCCGAACGACCATTATCGGAGGTCTCCATGGACTTTATTGTGGATCTCCCCCCTTCTGGGGGTTTTACCTCAATTTTTGTAGTCATTAATCGCCTTTCCAAAATGGCGCACTTCTTACCTATGGTGGGCACCCCCACCGCTACAGAGACAGCTAAAGTTTTCCTAAAAGAGATAGTCCGGCTTCACGGGACCCCCAAAAGTATCGTCTCTGACAGAGGCGTACAATTTACGTCCAAATTCCGGAAAGAGCTCTGCAAATCTCTTGATATGAAAATTTGTCTTTTATCAGCCTATCACCCACAGAGCAATGGTGAAACCGAAAGGACGAACCAGACCCTGGAGCAATACCTCCACTGCTTCTGTTCAGCCTCCCAGGATGACTGGTCTTCACTACTTCCATCCGCGGAATTTGCATACAACAATTCCATTCATTCCATAACCAACCAAACCCCCTTCTGGTCAAACTTCGGGTTTCACCCCTCATTTCTGCCTAGCCCTATTCCGGAGACGTCGGTTCCAGCCGTTCAGGAGCACATAACCTCTATTCAACTGAACTTCAAGAAACTCCAGGAGATGATGCGGCAAGCTCAGGAGGATTACAACATTTTTTTTGATAGGAAGAAAAAGGAAGGCCCGACCTTTGAAATTGGGGGGGAAAGTCTGGCTGTCAGCCGCAAATCTCAGGTTAAACATACTTTCTCGGAAGCTAGGACCGAGGTTCATCGGACCCTTCCAAGTCAAACGAAAAATCAATGATGTGGCTTTCGAGTTAGCTCTACCTAATTCTTACAAAATCCATCCTGACTTCCATGTCTCCTTACTGAAGCCTGTCGTCCCTGAGTGCTTCCCAGAGAGGGAAGAATCTCCGCCATCACCAGTTGAAGTCGAAGGTGAAATAGAATTCGATGTTGAGGCCATTCTGGGCTGCAGAAAGAGAGGAAGACAGCTGCAATACCTGGTCAAGTGGAAGGGGTACCCTCCGGAAGATAATTCATGGGAACCATCAAGGAATTTACATGCTCCTCGGCTAATTTGAGCTTTCCACCAAGACCACCCTGAACTGATGTCCAGCCTGGGTGTCCGGAGTCCGCTTCTTGGGGGGGCACTGTCAGGGTACCAGTAGCTCCATCGGCCGATCCTCGCCACGGCGCGTGCCCGTGCGCGGCGCGCATGCGCGCCTCTGCGTTCCAGCATGGTTCTGTGCATCCACGCGCGCGTCCACCAATCAAGTCTCAGCCCGGCCTATTTAAACCAGCTCCAGATGCATGGCGGGTTGCTGTTTTTTTGTCAGCTATCCTGCTATAGTGCCTTGTTAACCTGAAAGCTTTGACCTATTGAAACGGATCGGACCTGACTTCTCTACGCCTTCTCCTGCATTTGACCCTCGGCTCGTCTCATCGTTTCTGCTGCTGTCTGTACCCCTTTGACCTCCAGCTTGTATATTGGACCTTCTGCCTTCTCCAATCCCTGACCATTGGCTCGCATCCCGGATCTGCTTATAGTCCTGACCTGAACTGATTCTCTGCCTGCTGAACTTTGTTGCTCCTGGATCACTATCCACGCCTGCTACGGTCCTGTCCTGTGACCATACGCCAAGTCTTCAGAGATCTCCTATCAGTACAACACCTACCGCTGGTAGCCGGTGCCCCTTTGTGCCCTTCCCCGCTGTCTCCACCTCCAGGGGGTGAAGTGCACAGAGTCGCAAAGGCAGCCGCCCTTGTCATCTCGGCCTCGGTGAGTACTTATCCTGACAGTTCTGACAGCCTGTCTATCGAAATTGCGCTGGACAAAAAAAATAGATTTCTTGCGTATCTCGTTTTGGGGATGCGGAGCATCGAAACGCATGCGCAAATTTAGACTTACGCCGCACATCTCCTGTAACGCTGGTGTAATCGCTCTGTGAATCTGGCCCATGGTGTTTACATTGAAAATAATGAGTATTTAGTACAGGAAAATAAACATGACACTAAGGCCGCGTACACACGATCGGACATATCCGATGAAAACGGTCCGCGGACCATTTCCATCGGATATGTCCGATCGGGAGTTTGATCCGATGGCGTGTACACACCATCGGATCAAATTCCCCGCCGCCGGACGGCGCGGTGACGTGGCGGTGACGCGGCGGTGACGTTGACGCCGCCGCGTCACCGCCACGTCACCGCACCAGGAAGTAAAACACTTCCGCGCATGCGCCGAATCCATTCGGCAGCGGCGCGGCGGCGGTGGGGGACATGTCTGCTGGTAAGTGTACTAACCAGCAGACATGTCGGGCGGACAGATTCCCACCGGATAGATTTCAAAGCTTGCTTTGAAATCTGTCGGGTGGAGAAATCCGCTAGCCCATATACACGAGCGGAGATGTCAGCGGACATATCCCCTCGTGTGTACGCGGCCTAAGATAACGTAGGAGAAAGCTAGAATAAACTCAAATTAGAAAATAATCAAAGAAAAATACTAGAACAGGGTAAGAAAATTGGGCCTTAGACACTGGTGGCGGTGGCACAACACTGCAACCCCTCACAGATACTCTAGTTGGAGCGCAGTAATAACCCCTGCTGCAAAATATTGCATCTAAAATTATTATTATACGCCCCTGTTAAACAGGGGCAGAACAATTGGGACTTAGGCACTGGTGGCGGTGCCACAACACTGCAACCCCTCACAGATACTGTAATTAGAGCGCAACAAAGAGCCACATGCAAAGTATTGCATCAAAAATTGTCGATATACGCCCCTGTTAAACAGGGGTAGAAAAATTGGGCCTTAGGCACAACACAACACTGCAACCCCTCACAGATAATGTAATTGGAGTGCAGCAAAGAGCCACATGCAAAGTATTGCATCAAAAATTGTTATTATACGCCCCTGTTAAACAGGGGCAGAAAATTGGGCCTTAGGCACTGGTGGCAGTGGCCACAACCAACAATGTTCTTACTAGCTATCAGCAAGCTCAGTGAGGAGGAAAAGGATATTCAGTCAGCAGCATAACAGGACAGTCACTCACCATCAGCATAGGCAGTCTCCAAGGGATCTGACATCAGTCTCCAAGGGATCTGACATTTCAAAAACATGATTCAGTTACATCAGCATCAGGTGCTTGGTAGCTGGTGTTGATCCAAGCCTGATTCATTTTTATGAATGTCAGTCGATCGACGGAGTCAGTGGAGAGGCCCACCCTGTGATCGGTAACAAAGCCTCCAGCAGCACTGAATGTGCGTTCTGAAATAACGCTGGATGCAGGGCAAGCCAGTAGCTCAATTGCATACTGTGCAAGCTCTGGCCAGTGATCCATCCTCAAGACCCAGTAAGCCAGAGGATTTTCGGTGGGGAAGGTGTCCAAGTCTGATCTTGCCCCTAGGTGTTCCCGCACTATGTAAAGCAGACACTGGCAATGGTTGCTGGAACCGGTCATACCTTGGGGATGCGGACTAAAAAATTGTCTGAAGGCATCGGTCAGACGGCCACCTTCTTCTCCTTCTGTGACTCACCGAAGCCTCAGCAACACATTGTCCAGGACCAGGATTTGGTAATCCCCCAGGTTCTGGGAACACATTGCACAGACCCTTCTGCAAGGCCTCCCGAAGAAGTTTCATCTTCTGCTCCCTCTGCGATGGAAAGATAAGGTCCGCAACCTTACTCTTGTAACGTGGATCAAGGAGAGTTGCCAGCCAGTAATGATCCCTTTCTGTAGGATATGTGCAAGTCACAAACTGAAGAGGATAAGCTCCAAGGAGGAACTTTTAGGAGGATCTGATTGCTGGGTCTGACCTTGGCTGGTCTGGAGGAGTTTGGCTTTACCTGTCTGCGTTCTGGGAACCTGCAGAAGACACCAGAACAAGGGTGAAGATTTTGTTTTCCATCTGTTTTGGAGACCACAATTTTAACAGCCCATGGAAACCTCAGTTGATGATCGGTCATTATCCAGAGGATCCTGTGATTAGCTGTCTGTCATGGACCGTGAAATCATACTTCATGTATTACATAAGATGAGACATTATGGATATGACATATTGCAGGATGCCTTTGGACATTATGAGGTGTCTTTCTAGATGGGGATTGAACTGAATCAGACTATTGAGGACTATTGAAAGGCTAAGTGGCTTGTGAAAGACATTCATTGTCCAGTGTGTAGAGGTGTTAAGTCAGTCGGCTCTTTGACCTTTGTATTGTGTGATAACACTGTTTTGAGCCTTTTGATTATCAGGAGTATTGGATTAGCATGTCATTATCTAAAAAAGTGTGATCTCTCAGATGTAGTAATGACCTCCTCTCTATGCGGAGACAAGCTGGCTAGATAACGTATTCTGTTAACTTCACTGTTGTCATTGTCTACAGGAATGTCATTCTCTCTGAGGTAGTAAAGTCATGCTAAATACATCGGTGCCGAAATGCCTCTGTATGGAAACCCCAGTGTGTGAAAAGGGGGTGGAGATTTCATTGTTCTTTGATTGATAACCTGTATATAACCAGCTGAGTGTTTCAATAAAGTGAAGTTCTGGTTGAACATTCATACAACACGTTTGGTGTGTGTTCTTCATGGATCCAATCGGCACATAGCTGTAGGTTGGATCCTGGAATCTTGGATGACTGGACCATCAGATGTTGCAAGCTGCAATCTGATCCGATAGAAGCAGAGAAGTGTCGGGAGAGCAGGACCTGGGCGAGAAAGGGTCTCGTCACACTGTCTGCAAATGATATAAGGATCCCCAAGAAGCCGTGTGATCTGGTTCCGTGATAACCTACATTGGATTCAATTATAGGCTCCCAACTAGCTTATTTCTGGTAAGCTCCAGTCCATGTGGTGGCGGTTCACGTTTTCTGAAGCACACTTGGGTGTTATCTGTGATGAACGGATTTTCTTCTTCTTTATTGTATTGGACTTTTATATATTGGACTGTATTAAGTACTATACCGTTATTATATACGTTTTTTTAGTTGGCGCAAACTTTTTCTTTTTCTAAGTAATGATCCCTCTCCTTGATGCCACGGACATGAGGATCCTTACCCAGGCTTTGCAGGATCAGGGAGGCCATGCAGCATAGGTTTGCAGAGGCATTCGTAGCACAGTCCTCTGGGTCACTGAGGATGACAGGATCTGCAGCCACCTCATTCCAGCCACGTAAAATTCATGGGTTCCTTGGGACTGTAAATGAGCCCTTGAAGACTGCTGCTGCTGATGCTGAGTGCTAGGCTCCACCTCCATGCTGCTGATACAATCATCCTCCTCCTCGTCCTCTTCCTGTGTGCTAGGCGGGCAAGCAGGACCACTGTCTGGATAAAGGGGGCCTTGAGAGGTTAGGAAGTCCTCCTCTTCCTCCCTCTGTTCTGCCTTAAGGGCCCTGTCCATTATTCCACACAGCGTGTGCTCCAACATGTGAATAAGAGGGACAGTCTCACTGATGCATGCACTGTCACTGCTCACCATCCTTGTGGCCTGCTCAAATGGTGACAGAACAGTGCAAGCTCCCCTGACCCAGTTCTGCTGCCATATTGACACAGGTACTCATTGAAGAAAAAGAGGAGGGTGTGGAGGAGAGAGGTGTGTCACAACCAGTAGTAGTGTTTTGGAGGCGTGGCGGTGGGACAACCTCCAACACTACTGTACCTTGCCCTGCGTCCTTCCCAGCTGCCAGCAGAGTCACCCAATGTGCCGTGAAAGAGAGGTAACGTCCCTGTCCATGCCTGCTGGACCATGAGTCAGCGGTAATATGCACCTTACCATTGACCGCCCTATCCAGCGAGGCATGGACATTGCCTTCCACATGGCGGTAGAGAGCCGGAATCGCCTTCCGTGAGAAAAAGTGGCGTTTGGGTACTTGCCACTGAGGTACCGCACATTCCACAAACTCATGGAAGGGGGCAGAATCTACCAACTGGAAAGGCAGCAGTTGAAGTGCTAGCAATTTCGCTAAGCTAGCATTCAACGGCTGGGCATGTGGGTGGCTGGGAGAGTACTTATTTTGGTGCTGCAGCAGCTGGGGCAGGGAAATTTGTCTGGTACCATAAGCAGATTGCCCGTATGTACTACTAGGTTGTGACACACCCAATTCTACACCTTCAGTCCTATCAGTGCAGGCTTCAGAGAGGACTGAGGGTCTAGTGGGATATAAGGAAAGAAAAATGGACAGCCGCACTCCAATGGATGAAAAGACTTAAAAATAGTGCCTGTTTATTCCAGTCAAAAAACTAAAACAGCAAAAACAGCAAACAGTGGGGTAACAAAACTGACGCGTTTCACATTGACAACCGATGCTTAGTCATAGCTAAAAAAAAAAAAAAAAAAATTGGAGTGCGGCTGTCCATTTTTCTTTCCTTATATTGCACCACGCATTGCCTGCACCCATTTGGGTTTTTGAACTTTACTCACCACTGAAGAGTGTCATCTGGAGCGGCGTTTTTCCCTTTATCTTGAGGGTCTAGTGGGGTTGGAAGGGGAGGTACACTTTGTTCTTTGGTGTGGGTCTTTCAGATATGCTTGCCAACGAACTGCATGGCAGGTCGACATATGTCTGGTCAAGCATGTGGTGCCCAAGCGTGTGATGTTTTGGCCACGTGAGATACGCTTAAGACATATGTTGCAAATAGCAACGGTACGATCTGATGCACATGTCTCAAAAAAGGCCCACACCAAAGAACTTTTGCAGTAACGTTGAGACACAGCAGCACCCTGCACAGGCGTAGCTCTGCGATGTAATGCAGTTGGTGTGCTGCTCTAAGCTGTCCCATGGAGGGCATCCTGCCTCTTTGGAGATGTGCCTGTGCCTCTTCCTCCTCCTTCTCCTCCTCTTCCTCTTCCCCTCTCCTATCAGGCACCCACGTAGAGTCAGTGACCTCATCATCCCCTCCCTCCTCATCACTGTCAAAAACCTGGCAGTATGCTCCAGCTGGGGGAACATGACTGCCAGATTGCTGTCCCTCTCGGGCACCCACTCTCTCTGGGCTCAAATTACTGCCTTCCTCTATCTGTGTTCCATCATCGGAGCCTTCAAAACGCTGTGTATCTTCATGCAGCATGTACCCAACACTGTGTTGAAACAGTTCGGGGGACTCCTCAGGAGGACATGGTGGGACTAGGGAAGGATTGTGTGATGCCATTTTGCAGAGGGAAGAGGACGCCTTGGCAGCTGCTTTGCCAGACAAAGAAAGCTTAGCCTGGGTGAGAGAGGATGAGGAGGATGAGGACGGCTTGGTCATCCACTCAACCAATTTGTCTGTATGATGAGGCTCAACACGGCCAGCTCCCAAAAAAAAGGACGAGCGTGTCAAATGGCCACGTGCTAAAGAGGATGCACCGTGTCCACCGCCAGCGTTGCCTCTAGATGCAGAGCCTGCTTGCCTTCATGACTCTCTGCCTCTCTTTGTTGTCCTTCCAGACATTATAATGGCCTGCACAAGACAAAATCACTACACACACCTCGTACCTTTAGGTACAAACTGGAGAGGACAAATGCACTAAACTCCAAGTAGGTTTAAGTAAAAACTATACAGCACACGTGCAGTAACACAAAGAACATTTAGGTGCAACTAAACAGCACAAGTGCAGTAACCCCAACTACGTTTAGGTGCAAATAAACAGCAAAAGTGCAGTAACACCAACTACGTTTAGGTGCAAATAAACAGCACAAGTGCAGTAACAAAAAGTACGTTTAGGTGCTAATAAACAGCACAAGTGCAGTAACAGAAAGGACATTGAGGTGCAACTAAACAGCACAAGTGCAGTAACACCAACTACGTTTAGGTGCAAATAAACAGCACAAGTGCAGTAACAAAAAGTACGTTTAGGTGCTAATAAACAGCACAAGTGCAGTAACACAAAGGACATTTACAGTAGGTGCAACTAAACAGCACAAGCACAGTAACACCAACTATGTTTAGGTGCAAATAAACAGCCAAAGTGCAGTAACACTGAGTACGTTTAGGTTAAAACTAAACAGCACAAGTGCAGTAACACAAAGGACGTTTAGGTGCAACTAAACAGCACAAGTGCAGTAACACCAACTACGTTTAGGTGCAAATAAACAGCACAAGTGCAGTAACACAAAGGACGATTAGGTGTAACTATACAGCATAAGTGCAGTAACACCAACTACGTTTAGGTGCTAATAAACAGCACACGTGCAGTAACACAAAGGACGTTTAGGTGAAAACTAAACAGCACAAGTGCAGTAACACCAACTACGTTTAGGTGCAAATAAACAGCACAAGTGCAGTAACACCACCTACGTTTAGGTGCTAATAAACAGCACAAGTGGAGTAACACAAAGGACGTTTAGGTGCAAATAAACAGCACAAGTGCAGTAACACCAACTACGTTTAGGTGCAAATAAACAGCACAAGTGCAGCAACACAAAGGACGTTTAGGTGCAACTATACAGCACAAGTGCAGTAACACCAACTACATTTAGGTGCTAATAAACAGCACAAGTGCAGTAACAGCAACTACGTTTAGGTGAATACTAAACAGCACAAGTGCAGTAACACCGTCTACGTTTAGGTGCAAATAAACAGCACAAGTGCAGTAACACCAACTATGTTTAGGTGCTAATAAACAGCACAAGTGCAGTAACACAAAGAATGTTTAGGTACAACTATACAGCACAAGTACAGTAACACCAACTACGTTTAGGTGCAAATAAACAGCACAAGTGCAGTAACACCAACTACGTTTAGGTGCTAATAAACAGCACAAGTGCAGTAACACTAATGACTTTTAGTTGCAACTAAACAGCACAAGTGCAGTAACACCAACTATGTTTAGGTGATAATAAACAGCACAAGTGCAGTAACACCGAGTACGTTTAGGTGAAAACTAAACAGCACAAGTGCAGTAACACCATCTACGTTTAGGTGCAAATAAACAGCACAAGTGCAGTAACACCGAGTATATTTAGGTGAAAACTAAACACCACAAGTGCAGTAACACCAACTACGTTTAGGTGCTAATAAACAGCACAAGTGCAGTAACACCAACTATGTTTAGGTGCAAATAAACAGCACAAGTGCAGTAACACCGAGTACGTTTAGGTAAAAACTAAACACCACAAGTGCAGTAACATCAACTACGTTTATGTGCAAATAAACAGCACAAGTGCAGTAACACTAAGGACGTTTAGGTGCAACTAAACAGCACAAGTGCAGTAACACCAACTATGTTTAGGTGCAAATAAACAGGACAAGTGCAGTAACACCAACTACGTTTAGGTGCAACTAAATAGCACAAGTGCAGTAACACTGAGTACATTTAGGTGAAAACTAAACAGCACAAGTGCAGTAAACTCCAAGTATGTTTAGGTGTAAACTAAACAGCACACGGGCAATACAACATGTTAGAACACTGCCTGACAAATAGGAATAGCTGATCTAGCTAAGCTATACAGTGTGTAAATATATGTACAACTCCTGGGATGTATATATATCCTATACACACTGTAAATTTAACTAAACTGACTAGCCTGCCTGCTCTATCTATCTATCTATCTATCTGGTAGAAAAGACACTGTCTCTCTCTCTCTCTGACTGACTGATCTTTTCTTTAACAACGCCGCAACAGGCTGCCTTTTATAGTGCTGAAGCTAAGTGCAGTAACAAAAAGTATGTTTAGGTGCAACTAAACAGTACAAGTGCAGTAACACCAACTACGTTTAGGTGCAAATAAACAGCACAAGTGCAGTAACAAAAAGTATGTTTATGTGCTAATAAACAGCACAAGTGCAGTAACAAAAAGTACGTTTATGTGCAAATAAACAGCACAAGTGCAGTAACACTAAGGACGTTTATGTGCCACTAAACAGCACAAGTGCAGTAACACCAACTACATTTAGGTGCAAATAAACAGCACAAGTGCAGTAACACCGAGTACGTTTAGGTGCTAATAAACAGCACAAGTGCAGTAACACTAAGGACGTTTAGGCGCAACTAAATAGCACAAGTGCAGTAACACCGAGTACATTTAGGTGAAAACTAAACAGCACAAGTGCAGTAAACTCCAAGTACGTTTAGGTGTAAACTAAACAGCACAACACGTTAGAACACTGCCTGACAAATAGGAATAGCTGATCTAGCTAAGCTATACAGTGTGTAAATATATGTACAATTACTGGGATGTATATATATCCTCTACACACTGTAAATTTAACTAAACTGACTAGCCTGCCTGCTCTATCTATCTATCTATCTGGTAGAAAAGACACTGTCTCTCTCTCTCTCTCTCTGACTGACTGATCTTTTCTTTAAGAACGCCGCAACACACTACACGCGGCCGCCTTGCAGGCAGCCTTTTATAGTGTGGGGCGTGTGCTAAAGCCCTGAGCCATAATTGGCTAAAGCCAATTCGTTTTGTTCGAATTTCGTCGAACGTAGGAACAGACGATGTTCGAGTCGAACATACGTTTGAGTCGAACATACGTTCGAGTCGAACATACGTTCGACTCGAACACAAAGCTCATCCCTAGTTGTAAGGTAAGTTTCACATAATGTGCTAGTATGCGATGCACAAAAAAATTGCTGGCGGTTTATTACAGCTTTAAGAAAAAAAAGAGTAATCAGTAAGTCCAATACTCATTTACTCTCTATTAGTACAGACAGTGAATTTTGTATTCAAAGACACATTATTGTACGCCTATGTAGAATAATACCCATATGTCTATTAGGTGAAACTGTATCATTGTAATATATCTAGATACTGTAGGTGAAAATTAATTTGGGGAAACAGTCTGCATTAAAAAGTTGACAGAGGGGGCGTGACCGGAAGCCGACTCGGATGCAAGCCTAGTCTGAGAGCTCTCTCTCTGCCCACAGCTTACCGGCTATTTCGGGGACTCTCCACCCGCCATCCATGGGTCGCTCCAGGACAACTAGGTCCTCCACATCCAGGGGATCATCCCAGCCCCCTCCGGGATCATCCACGGACCTCAGGGACTTTTTTATCCAGCCCAGGCTCCCGCAAGGCAGGGACTCCAAGATGGCGCCGGACACGTCTGCGCCTGCCGCGCGATCCCCCCCGCGGCTCTCTCATTCCATCCCGGCGCAGCTCCGGACCCCAGACGACCAGGGGATACTCCCGCAAACGATCGGAAGCGGACGCCGCTGGTCGGGTGAGCACACATCCTCTGCCTGGTCCCCTTCCATCGCGCAGGCCTCGCGGCAGGACTCGCGGGCCGCCGCCATCTTGGGACATCCGGAGCACTGCACACAGTGTTCTGAGGCCTTCCCACAGCTACTCCGCTCAGCATCCGATACGGCCCTGAGAAGAGGGGAGGCCAGTTCACCAGACCCCCCGGGGGATGCGGAGGACTTTCCAGCACTGCCACACCCAGCCCATCCTAGCTCCCATCCGTTTGCCACATCCAGAAACGGGCAGCTCACTTGTCCAGAGGAAGATTTGGTGAGAACACCTTCCCCCCCTGGGCCTCAGCACCAACTCCTTCCCGGGTCTCCCCAACACGCTGCACCCCATCCACTGGCATCATCTGCCCACAGGCCGAGTCCCTCTGGCCCATCCTCACCGCAGGACAGAGGAGGGGAGGACTCTCAACCACGACAGGCTCAGATCTGGGGTCCTCAGGAGGGATGGAGATCTGGGAGCCCTATCTGGGGGCCCCCACAGCAGGTTCACACACAGCCTCCCTTCCATCCTGCCTACCCCCCACAAGCACCAGATATAACTACTGGCCCATCCATTCCCCCACAATGGCTTGTCTACCTACAAGCGATGCCTACTAAGGAGGATTTTAAACAGCTCATAATGGACGTGAAATCCACCTGCAGGTCTGAGATCCAAACCCTCCAATCAGGCCTCAAACACCTGGCTGATCGAGTGGAAATGGCAGAAGAGGAAATCCAGGAAACTAAACTGGCAATCCACAGAACACAAACGCAAGGTACGGAACACCGCACGTTGCTTAGAGACATGCAACGGCACTTAGAAGACCTGGACAACAGGGGGCGTAGGAACAACATTCGCGTCCGAGGGATACCGGAATCGGAGGGTCCCGAAGATATCCGTACTACCCTACACACCCTATTCAACAACCTGATCGGGGCCCCCCCGACCAAACCCATAGAAATGGACAGAGCTCACCGGCGTTGCGCCCCAAAGGGGCCACCTCCAAACCTAGAGACATAATATGCAGACTAAACTCCTACCCCCTGAAGGAGGAAATAATGCGTCAGGCCTGCCTCGCCCGCAGAGTGACCCTGGCAGACGTCCCAGTCCAGCTCTTCCCGGATCTGTCGTGGATCACCTTACAAAAGCGTAGGCTGCTACAACCGTTACTACGTACCCTGCAAGACGAAAATATCCCGTACCGATGGGGCTTTCCGTTTAGCCTTACGGCGAACACTCAAGGCAAGTCGGCTGTCCTGAGATATCCGGAAGACCTTCAAGTATTTTGTGAAACCTTGGACATTCCGATCCCCCAGCTACCAGAATGGGACCTAGTGGCCACGCCACCCCCACCACCCTTGGTATGGCAAAAAGTCCCACCGCCCAAACGCTCCAGAGGCTCGGAGGGATCCAAGAGAAGCCCACATAGGCACCACAGAAAGAACTGACCCGTTCCCCCTGGCATGGGTTCCGGCCCGCGAGATACCCCACCCTTCTCCGGCAACCAAGGACCTGGCCCTGGACTCCCCACTAGTAGCATTACCCACTCCCCAGGCCCGAGCTTTTAGTCTAGTCTTACATTAAGGGCAAGTCTCGGCTGAGACTTTAGAGAGAGACCCTGCACCCCCCTTCACCCATTTCCCTATTTAGATCCCAGATCATCTGGACTCTGATACATGCAGTTCTATTGTTTGACATAGTCACTTCAGGGTTCCCCTGGGCTCCCCTGGCACGACCCCTCGGGGCCGGGCTGGTGGGGCCCGGGGGAAGCCGCTCAGACCTGGGCCTCTTGGTCCTGACAGGTCAATACCTAGAGTTGTTGCTCTGTTTTTGTTGCTTTGTTCTCATGTTTTTTTTTCTCTCTCTTCTTTATTCTAGACTCCTCTCTCCCTCCCTCCGCCCCCGTCATCGTGTGGCTCTGTATTGTGCCTCCGGGCTGGTCTCGGTTCTCCTCCTGCGGTGTCTGGCTCCTGGCCTCTGGCGTCCATGTCTCCTCCATCCATATCAGGTAAGTTCAGCTCCCTTTACCACCACACCTCCCCATGGCTAAGATACTATCCCTGAATGTCCACGGTTTAAACTCTGATAAAAAAAGACACCTGGCCTTGTCAGAATTTAAGCAATCAGGGGCAGACATAATCATGGTCCAGGAAACACATCTAGATAAAGAGGGCTCTTTTGCTTTCGCATCGCGGTTCTACTCTCAGATATACCTCTCCTCAGGGCCCCGCAAAAAGGCCGGAGTGGCCATACTTATTAAGAAAGGATCTCCCTTTATCAGTTTGCAACACTACAGTGACCCACAGGGTCACTACGTCATCCTACAGGGCATGTGGCAGGACCAAAGGGTGACTTTCTGCACTATATATGCCCCAAACGTCAGGCAGCTTGGGTTCCTCTCCAAGGTCTATGCACGCCTCTTCCGAACTGACAATGGGATTCTAGTAATCGGGGGAGACTTTAACCTGGTCCAATCTGTCAAATTGGATCGTCACGTGGTGAGCCCCAGGGCACCCTCAGACCGAGCACTTAGAGACTCGAGGCTGTTCCGGCAAATAACCAGACGTTATGCACTTTTTGATGCCTGGCGGGTTCTCCACCCTGGCGATCACCAATTTACATATTTCTCAGCCCCGCACCACACACATTCCCGTATCGATTATTTCTTTGTAAACAACCCTGCCCTGCAGCTGGTCAGGACAGTGCAGATCCGACCGATCTCATGGTCGGATCATGCACCAATCCTGCTGACCTTAGGAATAGGCTCACCGCTGGCCAAACCCTGCACATGGCGCCTGAACACATTTCTCCTCCAGCACCTCCCTTCAAAAACGGAGTTGGAATCTACCTTGAGGAACTACTTCGAGGACAATGATACCTCAGATGTAACCCTCTCCACTTTGTGGGAGGCTCATAAGGCGGTGCTGAGGGGGAAGTGCATTGGCCTGTCCTCAGCTATGAAAAAAAGTGCTCAGGCACTGAAACAGCGCACAGAGGCAGAACTTGAACACTGAGGGCCACCCTGGGAGATATAGCGCTGGGCAAAGTGGAGAAAGCACTTCTTAGGCTTAGACAAAAGTATTACGACAGGGGTAACAAAGCCCACTCCCTTCTAGCCAGAAAACTACGCGACAATACCCAAGCCTCAACCCCGCATCAGGTCCGCAACACCACAGGAGACCTAGTCTCTCACCCCAAAGATGTAGTCCAGACCTTTGCTGACTTTTATACAACTCTATACAATAACCCTGACATCCCCAGTAACCCCCCTTCTCCTGACCTTACTCAACGCATGACGTGCTATCTGGAGCAGAGTGGTGTCTCCAAGCTTAGACCCTCGGACTTAGCCCCTCTGAATGCTTCTATCTCGGAGGAGGAGCTAGAACAGACCATTAAATCCCTACCCTCACACAAAGCCCCGGGACCCGACGGATTTCCCTATGAATACTATAAAACATTCCTCCTCCTACTATTGCCGCGCATGTGTAAACTATTCAACGCATTCCTCAGGGATACTCCTATTCCAGGGGACATGCAACGCTCCTTTATTACGGTGATCCCAAAGCCGGATAAAGACCCCTCCCTATGTGCCAACTACAGACCCATCACCCTCCTGAACTCCGATTTGAAGATCTTCACTAAATTACTGTCCATCCGACTGAATTCGGTTCTCCCCTCCCTCATACACAAAGACCAGGTGGGATTTGTCCCGCTTCGTCAAGCTGGGGACAACACAAGGAAAATTATTGACCTAGTAGAGGTGGCGAACAGGGAAGGCCAGAGGTCCATATTACTGGGCCTAGATGCCGAGAAGGCCTTTGATCGCTTGGGCTGGCCTTTTTTGTTCGCTACGCTGCAACATGTAGGGCTTAAGGGTCCATTCCTGCGAGCTCTCCAACATATATACTCCGATCCGTCCTCCCAGGTCAAGACCCCCTTTGCCCTCTCTTCCGCATTCCCAATAACTAACGGCACCAGACAGGGGTGCCCTCTGTCCCCCCTGCTGTTTGCGCTCTGTGTAGAACCTTTAGCCGCCACCATCCGTCAAAACCCGGATATCAAAGGGATCTTAGTCAGAGACCAAGAATTTAAAATATCATTATTTGCAGACGACATCATCCTCACACTCACCCGGCCCAGGATATCCCTCCCGAACCTGCACGCGGAGCTTGACCGCTTTGGAGCGCTATCGGGATACAAAATAAATGCGTCTAAATCGGAAGCGCTCCCGCTCAACATCCCCGATGGTGAGGTGGCCCACTTACACTCCTCCTTCCCCTATAGCTGGAAAACCTCCTCACTGAAATATCTAGGCATCCACATCACCCCCACCTACACTACCCTCTACCAGCAGAACTTCCCCCCCCTTTTCCGTACTATTAGAACCCTTCTACAACAATGGAAAAAGCACCACATCTCCCTTTTGGGGAGAGTAGCAGCGGTAAAAATGGCGATCCTCCCAAAACTTCTATACCTATTTCAAACCCTACCTATCCCAGTGCCCTACGCCCATTTGAGAAAACTCCAGACTGACCTGCTCCAGTATACATGGAACTACAAACGCCACAGAGTCCCCCGGTCGGTGCTGCTGGCGGCGAGATCAGAGGGGGGCCTAGCGTACCCCGATCTCGTGAAGTACTACCAAGCGACCCAGTTGAAGGCAGTAGCCTCCTGGTTCACGTTACGTTCGTACAATAAATGGACACAAATAGAAAAGCTCTGGTTGGCCCCAGTACACCCGAACAACTTGCTGTGGAATGCAGATGTGGAGGTTGATCCCGGCAGCATGCTGGGTCCAATGATCCAGCTTAGACGTACATGGCGCAAGCTAATACGCCAACATAAACTAACCTCCGACAGCTCCCTTCTGACCTCCTTTGCCAGCAACCCCAAAATCCCTGATAGCCTCACCCGCAGAATGTCAGCCCCGTGGACAGCTCGTAACCTTTTCCACTTCAGGGATCTAGTAGATCCCCTGACTCGTAGACTGCGCACATTTGCGGACATCCAGGCCAAACATGATCTGCCGCGCCAGGAGTTCTATGGATATCTCCAGATTCGCCACTATGCACTGACCTTCGCCCCAAACCTGCAGTTTTCCCCCCCAACAGCTTTTGAGAAGCTGATATTGGCGGGCATGGCGCAGAAGGGCTTGATCTCCAACATATATAAAATATTGAACGCCTGGCCTATAGACACTATGGGCAAACACGCATACATGCTTAAGTGGGATAAGGCCCTAGGCGAACAGATATCCGTGGAACAATGGCAGGTGATCTGGTCCCAAGCAGCGAAAAGCTCGATCTGCACGTTGTACAAGGAGAACATATATAAAATCCTTTACTACTGGTACCTGACACCTGACGTTCTTCACGCCATTTACCCGACCACTTCAGACCGCTGCTGGCGTTGTCGACAGGACAAGGGCACGCTTATCCATGTTTACTGGAGTTGCCCAATGATTGTCCCCTTCTGGAACTCGGTCCAGCAATTACTGGACAGACTTCTGGATCGGACGCTCCCCTTGACCCCGAAAGTATACCTATTAGGATTACCCCCACCGAATCTCCCGGCACCCTACAAAAAACTGACCAGACATATCCTCACAGCAGCGCGCTGTCTGGTAGCCCTACACTGGAAGCGCTCCGCCCCTCCCCCCCCCCGAGGCCCTATATACTAGGATCAAAGATGTGGAACTAATGGAGAGGATGACAGCCAGGATGACGGACAGATTGGAGGCCCACAACGAGATCTGGGAGCTTTGGCACCGTCGGGAGGAGATATCGTGAGCAAGTACATGGGCCACACGGATGACTTCCCTTCCCATCCCCCCCTTCCTCCCCTCCTCCCTCCCTCACCCCTCCCCCCTTCTCCTTGTTCCTATTTCTTCTCTCCTTTTCTTATCTACACCCGTGAAATCACGGTGCTTCTAGATGGTTCAAAACGAGGTTGATGCACTCACGTGTTTTTTATTTTTTTATTTTATGGTTGTGTTTTTTTTTTTCTCTCTCCCTATCCTTGTATCTTGCACTTAACAGATGTATATAGCTGTACCTTAGCGCGACCTTCCAGCTGCCCTATGAGAGGGTACATAACAGGTCGACTGCAACGGTGAAAGCTGTCACGGAGAGTATAGACCACTCCATTAGATATCATTTATGTGAATGATCTTATTTGTATGAGTGTACTGAAACCTTCTAAATAAAACTATTATTGATAAAAAAAAAAGTTGACAGAGATACTAACATTTTTCCACTCTTTCCACAAATCAAAGAAAAGGTTTGCTTGAGCTGCACGGCGGCATGATAGCTCTGTTGTTCTGAGAGGACGTCATATGACGTCCTCGTCCTGCAAAGCCACTAGGTGTCACTGGGAACCCGATGCGCGTGCCCAGCGGCCGCAATGGGCACCAGCCACCTGCGATTGCCCAGTAACTGAGCAGGACCGTGGATCTCTGTGTGTAAACACAGAGGTCCACGTCCTGTCAGGGAGAGGAGACTGATGCTGTGTCCCTTGTACATAGGGACACAGATCGGTCACCTCCCCCAGTCAGTCATCTCCCCCTACAGTTAGAATCACTCACTAGGGTACACATTTAACCCCTTGATCGCCCCCTAGTGTTAACCCCTTCCCTGTCAGTCACATTTACACAGTAATCAGTGCATTTTTATAGCACTGTTCGCTGTATAAATGTGAATGGTCCCAAAATAGTGTCAAAAGTGTCCGGTGTGTCCGCCGCAATATCACAGTCACGATAACAATCACTGATAGCTGCCATTACTAGTAAAAAAAAAAATCAAATGCTATAAATCTATACCTAATATACGCTTATTGCGATTTTTTTACCAAAAATATGTAGAAGAATATGTATCGGCCAAAACTGAGGAAAAAAATAGTTTTTTTATATATTTTTGGGGATATTTATTATAGCAAAAAGTAAAAAATATTGCTTTGTTTTTTAAATTGTCGCTCTTCTTTTTTTTATAGCAAAAAAAAAAAAAAAAAAACAGAGGTGGTCAAATACCACCAATAAAAAGCTCTATTTGTAGGGGAAAAAATATTCAAATTTCATTTGGGTAAAGTGTAGCATGACCGCGCAATTGTCATTAAAATTGTGAAAGCTGAAAATGGCTTGGCCAGGAAGGGGGTGAAAGTGCCTCGTATTGAGGTGGTTAAAAAAATGTATTGTGACCCTGTGGCTGTGGAATTGGCACCATAATTAGCTTTAGCAGATGTAATACATTTTAACAGCTTTCTTACACTATTTTTATGTGTGTGTGTTTCTTTAATTTTATCTTAAATACAGAAGGACTCCTTTCTTGTGCAGACAGCCATAGACTGCTTGGAAACTCTCATAGAATTTTTGTATGATAAAGCAGTTGATATTGGTAAGGTTAAAGGATAAATGTATTTCCAACATCCATGAGAATGATTAAAGTGATATTAAACTCTCAGGCCCGGATTCACATCTCCTTTGCGCTACGCCGCCGCAACTTAGAGAGGCAAGTGCTGTATTCACAAAGCACGTGCTCCCTAAGTTACTGTGGCGTAGCGTAAATGGGCTGGCATAAGCCTGCCTAATTCAAAGTAGCAAGGCAGTGGGTGTGCTTTATTATAACGACCCGTGACCCCATGCAAATGATGGGCCGAACGAACGGCACATGCTCCGTCCGTGGACGCATCCCAGTGCGCATGCTCAGAATCACGTCGGCTAGAATGCCTAAGTGACGTCGGCCCGCAATGCCTACGACGTGTGAACGTAACCTACACCCAGCCCTATTCATGTACTATGTAAACGGCGTAAACGACGTAAAATTCGACGGCGTCATTCCCTGGCCCATACCTTAGCATTAGCTGCGCCTCATATAGCAGGGGTAACTTTATGCCGGACGTAAGCCTTACGCAAAGCGCGTATATGAAGCGGCCAGGCGCATCTACGTTCGTGAATCTGCGTATCTTGCTCATTTGCATATTTATAACGGGAACGCCGAATGCGTCTAGCGTAACTATGCGCCCACGATACGCCGCCGTAGACAAGTTACGTCGGACGGCTGAAGTATCTTGCTTTGTGAATCGGCGCAAAGATGCAGCGGCGCACATTTAAAATTACAGCGGCGTAT
Organism: Rana kukunoris; assembly: GCA_029574335.1. Classification (NCBI taxonomy): domain Eukaryota; kingdom Metazoa; phylum Chordata; class Amphibia; order Anura; family Ranidae; genus Rana; species Rana kukunoris. The sequence continues at coordinate 89,443,071 of CM056055.1, read as the reverse complement.
CTGGAGATATGCCGACGTAACTCCTTTGTGAACCTGGGCCTCTGTTTTTAAAGCAGTTTCCGCAGCTGATTAAATTATTTACTGTGTATGCAGCTTTAAAACTTTTCAATTCTTGCTTAAGTTGGTGCCATGACTGCTGACCCCCGTTTTCTGTTTCAGGGTGACTCCTTTCAGTGTTAGTGTTTGGAGTCACCCTTGCATCAGAGCCAAATTATGAGCATCATGGACCTGGTGCTGATAATAATAATTAAAATTAAAATGCAAAAAATTTTGTTAAAACAAATTAAATATTAAAGTTGGTAGAGAAAAAAAGGGGTGCATGTGATGTAAATCGTAAGGGCAGGTAAAGCAAGAAAAGGAGGATGCGCGTCATGTAAAGAGTCAGCAGAATGTATGTCATGTAACAGGTAGAGAGGATTCATGTTGTGTATTGGGTCAAGAGGGTGCATAGTATTTAAAGGGTAAGAGCTGGTAGCAGGGTGGGTGGTCCCGCTAGGCAAACTAGGCAGCTGTATGGGGCACACTAGGGGGGGATGCAGCCACGCCTGTCGACTTCTCCACTAGCCTGGCCGAGGAACACGAGGGGCCCGTCATGGCTGCTGCAAAGGAGATCAGCAGCATCTCAGCCTGTGTGGGAGGCGATAGCAGAGGAGACGAAAGAGTCAGGTACGAGGACAGCTAGGGAGGTGAGCACAAGGACAGATGGGGAGCCAGAGGAGGTGGACACCATGTTTCTGGATGTAGAAGAAAATCTGCTGCCCCGGTGAGTCCGCTCTGACCCTGTTGTAGTCACTTGCACAGCCCTAGGCAAGACTAATGGGGGGTGGAGTGGAGTAGGGTTGGTGTTAGCCCTGGCTGGTAGAGAATGGAAAGCAGTGTGCAAGTTATGTAATGGTAAAGGGCTGGTGTAGCACGTAAAGGGTAAGTAAGATGCACGTCATGTAATGGGTCATGTAATGGGTCAGGATGCATGATATTTAAAGGGTAAATGCTGCTAGAGAAGGGAAAGGGAGGTTGCATGTCATGTAAGGGGGAAGGAGGAAGTAAAAGCATTGTAAACAAAACATTTTAAAAATAAAAACATTCATCAAATAATAAAATAAAAAAAAATAGAAAATAATACATTTAAATGATACTAAAGTCTAAAAATGTTTTCTTTAAAAATAACAAACAGATCATAATTAGCTGTCCTGTGCAGTGGTCTTGTAGAGAGCTGCCTGTATCCTTTTCTCGGGTCCCTCACCAGTGCTTCTGGCTCCTCCCTCCTGTCGAGTGCCCCCACAGCAAGCAGCCAAGCCACAGCTCTTTGTGTCCATTCAGACAAGTAAACGCTGTTCAGCCCCGCCCATCGAGCTTGACGTGAATTCAAATGTTTAGCAGTCTGAAGATACAACAGGTTTTTATGGTCAGTGAGGATAGAAAAAGGCTTTGGAGCCCCTTCCAGAAGATGTCGCCATTCAGACAATGCCAATTTGATGGTCAGTAGTTCTCGATTCCCAACATCATAATTCATCTCCGCTGGAGAAAACTTTCTGGAGAAAAACGCCACTGGATGGATTCTACTGGGACAGCACGGCACCTGCTCCTTCTTCTGAGGCATAAACCTCAACAATGTACTGGAGATCGGGATTTGGATTTTTGAAGAACTGGAGCCTTGCTGAACATGTCTATTAATTGCTGGAAAGCTGATTCTGCTTATGAGGGCCACAACTTGCAATTTGTACCTTTCTTAGTCATAGCATTAAGGGGGGAAGCAATGGAGGCAAAACTTTTGATGAAGCGCCTGTAGTAATTTACGAACCCTAGAAAGCGGTGTGTTGGGGCCATTGCAAGACAGCAGAATGTTTTTGAGGCTCCATTTGAAAACCAGCAGCGCTTATGATGTATCCAAGGAAAGGTTGTCTTTGATGAAAATTGCACTTCTCAATCTTCGGGTAAAGGTGGTTTTCGCTCAGACGTTTGAATACCTGCTTTGCATGTGAGATGTGCCTAGATGAGTCTTGGAAAATATTAAAATGTCATCCAAGTAGATGATCACAAAACTGTTGCTGAAATCGTGAAAAATGTCATTCATGAAACGTTGGAAGACAGCAGGGGCATTACAAAGCCCAAATGGCATAACCAGATACTCAAAATGCCCATTGCGGGTGTCTTCCATTTGTCACCCTCTCTAATTTGAATCAGGTTATAAGCCCCTCGAAGGTCCAATTTAGAGAAGATCCCTTAAGTACATCAATGCATGGTCAAAGACCCCCATCTTTTTTTTCAACAAAGAAAAAACCTGCCCTAATGGAGAAGAAGAGGGTTGGATAAAACCTCTTTCCAATTTGTCTTTGACGTATTCCTTCATAGATTTTTGTTCAGGCAATAACAGGGGATAGGCCCTTCTTTTGGAAAGAGGAGCTCCAGGAATCAAATTAATTGCACAGTCAAAAGAATGACATGGAAGTAAAACCTCTGCCTTTTGCTTGCAAAATACATGTGAAAAAATATGGTATTTATGAGGCAATGTAGGTGGAATGGCCATGGAAGCCAACAGACAACCAGACAGTCTTTTGGGTTGAGACAAAAAGTTTGGATAACAGGACGGTCCTCAAGAGGTTAGTTCTCCATTTTCCCAACCAAAAGAATGGTTGTGTTGTTGTAACCATGGGTAACCAAGGATAACAGGTAGAAGTGGAGAATAAATAAAATATACATGTAAGGTCTAACCCAGCCCCTCCAACACTGGTTAGACCCTGCCTTTTACTGGACGGAAAGGGAAGACAGATAACAAAGGCCATTTAAGTCCTCTGCTGACCAGCTTTGTGGAGATGCTGATTTCCTTTTCCAGCAGGACTTGGCACCTGTCCACACTGCCAAAAGTACCAATACCTGGTTTAATGATCATAGTATCACTGTATTTGATTGGCCAGTAAACCTGCCTGACCTAAACCCCATAGATAATCTGTGGGGTATTGCCAAGAGGAAAATGAGAGACACCAGACCCAACAATGCAGATGAGCTGAAGGCCACTATCAAAGAAACCTGGGCTTCCATAACACCTCAGCAATGCCACAGGCTGATCGCCTCCATGCTACTCTGTATTGATGCAGTAATTCATGAAAAAGGAGCCCCGTCCAAGTATTGAGTGCATACTATACTGTACATGGACATACTTTTCAGTAAGCCAAAATGTCTATTAAAAATCCTTTTTTTTGTATGGACTTATGTAATATTCTAATTTTCTGAGATACTGAATTTTGGGTTTTCACTAGCTGTAAACCATAAATATCAAAATTAAAAGAAAGAAATGCTTGAAATATATCACTCTGTGTGTAATGAATTTATATAATATATGAGTTTCACTTTTTGAATTGAATTACTGAAATAAATAAACTTTTTGATGATATTCTAATTTTATGAGATGCACCTGTATAGTTTACACCCCAGGTCACTAAACACACTGGGGTATGGGGGCATGGCCGGGATGGTGGACTGAGCAGACGTGCACTCTATGCTCTGCTGGAGAAGAATCAGAGTTTATATCCGAATCTGGGTAAAACCTGCACCCTGATGGCTCTACTTCCCTTGAATGCCTTCTAAATACTCTGGGGGCCTGAAATGGGGTAAGAAACTGAAATTCCCCCTGTGTGCAGCGGCCAAGACAAGCCCATGTCTGTCCTGCATCAACTGCCAGCATGCCTTAGCAGTATGGACCACGAGGAGGCATCCTGGAGGTGATGGCGGCTATCACAGCGTGTCAGACAACACTCACCTCCAACATCGAAGCAGTTCAACTGAACGTCGGGCTGCTGAGGCAAGATCTAGGCAAGATCCCCTCCAGATTGACGATTGCTAAACAGTGTGTGGGGGACATGAAGGACCACAATCCCACGGTCTTCACCAAAGTTTAGGTAATAAGAAAGAAGCTCATTGGGGCAGTACTAATGAAAGTGAATTTACGTTATTTCATTTCCGTTTTCCGAAGATTCGTAATTTATTTTTCGTTAATTTTGCTTTTCGTTTATTATTCTTTGTTCGGCATTTCGGTTGTTTTCTTTTCGTTCTTCGAATATTAGTAAGTTTGCATTTTCGTTTATTTTTCGTAATTATGATTTTTTTTTTTGTGTTCGGTATTTTCGTTATTTCTATGTTTTCGTTTCTTTTTTCTTTCGTTGTGTTGTTCTTTTACATTTAGTAGTTCCGTATCTTCGTAGTTTTCTATATTCGTTATTTTTGGAAATATCGTTATTCGTTATTATTTACGCTAAACCATTTGTTTATTCGTAGGTTAACGAATTAACGAAAATAACAAATTATGACGGAAAACGTATTCGTAACGAAAAAAATTGCACATGTCTAGTAGACATGTGCACAACAAAAATTTCCGTTTATTTCTGTTTCGTTTCTCTTTGTTTATCGTGATTCGTAACGAGTCGTAATTTCGTAAGATGTTAGTTATCGTATTCGTACTCTTTAGTATTTTCGTAACACTTTTTTTTTCCGTTTCCGTTTCCGTTTTTTTATGTTAGTTTATTTTTCGTTGATTCGAGATTAGTATTTTCGTTAAATGTTGTATTCTGCCTCGTTCGTATTTTTACAATGAATTTTATTTTTATTTTTGAAAGTTTATTTTTCGTTGTTTTGATATTCGTATTTACATTATATTTTCCATCATGCCGCGTTTGTATTTTCGTAAGAAATAAATCTTCGTTGCTTTATGATCATTTGTATTTTCGTGTCTAATTTCATTTGATTGTAACAACTACTTTTGTAGATTTTTTGCATTCGTAATTCTGTTAAAATACATTTTACGTTTATCCGACACACTACTCGTCGTAATTTTGTAAAACATCGTAATTTACTGCGATTGACTTGACAGATCCACAAAACCGGTGCAACCTACCCAAACACACCCTGGACTCTGGATGGAATGCACTGCAGTCACATATAAAGACACAAGGTCAAGGAGCCACTAGGTAATAAGAAAGAAGCTCATTGGGGCAGTACTAATGAAAGTGAATTTACGTTATTTCATTTCCGTTTTCCGAAGATTCGTAATTTATTTTCCGTTAGTTTTGCTTTTCGTTTATTATTCTTTGTTCCGCATTTCGGTTGTTTTCTGTTTGGAAGTTCTTTTGCAGTGGACTGTAAGTTTGTACGCCTGTTTTACCCAGGTGAATGACTCAGGCGCACCCTGAGTAATATCAATGATTGCGTATATTCCTAGACCTCCAGTACCTCTGGTTTTGACTGCTTTAACTTTTATTTCAAACTTTTTGTGTTTCTAACACCTTCCGCCTTGGTTATGTTCCACCATGGTGGAGAAGTTCTAATCGGGTACCACGCCTCTAGAGTACAATAGTTTGTCCTTGGATAAGTTTTGGGGATCATGTACCGCCGGCTGTTTAGGAGTGCATGGGGTGGGGGTTGGATGGCCGTTGCCATCTGCTTTTAACTTGGTTCATTGTTTATATGGTTGGTCTAAGTACATTCCCACGCACAGATAAAGTGGGAATAATTGGCAATGTCCAGGGTGTCCTGCCTTCCCGCTATGGTGGCACGCTGGGTATGGAGGATCACAGGACACCATGCACATGTGGGAGGGCTCCGGTTAATATGAAATACTGGCATCCTTTCATTATTCCTGCATCTTGATTATGGCTAACTTCACAGTGTTATCTTGGAATGTCAGAAGCCTTAACTCAGCTATTAAACTGAATCCCCAGATCTGTATCCTGCAGGAAACCCACCTGGTGGGGGCCAGAGTTATGGGTCTGAGGAGGGCCTGGGTCTGTGCCCACTACCATGCCTCCTACTCTGCGTATGACAGAGGGCTTAGTGTTTTGGTACACAGATCTCTCCCTTTCCAGCTTCTGGCGGTGAGGACAGACCCGGGAGGCAGATATGTACTAGTGCACGCATTAATCGCAGGTACTCCATATGTCATTGCAGGGGTTTACTTGCCTCCTCCTGCTGCTGTTAGTTGGCTTCAGACTTTGATGCATCATATTACACAGTATGATGTGGATAAAGTGCTGCTTGGTGGTGAATATAATTTGGTAATGTCTAGTGAGCTGGATGGACTCCGGCCCCTCCTCCTCCTCCAATACTCTCCCTTCTGTCCGCTGTGGGGGAACCCCCGCACTTTCTCACTTTAGGATGCTGCTTGCCCCCGCACCTTTGGGCCCAGTTTGGGAATAAAATACTTAAGGATGTTATGACCAAAAGGAAGACTACTACTCTTGCGGGACCTTGTAGCTAGGTTTGGACTTCCGGAAAGGTTGCTATTCAGATACTATCAGTTGAGGCATGCAGCCAGAGCCCAATTTCCCTCTCCCATAAGACTGGAAGCGGACGCTATTGAGGCACTTTTAGCACAGGAGACTCTTAAAAAAAAACTATCTACACTATACCTTGCTCTTCTAGGAGTGGATTCACCTAAGATAGAGGCCCTATGGGAATAGTGGTGGACTGACATCCCTAGCCTAGGCAGGCAGACCTGGAAAGAATGCTTCAAGGCTGGCTCTAGATTGGTGGTTCCCTCCAGAGACAAGCTGTTGCAAACCAAATTCATACACCAAATCTATTATACACAGAGCCACAGAGGCCAATCCCCCGTACTGGGTTGTAGTTTTTGAATGTATCAATATCCGCCTGCAGCTATCACTTCCGCTATCGCCTGAATTAGTCCTGCTGAGCATCAGGATGATGACCAGAGACCCTGATACACTAAGTTACTTATTTCCTTTTTTTGTTTTATGCCAAGAAAGACATTTTGATTAAATGGGCATCTTCCTCTCCCCCTAAGGTAGAATCCTGGGAATCTTCCATAAAGGCTGTGTTACCCCTGTATAAGTTGATCGTATATGGTTGCCCTGGACGGAACAGCTTTGATTCCCTACAGCAGAGAGCTTATTTCACTGCCCCTGGGACCCTAGGCGGGGTAGATACCCCCCCCCCTCGGCTTTCATGTTGAAGTTGGCTGGTCAACAGGACATAACAAAGGTTTTTATGGTTCGGCAGGCTATGCGGGATTACCGCAAGGGTCGCTCTGTAGCTGACTTTAGGTGCCCTATTTCTTTTTCTGTCCTCAGTGCTTTGGTGGGTCAATTGGCTAGGGTTTGAGCATCTGAGTATTAGGTGGCTTTTTTTTATTCCGGGCTGTCTTTGTGCTGGCCTCTTTTGGGGCCTTTTGAGAGGGGGAACTTTTAAGTCAGAATAAACAGAGTGCAGGTGGTTTGTGGGTACAGGATACAGGTTGTGTGGTTACGGGACAATACCGTGGGTGTTTTTCTTCAGAAACCAAAAACCGAGAGCTGCGGTGGCTCAACGCGATTGGTACTGCGCTGACAAGCCGCTCACCTCTGCAGCTAAGGGTTCGGATCCCGGTCTCGGCTGCATGTTTATTGAGTTTGGTGGTCTCAGCCCGGCTCTCGGTGGGTGTGCTATGCGAGGTAAGCCTGCGCTTAGTACACCCATCCCCCTCCCACAAAAAACACCACACTTACAAGCACTCGAAATTGGGTTAACATGCACGCACTTTGGCCACGCGGTCTCTAAAAAAGAGAGGCGAAGGACTAACAGGGCTGGCTGAGCGGGCTAGGCTAGTCCCTCTGCCCCGTTGGGCTTCAAAGCGGAGCAGGTAGGGCGGGCAGTGTGGGAGGACCCCCCTCACACCCGCCATTGCCACCCGGGGGCATGGAGAAAGATGGCAGATTGCCTCTGGGGGAGGCCTGCCTACTCCCAACTCCTGCAGTCCGGCTCCTCTCTACACGCACAAAATACACTTTAAAAAAAAAAAAGTCCCCTCTTCCCCAGTGTGCCCAGTTCAGACAGTGGGATTTTTTTCAACCTTCAGCCCAATCTTCCAGTAGTTTTCTTTGTACATGCGAATGGGACAGCTCTGTCTGTCGTCCGCCGGATTGAGTGGAGACAACTATTCTTCTCATTCTTTCCAGATTGGGGTGGCTACGGAATCGGTCAGATGGGAAATGCTGTATCCTGGCCTAGGCCAACAAGGCCCAGGCCTAGGGCAGCACTTTGCAGGGGGTCAGCACGGAAAGTGTCCCTGCCAGCTTGCGCTACACTGTTAGTGTAGTGCCAGTCTTATGGGGCAGTCTGGGCTGAGAAACAAATTAGTCTAGCGCCCCCATAAAGTGGCCGCACTGCTTCTGGTATGCGGTTGGCCACCATTCTGCAACTGGGGGGGGGGGGTGCTGCTTCTAATTTTGACTGTCCTATCATCCTGGACCACAAACTTTCCTCACTGTGCTATGTTTTCTGCTGCACCATTGGCATGGTAATATCTTCTTAGTCCTCTCCTTCAAATTATCAGAAATGTGTGCTTAAAGTAGAACTATAGGCAACACTTATTTTATTTTTTCCTTTTTAGATAGAGTAAGTGAGGGTTTTGTACCATCCCTGTTTAATTGCAGAGATTTTCCTGCCCCATAGCCAAGTAGGAAGTGAGAGGAAATCTATGCAAATTAAGGGAATTTGTTGCCCCCCTCCCACCAGGCCCTCAGCCCAGACTTTCAGGGCGGGTCTTAAACAGCAAGGGGTTTGGTCATGACAGAAAGAGGTGAGTCATATTTAAATTAGGGGGTACACAAGTTGAGTCAGGCCTAGGACAGCACAAAACCTAAATACACCACTGCAGATGGGGCCTTGATGACCAGGTGATTCAGCATATTGGGAGATGGGAATCCGTCCGGTTCCGATCCTATGTGCACCATCATTTATTGAAAGGTGATGAAGTACGGGTGTTGGGAGGTTTTTCTTTCAAAGGGTTTCTTTCAGTGGACATATTAGAAACCAGCCATACATAGAGGAAGAACTTCCTCTATGTATGGTTGGTTTCTAATATGCTTGTTTGTTGCTGGGGTTTTGGGTCTCTTGGGGTGTTGTATTTCCCCTTCCCCTGTTCTTTTTCTTTCAGATTCAGAGATGTGCCTGGTGTGGATCCTGTGTCACTCCTATGTTTATTGGGGGGCAAGGAGGGCTGAGGTTTAGCCAGAGGGTAGGCAGCTGGGCTGGGCTAGTGTAACCTGCAATTCTCTTGCCATATTGCGTCATCGCCAGGCGCCGCGTGCCTTCCATCTTGGAACGCGGAAGTGTGCCGTATGATCACCGGCGTTTTCCCCATGAACCTGTCTGCACTCTATAAAGGCATCCAGTTTGGCTACAGACAACCTACAGGTACTATCAATCCCTAAACTGGAACCTATCGCACTTCTGGATCTACGCTTTCAACCTTCTACAGTTGCTGCGGACACCCCAAAATATATCCCCCACCAGGAGAACCTCCATAAACAAATTCTATTTCTGTTGCAATACTCTGTTTACTGGAAAAACGCTCATCCCTGCATACGGATAAGTACTATTATTGCTCTAGAATTATCCGCTTCACATGTAGACTTTCCAAGTACTGGATTTAAAATTAGCTTATTTAATGCTATCCTACTGCTTGTGATTTTTTGGTGTGTCTTCAGCTGACCGCTGTGCAAAATCTTAAAGGGACATACATTCTCAAATCAATTACGCTAAAGTCACCTCTCCCCAGTAAATTGTTAATTGCATACAGTAATTTCAGTAATTTCATATGCTACGTGCTTGACAATTGTTGTTACTTGTATATGGGGTTCCGCCTTTAAATACTGAACAAGTTCGTTACCATTACGAACCATTTTACATACCATTTTTTGGCTAAGGTTAGAAGGTATGTTGTAATACCTCCTCCCTTAGTAGCTCAACGCATTTGTATATGTGAAAGAGACGATGTAGTGAACCCCCAAACTCCTGTTCCATGACTGAGTGACGCCTGGGGCCCTGTACTGAAATCTTACATAACATAGGGAGGTGCATTGAATTCTTTCCTTAACCGCAGCTGTGGTTCACTCCCATTCACCGTAGATTGTGACAGGTAGGGGAGAGGTTAGCGTTCAGTGGCTCAGTGTCCCTGGCATGCTATGGTCCAGGGTCCTGCCTGAAATGCACCATTACGCTCGATTGGATAGGCCCCCTGACATGGTGGTGTTACATGTCGGGGGTAATGACCTTAGCTTGCGATGCTCACGCGAGCTGTGTACATGTACATCGCTCTAAGGCAGTTTCTCTTACCCTGCTGCTCCAAAAAGCCTCTATCCCACATGGAGGGTGCAAGCCCTATGCAAACAGAAGAAAAGAAGGCTGGACGGCGACACCCCTGTGAAATTTCTTTATTCACGTTCCGGATACAAAGGTGAACTACAGGTATCAGCTTACATGTTTCACACCAAGGTCAAGTGGTTACTCATAGCTCACACGAGCTGGCCAGGGAAATTAAATATGATTTTTTGAGACTTTGGTCCTATTTTTCGGATATCATCTTTGTGTGGTCCGACATTGTGGCTCGGTCCGCTTGTCATTTGGCTTGTTCTGTTGAAAACATCAACAGAGCTAGAGTAAAGGTCAATAAGGAGGTGTTAACATTTTTTGTGCGCAATGGGGGCCTGGCGATTCGCCATCAGGATCTTGAGGAGGAGACCTGGCATTTCCTGAGAAGGAATGGTGTTCATTTGAATGCCATAGGCATTGACTTGTGGCAGCTTGGTTTGTAGGATGGGCACCAGCTGGCTTTTAGGGTTTGGAGGGCTACATGACCGTAAGGTGGGTGTCACACTTGTGTGCTGTGGCGGGTTGACTACTGGGTCTTTGAAGGTGGTGCTGGAGAAAATACTGGAGAATTAGTGGGGTTAGGCCCATAGGCCTTCAAAGCTCTTTGATCAGGTAGGATTAGGCTGTGTTTTTTGTTAACCGCTTCAGCCCCGCCCGCCGTCATATTACTGCGGGACGGTGGCTCTCCTGGGCGAGAGCCCATAGCTATACGTCCGCATTAAAGCGGCTACTCGCCCCCGAGTACGATCGCCGCCGGGCACCCGCGATTGCTCGTTACAGAGCGGGGACCGGGAGCTTATAGCATTGAGCGCTAAAAAAATGCCAATGGTCCCAAAAATGTGTCAAAAGTGTCCGAAGTGCCCGCCATAGTGTCGCAGTACTGAAAAAAAAATGCTGATCGCCGCCATTACTAGTAAAAAAAAAATATTAATAAAAATGCGATAAAACTACCCCCTATTTTGTAAACGCTATAACTTTTGCGCAAACCAATCAATAAACGCTTATTATGATTTTTTTTTTAGAAAAATATGTAGAAGAATACGTATCGGCCTAAACTGAGGGAAAAAAAAGTTTTTTTATATATTTTTGGGGGATATTTATTATAGAAAAAAGTAAAAAATATTGCATTTTTTTCAAAATTGTCACTCTATTTTTGTTTATAGCGCAAAAAATAAAAACCGCAGAGATGATCAAATACCATCAAAAGAAAGCTCTATTTGTGGGAAAAAAGGACACCAATTTTTTTGGGGAGCACGACCGCGCAATTGTCAGTTAAAGCGACGCAGTGCTGTATTGCAAAAAGTGCTTTGGTCATTGGGCAGCAATATGGTCCGGGGCTGATGTGGTTAATGCAGGGGTCTCACACTCAAATTACCTGGGGGCCACAAGACAAGTTTTCATATCCCATGGGGGGCCGCATGCAAACTTTCAAACTTCAAAAACAGTACTGGTGTCAGCGAACGTATTATTAACCCCCAGCACTGTGTCAGTGGACGCATTATTAACCCCTAGCACTGGTGTCAGCGGAACACATTATTAACCCCCCAGCACTGGTGTCAGCAGACACATTATTAACCCCCCAGCACTGGTGTCAGCAGACACATTATTAACCCCCCAGCACTGGTGTCAACGGAACACATTATTAACCCCCCAGCACTGCTGTCAGCAGACGCATTATTAACCCCTAGTAATGGTGTCAGCAAACGCATTATTGACCCTGACCACTGCACACGGACCACTACACTGCCGACAGACCACTCACCATCATGGCACAGCACATCAAGGCTCAGAGCCCAGCACATCAGGGCACAGCACAGCACATCAGGGCAAGGCACAGCACAGCACATCAGGGTACAGGGCACATCAGGGTACAGGGCACAGCGCACATCAGGATACAGGGCACAGCGCACATCAGGGCACAGTGCATCAGGGCACAGCACATCAGAGCACAACAGGGTACAGGGCACATCAGAGCACAGCACAACAGGCCACATCAGGGTACAGGGCACGGCACATCAGGACAGGATATATCAGGACAAGGCACATGGCACATCAGGGTACAGGACATGGCACACCAGGGCACAGCACATCAGGACAGGGCACATGGCACATCAGGGTACAGAGCACATGAAACAGCACATCAGGGTACAAAGCCCAGCAAATCAGGGTACATGGCACACATCAGGGTACATGGGCCACAATCAGGGCACATGAGAGCACATCAGGGCACATGAGAGCACATCAGGGCACATGAGAGCACATCAGGGCACATGAGAGCACATCAGGGCACATGGGAGCACATCAGGGTACATGAGGGCACATCAGGGCACATGAGAGCACATCAGGGCACATGAGAGCACATCAGGGCACATGAGAGCACATCAGGGCACATGAGAGCACATCAGGGCACATGGGAGCACATCAGGGCACATGGGAGCACATCAGGGCACATGAGGGCACATCAGGGCACATGAGAGCACATCAGGGTACATGGGGCACATCGGGGCACATGAGAGCACATCAGGGCAAAGGTCAGCGTTTACTTGTTGTTTTCTTCAGATGCAGAGCAGTGCAGGAAGCGTCTGCCAGAGGTTCACTTCTCTCTCATGTCACGCTGCTACTCCCCGGTGGCCCCTCCTCTCTTCTCGTCCATCCCAGATAATGTCACAAGCAAATGGGGATGGACAAGAAGAGAGGAGGGGCTGCCAGGGAGTAGCAGCATGACATGAGAGAGAAGTGAACCTCTGACAGACGCTTCATGCCCTACTCGTCATGCACCTCGATCTACACTTCCTGCCTGCGGGCCATTTATTACCAGTCCGCGGGCCATAAATGGCCCGCGGGCCGGTACTTTGAGACCCCTAGGTTAATGGGTTATGTATTGTATGTATTTATGCATTACGAATTTTTGTATTTTAAATGTTTTAAAGAATAAAACAATGGCTGCTATGACCATTCGACTCCAAAAATTACTGTGTTGTCTGGTCAATTTGGGAGGGGAAGGAAGCAGTCAATTGTTTAATGTTATAGGTAGCTGGAGCCTTCACAATCTACACATCCATGTGTCAAGTCTAGTAACAGAAATGTAAGAGAAGTAAGGGAGTTATATCCACTATAGAACCTGAGCTCTAAGGTGCAGTTCTAGCCCTAATTCATGAGTGGATATTTATTTTCCTGTCTTGGCAATTTCATAGTTGAAGTTAGTAATTGCAAGCATTCTAATGGCTTATTATAATAATTGTGGTTGTTTGTAATATCATGTCATGAAACGCTGGTTCATATTTAACTTTGAAACCCAGAAAGGTTTTGCTACTAAACAATGGTCAAGCAAAAGTAATTATCTCAACAGATGCCTTATATTATCTCATTTCCATTGGTACTAATTGAAACCGTTTACACCAGTGCAATTTGTCATGTGATTTGACAATTTAAAATGCATGACAAGTCGTACCCTATTTGTGCCTATGGAACCGTTCAAATCTGTTTGACTATTTTTGGACATTGCATTTTTGCATTAAGTCGCACAGATGTCGGCAAGCTTTTGAAATCATGCTCAATTTCAAAGCCGCATTCAGTGTGAACAGGGTGTAAATATGTTTTAGTGCATAACATTTTTCAGTGAATAAAAGTTGAAAAAATATATTTGTACATTTATGTCCCCACATGTTTTAACATGCGCTTAGCAATATTGAGAAAACCCCTGCATTATGTATCAGAGCAACTGTATTATACAAAATCAAAATATATTATTTACATACAAAAATCACATATTTTGTTTAGCTCTTCATATAGCAAGGCATCCATGGAATAGATCAGTGCTTCTTCTATCGCTCAGCTGTAAGGAGACTTTCTTTTTGCAGCCAGGTATTCTTCGATTCATGGCTTTGGTGAGTGGATACATTGAAGCACAGTTTGTAAATAACCTTTGAACATATGTTAAATAAATGTCTGAATAATGATTAGTATTGTAAGCTAACTTCTGTGGCTTCTCCCATTATCTTCTTTCTGCACATGTCCTTCTATTGATGTTTCAAGGTGGTCATTAACTTACCTCGACTAGAAACATACCATGCGTTCCCATCCGTGGATTATATCTATTTTCCATCAAATTGTGGACTATATTCATTCATTTAATTTGTTTGCACGTGTGTCATTCATCGTGTATAACGTTATTTTTTCTGTACCATTTACGGTCTCACTCCTCATTATGACCGTTCTTACTTAGCGCTGCACATTTATTCATTAGTAAGCTTACTTAGTTAGATCTATCTATATTATATATATATATATATATATATATATATATATATATATATATATATATATATATTAAAGCATATCAACAAACAACCAGCACTGAACCCATGCATCAGACCCACCATGGCCTAAAAAATAATGTATATTGTTATTATGTATATAAAACAGATTGTATAAGAGGTATAGAGAAGTCAAAAAGAACTGCTACATGTATGGCCCTACTTATTATAAGGAAGTATGGGCATAAGTATTGATTAGTATTTCCCACAAAAGGTCCGTCTAAATAGCATATCTATATATCAGGTCACCTTCTATATTGTTGAATTGTTGCTCTGCAATAATATTAGCCACTTGTCGACCAGCTACCATCATTATACTGCGGCAGGTTGGCACGGCTGCGTGAATCGACCATAGGTGCACATCGACCGCTTTAAAAGCGATAGGGGGCACACGCGCCTGTGACCAGAAACAGCAATCTCTCTCCTCCTCCAGTTAGTACACTCCCCCCACAGTTATAAATACCTCCCTAGGGAACACTTAACCCCTTGATTGCCCCATAGTGTTAATCCCTTCCCTACCAGTGACATTTATACAGTTATCAGTGGCTATTTTTAGCTTTGATCACTTTAAAAATGTCACTTGCCCCAAAAAAGTGTCAAAAGTGTCCGATCTGTCTGCTGCAATGTCACAGTCCTGCTAAAAATTGCAGATCACCACTATTACTAGCAAAAAATAATAAAAATGTCGTGCCGCAAAAAATGGCCTAATCATTAAGGGGGCAAATCCTTCTGATCCTTAAGTGGTTAAAGGTTATTATTTTTATTTATTTATTTTAACCACTTAAGGACCGCCTCCTGCACATATACTTTGGCAGAATTGCACGGCTGGGCACAAGCATGTACAGGTACGTCCTCTTTAAGTGCCCAGCCGTGGGTCGTGGGTGCGCGTCCGCGACCCGGTCTGAAGCTCTGCGGCCGTTTTTTTTATCCGGATCAACAGTTATTTTGATTTAGCCTAAAAAAAAGAAACTTTTACATCCATCACATCTAATGACAGGTAACCTCCAATATATTAGATTTTTGGTTTTGGATTTAGATATACTTTAACCTAAAAATATGTGCACCGTTCCAATTGCTCTGTTGTGCATAGACAGGATTGTTAAGACAATAAAAAGAAGATGATAAAATGTAAGGCCTCGTACACACGAGTGGATATGTCCGCTGAAAACGGTCCGATGGACCGTTTCAGCAGACATCTCCGATCGTGTGTATGGGCTAGCGGACAGATTTGTCCATCGGACAAATTTCAAAGCATGCTTTGAAATTTGTCCGCTACAAACCTGTCCGTCGGATATGTCCGCTGGTTAGTACGGGAAACCAGCGGACATATCCTCCCGCACATGCGTCGTATCCTGTGAATGGATCCGACGCATGCGCGCAGAAGTGTTTACTTCCTGGTGCGTGACGTAGCGGTGACGTGGCGGCGTCAACGTCACCGCCGCGTCACCGACACGTCAGCGCGCTCTCTGCTGGCGGGGATTTTGGCTTGTACACGCGAGCAAACCAAAATCCCAGCGGACAGATTTGTTCAAATCTGTCGGACGGACAGATTTGAACAAATCTGTCCGCTCGTGTGTATGGGGCCTAAGAGCCTTTTGGTTACATTTGGTACAAATGTTATCCATACTTTGATCTAAACTCTGTGGCATCGCTATGGGGGTGCGGGGGTGCTGACTGCACCTGGGTGATACGCACCATAGGGGTGACACCAGGCCCACTTCTCCTAACAAGCAGAGCGCACTAACAAGTACCGCTCCGCTCAGGGCAGGCACCTGCTTTCAGCAGCTGTTGTTCAGTCTCACATTTCCCACTGGCGTCCTGGCGTCCTTGACCCTGCACCATGGTCACAGTGAGTGAGACAACCCCATATCCCCCATACACCATCCCATACCCCACCCAATCTGGACAGCGACCCCCATGCCCCCTGGGGAC
Source organism: Rana kukunoris (assembly GCA_029574335.1). Lineage (NCBI taxonomy): Eukaryota > Metazoa > Chordata > Amphibia > Anura > Ranidae > Rana > Rana kukunoris. The sequence goes on along the minus strand of CM056055.1, from coordinate 89,426,683 downwards.
AGGGACACCATATTCCCTGGGAACAGTGACCCCATCTTCCCTAGGGACAGACAGGGACCCCATCTCCCCTGGGGACTGGGACTCCATCTTCACTGGGGACAGAGACCCCATATACCCTGATATCCGACCATGATGGTGTCACCCCCATCTAGCACTGCGGCAGGCAGGACAGAAGAGAGCCTAATGCGCTAGCCTGCCCAGTGTCTACTGCTCTGTCCTGCTGTCACTCCACAGTAGCAGGTCAGAGCACTGTGGTAGGCTAGGGGAGGAGATTATTTAATTGTTTGGGGGTGACACCATGTTTTAACGCACCAAAGGACACCAACCATAGTGACGCCACTGTCTAAGGGCTATATATTTTTAAAGTATATAGTCGCCAAGATCTCCATCCCAACTAGAATATGTCATGCATGAAGATTGTGTTCCTTTTTAGTTTGATTGGAATCTTCAGTGGATAAGTGACTGATGTAAATGGTTCAATGATACTTGTGAAATAGTGCAGGATATCAATAATAAAATAAAATAAAAAAGACTGTCCCACGCTGCATTGCGATCAGCTCATGATATCCTACTAATCAATAGAGTTGGAATGAGTGTTATTTGCTGTTGTACTTATAGGTCTACCCTATAAGGAGCCACTGGCTGATTGGGTTCTCTGGTTCCTAATAAAAACTTTAATACTATACCCTCTGACACACCAAGGCTGGGGGGGAAAGATGTTTATTTGGCCAGCATGCCTATTCACAAATGAGATATTATCAAATGCACTTTAACAGGGTACCTAAAACCTGTCTCAAGGGGCAGAGTACACACCTCCTTGAACCTTTATTCATGGGGAAGCCCTAAATAGGTAATATATACACTCAAGAGGGCTAAAAGTCACAGTCACAGGCCCTCATTATCCCCACCCCACTGGCTGGTGGTAAATCTGTGGCTGGCGCTGGGGCCAAAACTGCACTGAAGTTCTTTTGAATTGATTGTTTTGTAATATCCAACAGAAAGGGAGTAATCTTACAAACAAATCATTGGAGACCCAAAATCAGGATGGTGCTGACTCTTTATAAGGAAAGTAACAAAGTTGGTGGCAATTGGCCTCTAACCACTCATGGATGTCTGGAATACTGGATGCATGATCAGAATGCCGCCTGCAGTCTCCGAGGGCATTGGTAGTGGCTCTAATCATTGTTTCAGTATTCCCATTCCCGCAAGAAGCTACAGATGTTCCAGGCACTGAGGTTATCCCCTGACACTCCAGAACACAGTCCCTGTACATGCAACAGCAGCCTCTGGGTAGGGGCGGCAGTGCAGATCGAGTCCTGCAACATGGTGTCACACCAGAGTCAGAATCAGAATTTACACAACACACTTCTTCTTGCTCTTGGGATCTGCACTCCCCATAATCCTCTGCAGCTCCCTGGCTCAATGAGTTTGCTCCTCCTCTCCCATTCTGCACTGCAGCCAATCACTGTATCTTCTATCTATTGTCCAGAGCAGTAGGCTGCGACCTCTCTCCCATGTAAATAAAACAGTATAAATTGACAAAATTGTTAAGAATCATTTTTTTTAAATACGTGACATCCAGAAAACAAACAGTGCTCTTCCTTTTCTTCCAGGAAGAAACACTCTGCACTCACCTGAAATATATGCAGTGCCGATCCTAACCTCCCTGGGGCCCTAAGTGCAGGGGGGGGGGGGGCGCTGCCAACAGTGACATGTCACATTAAAGATTGAAAAATGGGGGAAGGGGGTGTTCTGCTGTCGGAAATTACATCTTACATTAAAGTGAGAAGCGGGGGGTGATGACTTCTTACCTCTTCTCCCATGCAGCCAGCGAGTTGAGAAGCGGGGTGAGGGGCCGAAAATGACTTCTCACCAGACGGGGCCTCTAGTAATTTGGGGGGGCCTCTGCAGCTTTGCGGGGCCCTAAGCGGCTTGTATAGTGAGCCTTTAGGGCGGATCGGCCCTGAATATATGACCTCTTTTCTCAAAGAAAGTCAAAATCACATAAGGTAAGTATATCTCCAGACATGTAACATGTACTCGGTTCACCAACAAAGTCCTAAGCCTCTGGCCCTCTAGATAACATTATCTCCTGAAAAGTGCTCCTATGTTCAATATTTATTAGGGAGCAATTTCATTTCCACTTACATCATTAACCCCTTCATGCCTAAGCCTTTTTCTGACACTTTTTGCTTACAAGTTAAAATCAGTGGGCCAGATTCACGTACATTGGCGCATATTTTGACCGGCGTAGCGCACCTCCTTTACGCTAGACCGGCGCAATGTAGAGGCGCAATCACCATATCCTCGTAGTATTTGCGCAGAAATTTGCGCCGGTGTAACGTAAATTCCGAGGCGTAAGGCGGAGTAATTCAAATTAGGAAAGGACGTGGGCGCGTTACATTGAAATGAGCCGTGACCCCATGCAAATGAAGGGCCGGCCGGATCGCGCATGCGCACATGAAGCAGACCATGGTCAGCACCTCTCTGCGCATGCTAACAACTTGGGAACGGCGCAATCAGTGAAATTGGAAGTGGACCCGGGCAACTTAGTGAACTACGCAGAGAGCTTAAATAGACAGACACAAACGCCCTTCCTTTGCAAAAGTACATCCCTTTGTATCCCTTCCTATACAGCAAGGTGCTTTTGTTCTGTTGTGTGTTTGCGTTTGTTGCGTTGTGACTTGTCTTTGTGATATTTGTTGACTGTTTGATCTAGTGTTTTGTAGAATCTATTTGATAGTGCCTTTTGGTGACTGGTTGTGAGACTTTTTGGTTGATAGATTTTGGTTTGTTTGTTTTGTTGCTTGATTTTTCCTGCTTGTATGACTGAGAGGAGGCGCAAGAGCAATTTTACTTTGGGGGAGAAACAAATTATTGCCCGGGCCCTTACCCAATATGGGCGTTTCCTGCACGGCCCAGAGAGTGCCAACACCACCCCGGCCAGGAAGAAGGAGAATTTGCAGAACATTACCGACCAGGTAAATTCATTGGGGGGGGGGGGGGGCCGGGACATGCAAGGGGATCATCAATGATCTCCGGCGTCTGGTCCGAAAGAAGCTGGCCAAAATGGCAGCCCATGCCAGGGGCACTGGAGGGGGCCCACCATGCCCTGTTATTCTGACAGTGGAGGAGCGTGTGGTGGCCCAGACCTTTAATAGGCAACAAGTGGAGGGCCTGCCTGGCTATGACTCCAGTCAGGAGCCCGTGATGACAGGTAAGGTTTTTTTTTCCCTATCTGGTGTGTAGCATGTGTGGGGGGGAATATGTGGCAAGTGTGACCAGGGGCTGCTCCTCCTTCCACGGATTACCCCCCCCATGAGTCTCCCCTGAGGAGCCGGGGCCATGGCCGTGGCCGCCCCAGGCGTGGGTCACGCCAGCGACATTAATTTGGTTTCCCCCTTTTTTTCTTTTTTTTTGCTGGACTTTTTTTTTGGGTTGTGAATGAATTTGGAATGTGGGGGTGACATTCCTGCTGGAAAAGGGGTGTCACCCTAATTTGTGGTGGAGAAGGGTTCCCCAGGACCAGGGAGAAGTGATCCCCAGGTCCGTGTGAATGGTGTATGAATGTACAGTGACATAATTGGAGCCGTGGCGTGGCGTTGCTGCTCACAAGTCCTGCATGGTGGGCTTGTACTAATCCAATTTGATGAGGATGTGATGTGTCTGTGCTAGGGACCACATTATGCCATGAATAATGTGTGTGTTTAACGTGCAAAGATGCCTAATGTGAGCTGTTTCCTGGCTGCTCCTCCCTCAGAAGACGGGGTATCCTCCGTTAGGGGGGGATTGTCTGGTTCTGGGTTATGTCATCACGTATGTCAATCTGCAGGCCCTTTCTCACTGCGAAGTTGTGCAGCATACAACATGCACCGATGATCTGGCACACAAAGTTTGGGGAATAAAACAGGGTCCCCCCAGACTTATCCAGGCATCGGAAACGTGACTTCAGAAGGCCAAAGGTGCGTTCCACCACTGCACGTGTTTGGGCGTGGGCTTCATTGTATCTTTCCTCTCCTGGGGTTTGGGGGTTCCGGATAGGAGTCATGAGATGGGGTCCCAGTGCATATGCAGAGTCACCTGTAAGGGAAAAGACAGGAGGATGTTAGTCATGCATGTGCCCCTTGTGATGTGTGCATCATGGGGGGGACAGTCATGCCTGCCACCCATGTCACTCACCAACCAGCCAGGTGTCCCCATACACGTTCTGTTGGAACTCCATTGGGATGGGGCTCTGATTGTATATGTAGCTGTCATGGCTGGATCCAGGGTGTTTGGCACGGACGTGCTGTGTATTGGTGGAGCAGATGAGCCGGGGAAACAGAGGTGGGGCAGTCAATCAGTGTGGTACAGTCTAGTGGGGCAGATGAGAAAGGGGCTTACAGTAGTGGTTTGACAGATGTTACCAAAAACAATATTTTTGTCTTTTGTATATTACAGGTGAAAGGAGACGGTTGCAGTTGGATCTGCGCACAGTCATAGAGGATATGCGGGCAGCAGAAGAAAGGCAGCTGGAAAGAATGGATAATTTTTCTGAGAGGCGGTTTCAGGCACACAGGATGCACAGGAAGCTATGCGCCAGGAGGCAGCAGATAGAGCAGTTGGCTACCTTCAACCAGGCCTTCCTCTGTGTCCTTGGTCAGCTTGTTCAATTGCTTGGAGCCAGTCGTCAACCCAGGTCACCACCCAGACAGTAGTGCCTTTAATGTAGCACAGGACCTGTACCCATGTTTATGTTTAAAAAAAAATAATTAAAGGGGGTTTTAAAGGTTAGATTTTATTTTCTAAATAGGTTTCTTTAAGCTAGTGCATTGTTGGTTCACTTACCTTTTCCTTACATTTCCCTTTTTAGGCTGCATTCACACCTAAGCGTCACCTTAGCGCGGCGTTTTGTACCGCGACAAGTTGCAGCGTTTTGTACCGCGAAAAAACGCGTAGTTTTAAACCCAATCTTTTTTACAGGTCATTGTCTGCTATGCCGAACGCCGAAGCCGCCTGAATCCGCGCGACAAAAAAGGGTCCGGGACTTTTTTTAGCTTCACGCAATCAGCGTTTCGGCGTTCGGCGTGGAGATGTGGACCATCTCCATAGAGATTAGTGTTATTTCTCCGCTCCAGCGTATCTGAGCGTCGCGCTTCAGGCGTTTTGTCGCTCAGGTGTGAATGGAGCCTAAATGTTGTTTTTTTCTTTGTCTGAATTCCTCAATTCCTATGCTTACTTCCTGTGTTTAGTCAATCAGAACAGCTTACTGAACAGCTTACTGAGGAGGAACAGGAAGTGAGTAATGTATACAAAGAAAACAAAGAAAAAAAACATTTAGAAGGGAAATCGGAGGAAAGGGAAGTGAAACAACAATGCACTAGCTTAAAGGAATTTAGTTAGATAATAAAAAACAAACCTTTACAACCTCTTTAAGTTTTTGTAAAAAATGTTTCTTTAAAGAATATGTAGGAAGATTCGTTTTTTGTTGAATAAATAACATGAGAGACTTCTCTGAGTATGTCTGATTTCATTTAACATTTTATTAAAAATATAGCAAAAAGTAATTAAAAATTGTAATAATTTATGGTAAGAACTTAAACGTTAAGGTGCCGCATCACAGCCTGACGTATTTCACTGCACTCTTCTTCCATATCCTGTGCTGCTATTACTAGTACTAGCTCTTCTGGAGATGTATTCGTATCCTGGTCAAAGTCTTCTCCATGACTTTCACAAAGATTGTGAAGAGCACAGCAAGTTAGTATCATGGATTTGGCAAGTTTAATGTCACGGTCATTCCTCTTCATAAGACACCTCCATCTACCCTTAAGTCTTCCAAAAGCATTTTCCACTACGACACGTGCCCTGGATGTTTTCTTATTGTAGGTTTGCTGTTCTGTTGTTAGGCGGCCATTGTCAGGAAATGGTTTCAGGAGCCAATTTTGTAAAGGGTAGGCAGAGTCCCCAAGCACATAATAGCCAACATTCACCACACAAATGTTCTTAGTGCAAACAGGGTACAGGCCTCCCTGGCCAACCCAATCCCAAAATGTGGACAATCATAGAACCCGAGCATCATGCAAACTCCCAGGCTTTCCTAAATTCACATTCCAGAATAGTCCCTTGCCATCCACTACTCCCTGGAGGATGATGGAATGCCAGCCTTTTCTGTTGAAGTAGTCAGGGACCAGGTGGTATTCTTGTGGTGCTATTATTGGTATGTGTGAGCCATCAATAGCACCAACACACTGTGGAAGGCCCCACCTGTTCTCAAAGTACTCAGCCATGTCTTTAAGCTTTTCCCTGTTCCGGAAAATGAACAATTTCAGAAGCTAGCAATGTGCATACAGCCTTAAAGAAGTCCTGTACACACCAGCACACTGATGATTTACTGACACCAAAAAGATGACCTATACTTCTGTATTCACTGTTGGTAGCCAGCTTCCACAGTGCAATGGCAACTCTTTTTTTCTCACAGGCAAACTGGCTCTGAAGTTGGTGCTTTGTTTTTCCATCGTTGGACATAGCTTGACACTAAGGTTTGAGAAGGTTTCCTCTGACATTCTTAAGTTCTGCACAGACTGTGTGTGTGTGAATCCTAGGACGGTCACATGCCACCACTCATTGGCACGGGGGAAAGCCTAAATGGCGGTGCTTATTTGCTAAAAGGAGAAGCATCTAAAAAAACAAAAACAAATGGTAACATATCACAAACAATAAAACATCATTCAACATGTATAACCTAAGTGTCAGTCAGTGTGTGTGTGTCAGGTTGGTAGGTCAGTGTGTGTGTGTCAGGTTGGTGGGTTAGTGTGTGTGTGTGTGTGTGTGTGTGTGTCAGTGTGTGTGTGTCAGGTTGGTGGGTCAGTGTGTGTGTGTTAGGTTGGTGGGTCAATGTCTGTGTGTATGTCAAGTAGGTGGGTCAGTGTGTGTATATGTGTGTTTCAGGTAAGTCGGTCAGTTGTGCTTACCCTATAGCGCCGCCGTCTTTGTCTAAGCCGTACATATGTGTACTTCTCCTCCCGGCTAAACATCCAAGCTTGAAGTTTTATTTTCTTTTCTGCTGTGTTTCTCATTGCCGCTCGTAATCTTCTCATACAGTGCGGCATCCATTTTTCCTACAAAGAACCAAAAGGCAAGTAGAGAAAAGATGAGCTCCATTGTTATTGTTGTTGTTTGGCTGACGCTGAGTGACGCTGCATCGCACTAGTGTGACATCACGAGAGGCATTTTTCCTAAAACATGTATGGCCCCTAGCAGTTCGACTCGCAGTGGAAACGCTCACCAGAATAAACGTTCTATATTGTACCGACCCGAACCGATCCGCTCAGTGGAAACGAGGAATTAGTGAATAGCTTTCCGTGGCTCCACAGACTTTTAAAAACAAATGGTGTTGATTTTAGCTCTGGTGACTCCTTCTTGAAACAAACAGACCTTCTAGCTTACATGTTAAAAATGCACGGACAAAACGTTATACTGTGCATAGGGCTTGATAATTTGATCAAGACTTATTTTTAAATTTAGAATGAATCTATTTTTAAACACATATCACGACAAAACCAATGTAAGTTGTGGCCAAAAGTTTTGAGAATGACACAAATATTAGTTTTCACAAAGTTTGCTGCTTTTAGATCTTTGTTTCAGTTGTTTCTGTGATGTAGTGAAATATAATTACACGCACTTCATACGTTTCAAAGGCTTTTATCGACAATTACATGACATTTATGCAAAAGAGTGTGTTCGCACCAGAACCTTTGAACGGACCTCACGTTCACGTACCCCATTGACATCTATGGGACTTGAACGTTTGAATTTAAAAGTCATCATTTTAAAGCCCAATATACAAGTTATTGTCAGAAAACGGGTTTGGGGACCCGGGTCTTGTCCCAGGGAACATGTATCAACGGAAAAAAAGTTTTAAAAACTGGTGTTTTTTCTGTAGTAGCGATTTTAATGATGCTTAAAGTGGAAAAAAAAGAAAGAAAAATTCCTTAAAATATCGTACCTGCTGGGTGTCTATATTAGTTGCACTTGTTTAGAACTGTCCCTGCACAAAATGAGACTACTATAAGAAAAAAGTAATTTAAGACTGCTTGCGCCTTTAATCTAATGTTTTGTCTCTTCAAAATGGATAAAAATCACTGAAGAAAATAGCATGGGTTTTCCCGCTACCACTCCCCCTAGGTCATTACAAACCCCTTTGGCCCTATATACTTTGCACAGCAGTATACAGGCGGTGCAAACAAGACAGGGACTGTAGATTTGTTGTTAAGTAGAATCTGTTTGTAATTTTCAACTACTACTTTTTTAAAGTGTAGCTTCAGCCATAAAATCTTTTTTAAGCTTTTCTGAAAACATAGAGAAGTTTTATTATAACCCCTGTAACATTTGTTGTGCTGTCTGTGTGCATCTGTTCAGAAGATTGCACCTCACTTTCTGTCCCAATGACAAATAATTTTTTTAATTTTTTTTATATTTTTTTGGTGAAACGAAGATTGGTGATAAAGCATCAGTGGACAGAAGACACCTTTTACAGAAAAGAATTTCCCTTCCTAGGGGTGGATTTCCTCTCACTTCCTGTTGTCTCCTTCCTTTTGCAAGTAGGAGTCGTTTGTAAGTTGGATGTTTGAAAGTAGGGGCCTGACATATATACTCTGCAGAAATTTGGGCCCTAGGTGTTGGTGTTGCCACAACACTGTAAGCCCTCACAGTTAGTCTTGGTGGGCCCTGGAACGCCCTGCTGTGAAAAATTAGATCAAGAATTTTAATTCCCCCCCCTGTAGAAAAATTGGACCTTAGGCACGGGTGCTTGTGCCACACCATTGCAACCCCTCACAAATACTGAAATTGGAGCGCAGCAAAGAGCCACATGCAAAGTATTGCATCAAAAATTGTTATTACACACCCCTGTTAAACAGGGGCAGAAAAAATGGGCCTTAGGCACTGGTGGCGATGCCCAGAACCAACATGTTCATACTAGCAATCAGCAAGATCATTGAGGAGGAAAAGGATATTCAGTCAGCATAACAGGATAGTCACTAGGCATTAGCATAAGCAGTCTCTAAGGGATCTGACACTTCCAAAAAATGATTCAGTTACATCAGCATCAGGTGCTTGGTAGCTGGTGTTGATCCAAGCCTGATTCATTTTTATGAATCGACAGAGTCGGTGGAGAGGCGCACCCTATGATCGGTCACAAAGCCTCCAGCAGCACTGAATGTGCGTTCTGAAAGAACGCTGGATGCAGGACAAGCCAGTAGCTCAATTGCGTACTGTGCAAGCTCTGGCCAGTGATCCATCCTCAAGACCCAGTAAGCCAGAGGATTTTCGGTGGAGAAGGTGTCCAAGTCTGATCTTGTCTCTAGGTATTCCTGCACCATGTAAAACAGACGCTGGCGATGGTTGCTGGAACCGGTCTTACCTTGGGGCTGCGGACTAAAAATTGTCTGAACGCATCGGTCAGACGGCCACCTTCTCCACCGCTCTTTCTGTGACTCACCGAAGCCTCAGCAACACGTTGTCCAGCACCAGGATTTGGTAATCCCCCCGGTTTTGGGAATGTGTTGCACAGACTTTTCTGCAAGGCCTCCCGAAGATTTTTTATCTTCTGCTCCCTCTGCAACGGCAAGATAAGGTCCGCAACCTTACCCTTGTAACGTGGATCGAGGAGAGTTGCCAGCCAGTAATGATCCCTCTCCTTGATACCATTAATACGAGGATCCTTACGCAGGCTTTGCAGGATCAGGGAGGCCATGCAGCGTAGGTTTGCTGAGGCATTCGGGGCACAGTCCTCTGGGTCACTGAGGATGACAGGATCCGCAGTCACCTCATCCCAGCCACGTAAAAGTCCATGGGTTCCTTGGGACTGTAAATGATCCCTTGAAGACTGCTGGTGCTGATGCTGAGTGCTAGGCTCCACCTCCATGCTGATGATACAATCATCCTCTTCCTTCTCCTCCTCCTCCTCCTCCTCTTCCTGTGTGCTAGGCGGGCAGGCATGACCACTGTCTGGATAAAGGGGGCCTTGAGAGGTTAGGAAGTCCTCCTCTTCCTCCCTCTGTTCTGCCTCTAGGGCCCTGTCCATTATTCCACGCAGCGTGTGCTCCAACATGTGAATAAGAGGGACAGTCTCACTGATGCATGCACTGTCACTGCTCACCATCCTCGTGGCCTCCTCAAATGGTGACAGGACAGTGCATGCATCCCTGATCAAGGCACACTGGCGTGGGGGAAAAAACCCAAGCTGACCCAGTTCTGCTGCCATATTGGCACAGGTACTCATTGATGGCCCTCTGCTGCTCGTGCAGCCGCTGCAGCATGGCCAATGTAGAGTTCCATCGGGTGGGCATGTCATAGATTAGGCGGTTTTTGGGCAGGTTGTATTCCCTTTGGAGGTCTGTCAGCCGAGCACTGGCATTATATGAAATGCACACAGACTTTCCTGGCCTGCTTCAGGACATCCTGTAAACCCGGGTACCTGCCCAAGAACCGCTGCACCACCAAATTCTGGACATGAGAAAAACAGGGCACATGGGTCAGTTTTCCCTGTCGCAGGGCAGAGAGGAGGTTGGTGTCATTGTCGCTAACCACCATTCCAGGCTTAAGCTGGCGTGGCGTCAACCACCTCTCAGCCTGCCCTTACAGAGCTGACAGAACCTCGGCCCCAGTGTGGCTCCTGTCTCCCAAGCACATCAGCTCTAGCACCGCATGGCATCTCTTTGCCTGCATTCCTGCGTAGCCCCTCGTACGCCTACGGAGCACCGCTGGTTCCGAGAACACATCAGCACAGGAAGAGGCCACAGAGGAAGAAGAAAAAGAGGGGGTGGAGGAGAGAGGTGTGTCACAACCAGTAGTGGTGTTTTGGAGGCGTGGTGGCGGAACAACCTCCAAAACTACTGTACCTTGCCCTGCATCCTTCCCAGCTGCCAGCAGAGTCACCCAATGCGCCGTGAAAGAGAGGTAACGTCCTTGTCCATGCCTGCTGGACCATGAGTCAGTGGTAATATGCACCTTACCACTGACCGCCCTGTCCAGCGAGGCATGGACCTTGCCTTCCACATGCCGGTAGAGAGCCGGAATCGCCTTCCGTGTGAAAAAGTGGCGTTTGGGAACTTGCCACTGAGGTACCGCACATTCCACAAACTCACAGAAGGGGGCAGAATCTACCAACTTAAAAGGCAGCAGTTGAAGTGCTAGCAAATTAGCTGTGACATGTGGATGGCTGGGAGAGTACTTCTTACGGTGCTGCAGCAGCTTGAGACATATGTTGCAAATAGCAATGGTGCAGTAATGCTGAAACACAGCAGCACCCTGCACAGGCGTAGCTCTGCGATGTAATGCAGTTGGTGTGCTGCCCTTAAGCTGTGCCCTGGAGGGCATCCTGCCTCTTTGGAGATGTGCCTGTGCCTCCTACTCCTCCTCTTCCTCCTCCTCCTCCTCTCTCCTATCAGACACCCACGAAGAGTCAGTGACCTCATCATCCTCTCCCTCCTCATCACTGTCGAAAACCTGGCAGTATGGTGCAGCTGGGGCACTCCCTCTCTCTGGGCTCACATTACTGCCTTCCTCTATCTGTGTTCCATCATCGGAGCCTTCAAAACACTGCGCATCTTCAAGCAGGATGTACCCAAAGCTGTGTTGAAACAGTTCGGGGGACTCCTCAGGAGGACATGGTGGGACTAGGGAAGGAGTAAGTGATGCCATTGAGCAGAGGGAAGAGGATGCCTTGGCAGCTAATTTGCCAGACAAAGTACCCTGAGCCTGGGTAAGAGAGGATGAGGATGGCTTGGTCATTCACTCCACCAATTTGTCTGCATGTTGAGGCTCAACAAGGCCAGCTCGCGAAAAGAAGGATGAGTGTGTGCAACGGTCACGTGCTGAAGAGGATGCACCGTGTCCACCACCAGCCTGCTTGCCCTTGTGACTTTCTGCCTGTCTTTGTTGTCCTTCCAGACATTATAATGGCCTGCAGAGGACAAAATCAGTACACACACCTCGTAGCTTTAGGTGCAAACTGCAGAGGAATTGTGGAGTACACACCAAGTATCTTTATGTGCAAACTATACAGCACAAGTGCAATATACACCAAGTCGGTTTATATGCAAACTATACAGCACAAGTGCAGTAAACACCAGGTACATTTAGGTGCAAACTATACAGCACAAGTGCAGTAAACACCAGGTACGTTTAGGTGCAAACTATACAGCACAAGTGCAGTAAACACCTGGTACGTTTAGGTGTAAACTGTACAGCACAAGTGCAGTCAACACCAAGTACGTTTAGGTACAAACTATACAACACGTTAGAAGACTGCAGCTAGCACAATTAACTGCCTGACAAATAGGAATAGCTGATCTAGCTAAATTATACAGTGTATAAATATATGTACAACTCCTGGGATGTATATATATCCTCTACACACTGTAAATTTAACTAAACTGACTAGCCTGCCTGCTCTATCTATCTAGCTAGTAAAAAAGAAACTGTCTCTCTCTCTCTCTCTCTCTCTCTCTTTGTCTAGGACTGATCTTTTTGTTAACACTCCTGCAACACACTACACAAGGCCGCCCAGCAGGTGGCCTTTTATAGTGTGGGGCGTGTGCTAAAGCCCTGAGACATAATTGGCCAAAGCCACCCTGGCTTTGGCCAATTATTGCTCTCCGTTTTTTGCGCGCTGTGATTGGCCAAGCATGCGGGTCATAGTGCATGCTTGGCCAATCATCAGCACGCAATGTCGCAGTAAATTATGGGCCGTGACGCGTCACTCGAATTTGGCGCCAACGACCCGTTTTGTTCGAATTTCGACGAACAATCGAACAGCCAATGTTCGATTCGAACATGGGTTTGAGTCGAACGCGAAGCTCATCCCTAGCAAAGAGTCAGTATTTGCAATGTTGGCCCTTCTTTTTCAGGACCTCTGCAATTCGACTGGGCATGCTCTCAATCAACTTCTGGGCCAATTCCTGACTGATAGCAACCCATTCTTTCATAATCACTTCTTGGAGTTTGTCAATATTAGTGGTAGTCCATCTGCCTCTTGAGGATTGACCACAAGTTCTCAATGGGATCAAGATCTGGGGAGTTTCCAGGCCATGGACCAAAAATCTCAACGTTTTGGTCCCCGAGCCACTTAGTTATCACTTTTTCCTTATGGCACGGTGCTCCATCGTGCTGGAAAATGCATTGTTCTTCACCAAACTGTTGTTGGATTGTTGGAAGAAGTTGCTGTTGGAGGGTGTTTTGGTACCATTCTTTATTCATGGCTGTGTTTTTGGACAAAATTTGGAGTGAGCCCACTCCCTTGGATGAGAAGCAACCCCACACATAATTTATCTCAGGATGCTTTACTGTTGGCATGACACATGACTGATGGTAGCGCTCACCTTTTCTTCTCCGGACAAGCCTTTTTCCTGATGCCCCAAACAATCGGAAAGGCTTCATCGGAGAATATGACTTTGCCCCAGTCCTCAGCAGTCCATTCACCATATTTTCTGCAGAAGATTAATCTGTCCCTGATGTTTTATTTGGAGAGAAGTGGCTTCTTTGCTGCCCTTCTTGACACCAGGCCATCTTCCAAAAGTCTTCGCCTCACTGTGCATGCAGATGCGCTCACACCTGCCTGCTGCCATTGCTGAGCAACCTCTGCACTGGCGGCACTCCGATCCCGCAGCTGAATCCTTTTTAGGAGATGGTCCTGGCGCTTGCTGGACTTTCCTGGGCACCCTGAAGCCTTCTTCACAAGTGCAGTGGAATGTTTTTTATGGGATTAAAGGAGTTAAAAATAGACAAGGTAGACAGACATAATAGTGTAATGATTCTATTAAAAAAACAAGTAAATACCTATTAAATTCCTTCATCTATATCACCTCCAGCGTTCTAGTTTCTGTTCTCTCATTCACTTCCCGGTTTGCATCGCTCGTTCACGTAAGAACTACATTTCCCAGTATGAATTGTGGCACGCCCAGTAATTCACAACTCCTTGAAGTCTCTAACACATAGAGAGTGTCCTGCCGCACAGATGTAGTTCCCAGGAGGGGGCGAGCACGTTACTGACCACCGCAGTAAAGCCTCCCTTCACGGTGGTTGGTAAAATCAGGCAAGCAGGAAGTGAACAGAACAGAGAAGAAATAGAGCAACTTCTGAACAATGAGGAAGTGAAAAGAGGAATGTCTGCAGGTAAAGGAAGCTTATTATGAAAATAAAAAATTCCTTTACAATCCCTTTAAGTTAATTTTCATGGCAAAGAGGAACTTTGCAATTAATTGCAATTCGTCTAATCACTCTTCATAACATTCTGGAGTATATGCAATTTTCCATCTCAAAAACTGAGGCAGCAGACTTTGTGAAAATTAGTATTTGTGTCATTCTCAAAACTTTTGCCCATGGCTGTACAGACTTTGGTCTTAGCTTTGTAAAGACAGACAAAAATGTGTATTTCTCTCAATATTTGGAATATAATTATATCATGCTGCAGGTACAAATAACAAAAAAATACAAGAGAGAGATGCGCCAAACTAAGTGCAGTATGTCGTTTTTAATCAGTAGTAAATTGGTACAATAAAGTAACTACTCACAAACATGGAGTAATATAGGCATTGGTGTGGCTATGAGGCCGGGGTCATCATAAGAGGTTCCTCCGGAAAAGGTTTCTTCGTCCCAGGCTTGTGAGCCGCAAGTGTGGTATAGTGGACACAGGAAACCAGGAAGAGCCGTCTGATGTGGCGTGCGTTCCACCGTGGAGCGCGGCGTATCGTCGTCGCCCCGGAAGTGACGCGAGGGACCCGGCCAGCCAATCGGATTACGCGTTTCACAGCGTCAGCTGTTTCGTCAGATCCATGGCGTCCGTATGGAACGGACGTGAGTTATACGAGCAGGATAAACGTGATTGGTTGGAAATGGCACACAGGGAAGCTGCAGCGCTGCAGCTTCCCAGTGTGCCATTTCCAACCAATCACGTTTATCCTGCTCGTATAACTCACGTCCGTTCCATACGGACGCCATGGATCTGACGAAACAGCTGACGCTGTGAAACGCGTAATCCGATTGGCTGGCCGGGTCCCTCGCGTCACTTCCGGGGCGACGACGATACGCCGCGCTCCACGGTGGAACGCACGCCACATCAGACGGCTCTTCCTGGTTTCCTGTGTCCACTATACCACACTTGCGGCTCACAAGCCTGGGACGAAGAAACCTTTTCCGGAGGAACCTCTTATGATGACCCCGGCCTCATAGCCACACCAATGCCTATATTACTCCATGTTTGTGAGTAGTTACTTTATTGTACCAATTTACTACTGATTAAAAACGACATACTGCACTTAGTTTGGCGCATCTCTCTCTTGTATTTTTTTGGCTCTTCTAGAGGCTTGCTTCTGCTTCAGGTGCTGCCGCTAAGTTCCCACATCTATCTAACTGCTGAAACTGGACTGTCCGGAGTATTTTGTTACCATATGGACTTATACTGATTGATGTTTATTTCAACTTTTATTTTTAGACTAGGTTGCTTGCTCAAACTGATTGTGCGCCACAAATTTATTTTTTCCAGGTACAAATAACACAATTCCAAATTTCTACACCACAATATTAAATGGTTCTGTTTTGTATATGTCAAAACAAATAAATTATCAAAAATAAAATAGAAAATGTATACTTTACCAGTGGACTCTTTAATATTTTCACCACCAGGAGGCAGTGTAGGATTAGAATTATGTTGAAGATTATTTTCGTTTATGTCTAAGTCAATTTATGAAATACCCTTGACTTAGACTTAACAGAACCTATTAATTGTCTAAGGTTGACAATCAGGTGCCAATTCCCACCAGACATTGTGGAGCCCTTAAAATAGTTATAATTTTAAGAACAATATACCCACACAATTTGCTTGTATCATTAAATTCCTTGAAACTCTGATCTGTGGAATTTAACCCTGTGTATTATTTCACAAATACAATTTCTAAGGCCGCGTACACACGAGCAGACAGATTTGTTCAAATCGGTCGGGCCGACTGATTTGAACAAATCTGTCTGCTGGGGACATATTGGTTTGATCATGTACACACGATCAAACCAAAATCCCCGCAGCCAGACGGCGTGGTGACATGGCGGTGACGTTGATGCCGCCACGTCACCGCACCAGGAAGTAAAACACTTCCGCGCATGCGTCGAAACCATTCGGCGCGTGTGCGAGAAGACATGTCTGCTGGTTAGCGTACTAACCAGCAGACATGTCGGCGGACGGGTTCCCAGCCGACAGATTTCAAAGCATGCTTTGAAATCTGTCGGGTGGCCAAATCCATCGGCTCGCCCGTACACACGGTCAAATCTGTCTGCTGGGACGGTCAGGCCGACCGTTTCCAGCAGATAGATTTGATCGTGTGTACACGGCCTAATACTTTCAAAATTTTCATAAGATCTCATATTTGTATCCCTTATTATAATAATATATATGTATTAATGGGTTTTATGAATATCCACACAACACATTATAGAAATATTATGGAAGAAAAATTATTATTAAAATAAATCACGCTGCCGGTGGCGTGCTCGTGACCCGGTCTGAAGCTCTGTGACCGCGCCCGTGGGATTCACAGACCCGATCGCCGCTGGTGTCCCGCGATCGGTCACCAGAGCTGAAGAACCGGGAGAGGTGTGTGTAAACACACCTTCCCCGTTCTTCATTGTGGCAGTGTCAGTGATCGTCTGTTCCCTGATATAGGGAAAGATGATCACTGATGTCACATGTCCAGCCCCGCCCCCCTACAGTTAGAAACACATATGAGGTCACACTTAACCCCTACAGTGCCCGCCCCTTGTGGTTAACTCCTAAACTGCAATTGTCATTTTCACAGTAAACAGTGCATTTTTATAGCACTTTTTGCTGTGAAAATGACAATGGTCCCAAAAATGTGTCAAAATTGTCTGATGTGTCCGCCAAAATGTCGCAGTCATGAAAAAAATCGACGATCGCTTTTTAGTAGTAAAAAAAAAATGTTAATGCAATAAAACTATCCCGTATTTTGTAAACGCTATGGGCCAGATCCACATACAATTGCATTGGCGCAGCGTATCAGAGATACACTACGCCGCCTACCTTATCTGGCGTAATTTTGAATCCTGAGCGCCGAAAGTTACGGTGACGTAGTCTATCTCTGGCGGCGGAATTCAAATCGGCGATTAGGAGGCGTGATTCATTTAAATGAAGCGCGTCCCCGCACCGAATGAACTGTGCATGCTCCGTTTCTAAATGCATTGCGCTAAATGACGTCGTAGATGTGAGTTACGTACATCCCTATGCACGGACGACTTACGCAAACAAAAATAAAAATTCTAATTTCGGCGCGGGAACGACGGCCATACTTAACATGGCAAGTCTATCTATACGCCGCAAAATACCAGCTTTAACTATATGCCGGAAAAAGCCGACTAGAGATGACGTAAGAGAATGCGACGGCCGCGCGTATGTTCGTGGATCGTCGGAAATAGCTAATTTGCATACCCGACGCGGAAAATGATGTGAAGTATTGCATATTGATCCGAAAGGCGTACGAGGACGTATACCTGTCGGTTCTAACCGAGAAGCCGCTGTATCTTGGTTTGAGGATTTAAACTAAAGATACGACGCGAGAACTTTAAAAGTACACATACTCTCTCTGTGGATCTGGCCCTATAAATGTTGTTTAAACCAATCAATAAACGCTTATTTTTTTTTAATATTTTTGGGGGATATAGCAAAAAGTAAAAAAAATATATATTTTTTCAAAATTGTCCCTTTATTTTTGTTTATAGAGCAAAAAATAAAAACCGCAGAGGTGATCAAATACCACCAAAAGAAATCTCTATTTGTGGAAAAAAAAGGACGCCAATTTTGTTTGGGAGGCACGTTGCACGACCGCGCAATTGTCAGTTAAAGCGACGCAGTGCCGAATCGCAAAAAGGGGCAAGGTCCTTAACCTGCATAATTGTCCGGGTCTTAAGTGGTTATAAGTTTTATTTATTTGAGGTATAAAAATATATAATTTTTCATAAATGATACTAGGTATAATTAATATAGTTAATGATAATACATTTAGAAGTCATTAATTGGTTTTTAATGTAAGGATGACTCAGATTTTTTTTTGGATTGACAAAGATTTGTGGGCAGTAATAGCTGTATACATAGTGAATAAGACGTGTCCGGCCATGTGACTTAAGTCTTAAGTGGTTAACAAGATGGCTTTGGTTTTGCTCATAGCATATATATGAAAAATATACAATATACAGGCCTTTTTAAATTCTTTTAACCCCAATAATCCTGAAGATGATGTTATGCCCGGTAAATAGATACCTAACGTGTCATGCTCCAAAATTGCACACGCTCATGGAATGGCAACAAATTATGGTACTTAAAAAATCTCCATATGTGACGATTTAAAAAATGTTAACAGTTACCAGTTTAGAGTTACAGAGAAGATCTAGCACTGGAATTATTGCTCTCGCTCTAACGATTGCAGCGATACCTCACATGTGTAGTTTGAACAGTGTTTCCATTTGCAGGCACGACTTATGTATGTGCTATCTTCTGCACACAAGCACGGAGGGATGGGGCGCTTTAATTTTTTATTTTTTTTATACATTTTTTGAATTTCCCCTGTCCCTTTAAAAAATTTTAGATCACTTTAATTGCTGTCACAAGGAATGTAAGCATTCCTTGTGACAGTAATAGTCAGTGACAGGTACTCTTTATGGAAAGATATGTGGTCTATAAGACCCCAAATCCCTCTCTTGCACTTAAAAGCATTAAAAACACCAAGCTTGGCTGTTTTGAATGCTGTCGCTTTTTGAAACTGGCGCCTTTAAGTCTTCAGTTAACCGGAAATTATGTCATGACATTGCTTCTGGATTACTATATTCGAGACCCGATAAAAGCCGATTGCAGCATTGTTCGGGTCTCCTGGCAGCTGGCGAACTGGCCTGCTGGTCACTGGGGCCTCCCAGTGGGACAGGAGAGCCGGGCAAGCCGTGGAAGGCGGCGGGAGGGGGGACGTCCGATTGTTATCACCAGAAAGCCAACCGTCAGCTCTAAAAACCGAAAGTGATGCCTGCAGCTGCCTGTATCACCTTGGTATAAACCCCTTCAAGCCGAAGGCCACATATTTGTACTACGTCGGCGTGAAGGGATTAAAAATTAAAAAAGGCATGTAATCAAATCAAAAACAGCGTTTTGCATCTCACCTGCATTCCACCAACCAGAAGTGATGTGTCTTGGAAAGTCCCACCCAAAGCATTTAGTCAGCAACATCTGACGTCATCGGGGGGTCACATGGCCGGACACGTCTTTATGTATACATCTATTACTGCCACAAATCTTTGTCAATCAAAAAAAAATCGGAGTCATCCTAACCACATAAGCCCCGGACCAATATGCTGCTAAATGCCCAAAGGTGTTTTTACGATTTAGCACTGCGCTGCTTTGACTAGTAATTGCGCAGTCATGCAATGTTGTACCGAAACAAAATTTGCGTCCTTTTCTTCCCACAAATAGAGCTTTCTTGTAACGGTATTTGATTGCCTCTGCGATTTTCATTTTTTGCGACATAAACGGAAAAAGACCGAAAATTTCGAAAAAAAATGATATTTTCTACTTTTTGTTAAAAGGAAAATCGAATAAACTAAATTTTAGTCAAACATTTAGGCCAAAATATATTCAGCCACATGTCTTTAGTAAAAAAAAATTGCAATATCAAAAATAACTAGCTACCTAGCGGCAACAGTGACACTAATACAGCGATCAGAAAACCAATCGCTTAGTGACACTGGCAATAGGGGGTGAAAGGGTTAACTAGGGCGGTGATGAAGGGGTTAAACCTTTATTGGGGGGGTAGGGGGCTACCCTGGACCTAACAACAAACTGCCTGTCACACTAACTCTCACACTGACACTAAATGCAGTGATCAGTAAATATATGATCACTGCAATCAATGACACTGTGATAGGGGGCTGGGGGGGAGTGATCTGAGGGGGTTAAGTGTACCTATGTGTACTGGTGTCAGTGTGCTGTTGTGCAACTCACTTGTGATGTCTTCTCTCCTCTTGCCGGAACGAAAAGACCGCAGGAGAGGTGACATCACTTACTCTGCCTGTGTTTACATTACACAGGCAGAAGCCGGGCAGAGGGGGGAAAGCGGATTCTCTGGGAGCGATCGCGAAGGGGTGGACAGAAACGAACTGCCGCCCCCTCATCCCGAATCGCTCCCAGAGGCTTACCGACCTCCGCATGTAGCTGGGGGGGTCCCAATCGGACCCCCGACCCAATTCTAGGCAGGGACGTGCCGGCACATCCATCTGCATGTACGTTCTATTCTGTGGACGTATATCTACATGCGACGGTCGTTAAGCGGTTAAAAAACAATTAATGACTTCTACATGTATTATCATTAACTATATTAATTATACCTAGTATCATTTATGAAAAATTATATATTTTTATACCTCAAATAAATAAAACTTATAATATACTGTAATTAGATTAAAAACTTGTACATATGCACAGAGACCTCCAGTGGTCACCGTAAGGAAAATATGTAAAACCCAAACCACATAGATCTCAATAGAGACATCTAGTGAACCTAAATGGGTAAAGTTGTCAAAATTACCATCTTGTAAACATTTTAACAATATACATCAAGGTCTTATACCGCGTACACACGATCACTTTTTGCGATGAAAAAAAAACAACGTTTTCAAAAACGTAATTTAAAATGACCGTGTGTGGGCAAAACGTTGTTTTATGTCTTCAAAAAAACGACAAAAAAAAATCAAACATGCTTGAATTTTTTGTGTTGTTTTTCAAAACGTCGTTTTTTGTGTCATAAAAAGTGATGGTGTGTGGGCAAAACGATGTTGAAAACAATGTTTTCAACCCGCGCATGCTCAGAAGCAATTTCTCATACGGGAGCGCTTGTTCTGGTAAAACTACTGTTCAGAATGGATTAAGCACATTCGTTTCTTTTTAAAAGTAATGAAGCAAAGAATGCACTGCATTTGAACCAATGCATTTAAATGCTACACTAAATTCCTAGTTTGTTGTGGCTCATCTTGTTACATAGTTCTGTTAACCTTTTTACTTTCTTATTTTTTTTTTCTTTATTTCTTTATTTCCTCTTATTTTTTTTAAGCACATCATCTCCCTTTTTTTTGTTGTTGTATATTTTTGGTTTTAAATGTTTACCAAAATGTGAATTGTGGTTGATTTTGGAGTGTGTGAAGTGACCCCCAACAACATTTTTTTATTTTTTAAATAAATTACCCACAAGGAGGTTGTTGTCCCTTGTTAACGTTTTTTGTTTTTTTAAATGTGTCTGCCTACTCACTAAATGATCTCTATATATTGTTGAAAATACACATGTACAAATTTTGCACGCAAACAAAAAAGACATTTATTTATGTCGAAAAGCACTAAAACAAAATTAGACACATCTGGCAAACAAAAATAGAAACAAAATAAAAACAATGAAGCCAGGAAGAAAGCAAAGGAGACCCTGCTTGAATTTGTAAAGACAAGGGTCCACCAAAGCAACACTGAAGTCTGTCAAGCCAAAAGTAATTCGATTAGGGGCACCATCTGATCACTTCTTCTTCCCTTTACTCTTCCCTGCAGTCTTCCCTGCAGTCTTCCCTGCAGCCCGAGTCCTCAGGGGCTGGGTTCCTGGAGCCAAGTTTGTGGCAGGAGCCAGAGCAGACTCAGGTAGAGGAGGAGCAGGAGAAGGAGCAGGAGAAGGAGCAGGAGCAGGGAGAGCAGAAAGGACAGGAGTGCCGATCAGCCCAATGTCAATGTCGTCATTGAGCTTGCCCAGTGTGGCCATGCTTATGGCCTTGAAGATCAGCAATTCGCAGCACACACGCTGGCCCGGCTCCAGCTTTTGGAGCTTGGCCGCGATGAGCGCTCCGAATCCCTCTTCTTCAGTGGGTTGCTCTCTGATGGCCACAGTTGCTTCACGGAGCATGGCCTGGGTCTCCTCCTCCATTTGCATCAGTCTCCTTGCCCTTTTTGCGGGAGTGCAGAGAGGAGGGATCTGGGAGACGCAATCTCGCCGGCGTGACTCCTGTCTCCCACTGGGGCCTGCCACCTCCTGGCTCCCAGTGGGCTATGCCTCCTCCTAGCTCCCTGTGGGGCCTGCCTCCTCCTGGCTCCCTGTGGGGCCTGCCTCCTCCTGGCTCCCTGTGGGGCCTGCCTCCTCCTGGCTTTGCTCTGTCTGTGTATCAAAAAAAGGGACATAGTTAATTTGTTGTCCTCATTAATCACACCCATTTTTTAAATCCTGACATATGCTAATTGACTTTAAAAATAGATTACACACAGGGCACACATCCATTATAATGTGGCCCCTTACCCAGCTACAGATATGTGCCCCCTGGAGGTGGGGGGGGGGGTTGATCCTGGCTGAAATTGCTCAGTGAGGGGCCTTTCCCCAAACAAAAAATGGAGGTAATTTTTTTTGGGGGTGTACAAAATGTAAATTAACAAAAAGGCTGTTTCTAATCTGCGACCCCTTCCAGGTGTATTGTGTTTACCCCCCTAATGGCGTACCCGAGAATTACACACAATCACTTTGACCTGTGCATTTATGGATTTTGTCCCCATTTTGTTTCGCGACTATTGCCTAGTGACATGTTCCTAATTTTTGCTGCAATCATATATAATTTTCAACACTTGTAACATAAATTTGTCACCATTATTATACATTGCAGTTCATAATTTGTTAGTAAAATGCAATACCTGGCTCCATGGGTCACAATCTGGGTCCTCCAGGAACTCAAGCTCTTCCTCAGAGGTAGCCTGCTCTTGCCTGCAGGGAAGACTGGAGGACTGACTGCAGGGAAGAGGGGCCTGTCTCCTTGGGGGAAGGGTAGACAAGGATGGTCGGGATTCAATGTGGTCATCCAGGAACTGCAGCTGATTATAGTACCACAGGTTGGGCTTATATATGGACTCAGCTGCAGCTCCTGATCATATTGAGGCCTGGACTAGTGACCGTTGGGTCCTGTAGGTGCCCCTAATCTAATTTATTTTGGTCTTGACAGTCTCAGTTGTTGTATTGGGGACCCTTGTCTTCACAAATACAAGTAGGGTCTCCATTGCTTGCTTCCTGGCCTGTTTGTTTTTATTTTGTTTGTTTTTTGTTTGCCAGAGCACTGGCAGGTCCCTCCATCTTTGTATAAATTCACTAAAAAAATCTTGCTCCTTGAAGGCCTCCATATTTTCTGCATGTAAAATGGAAAACAAAAACATAGTGTCAGTGAAGCCACTCCTACTACTACAAGCTTTAACGCCATATCTTCTCTAGCACACATCATCCACTGTTCAATAATATTAATGTCCAAAATACAGTTACACACCGTCGTATTATTCGATCGTGACTTCCGCCTTCTTCCGCAGACTGTAAACGTCGCTTTCAATGACGTCGGATCTCTTTAAACACTGCGCACGTGTGACGCGACGCACCATACCCCGCCCCTGACGTTCGGTCTCGTCCTTTCCACGCCCCTTTCTCTATCTTTTTTTTGTGGGTGTCATTTATGGAGGAACAAGACAGGGCAAAAAATATGGCAAGCTCAAGCCATGAGGCAGGCCAGGGCCAGACAAGAAGAAGCTCCAGGCAGAGGTACAAGGCCTCAAACATGGCCTTCCAGGAGATGGTAGAGATGGTGACCATCTTAATGAAAGAGGACTATGATGGCAAGCACGGCCCTTACCTGCATCCCAATAAGGTGAAGGCGGACATTATGGAGAAAGTCATTAGGAGCCTCAGGGAGAAATTTGGACAACGCAGGAGTAAAGAACAACTCAGAAAGAGGTGGTCAGACCTGAAGAAAAGAGAGCCAGAGCAACTGCAGCGAATCCAAAGAATGATTCGAACAAAAAGTAAGTAATTTTTATGTGGCCTCATTTTTGGTGTTTGTTCTTTGTGCCATGTGCTTCTTTCAGGTTGTATGTATCTATGTTTGTGGTCACACTAAAATTGGTCGTAGGAGTCGTCGTTCAATCGTCGCTTTTTGAAATAATAACCGACGATCTTCATGCCTAGTTTGCATGGACAAATCGGAGTGCAAACACTGTATCCTATAAAAACAACGTATTTGTATGATTGCAGTTTGAACCTATGACTCCTACGACCAGTTATTGTTCTCACAAACATGAAACTTGTGACATCTTTTGTTTTTAATGTGACATCAATTGAGGTTTTTCAATGTAGATGTGTACCTAGTAGATGTGAATAATTAATAGGAACAATATGCAGAAAAAGGAGAGTGTGCTCAGCAGTGGATTATACACATGTGGACTCTGTAGTTGTATTTTGAATTCTCTTTCATCCCTCTAATCTTTTACTTGCGTCCTGCCTTGATGTGCAAGGAAGCATCAAGGCAGGACGCAAGTTCACAAGCCACACCCCCGAGGGATCTGGATGAAGGGGAACCTGCCACCACATCCGGTAAAGTATCAGATAACACAGATACACAGGTAATGTAGGTGTAGGATTAAACTTTTTAATAATACATGGTTTGCTCGCACATTTCAGGAGCAAGTCGTGCTGGGTCAGCACTTGACAAGGATACTGCACATTTCCTCATTCGAGAAATATGGTCCTGCAGGGAACAAATTGAGGACATGCAGCGAGCATCCAGAGAAATAAAAGAAAAATCGAAAAGGGTGGAACTCCAGCTCAAAAATGTACTGGATGTTTTGGGGAGGGTTTAAAGTGTTTTAAATGTTAATTTTTTTACGTTTTGTTAATGATAAGAACAAACACTATTTTTAAGTTTTTTGGAATCACCAGAAAAAAAAACACATGATTTTATTTGTTTTAATCACCAGAAAAAAAAAACAAAAAAAATAAAAACATGATTTTATTTGTTTTAATCACCAGAAAAAAAAATATAAAAACATGATTTTATTTGTTTTATTTACCAGAAAAAAAACAAAAAAAAAAACATGATTTTATTTGTTTTAATCACCAGAAAAAAAATATAAAAACATGATTTTATTTGTTTTAATCACCAGAAAAAAAAATATATAAAAACATGATTATATTTGTTTTAATCACCATAAAAAAAAAGGATTGTACCTGTTTTCGATTTTAGAGAATGAAAAAGATAAAAATAATGGACACTCACAATTGTGTGGCTTGTTATTTTATATAAATGCTGACCTTAAAAATAAAAATGGCAGGTTTGTTCTTTCTGGTAACATCAAACAATGATGGATATTTAGTCCATTCAAAACACATAGCACTATGATAACCTAGGAGACAATGAAAATACACAAACATTCCCAATATTGCAAAAAAGAAAAAGTAGACTGTTTCTTTCATAAAAGGTTTTTATTATTTAATCAGCCAAGATCTGGCATTGGAATGGCCCCCCTACCCATAAAATAGTCCACGTAGGCCTAGTGCACAGCACGTGCGTTTTGGGGGGCCAAGCCTGGATGGCCTGCCTTACGGGCCGCCTCAGGAACATGAACTGCCTCCTCAGGCAATACTGCTAAATAATTGACAGAATGTCTTCTCAGAAAATTATGTAGGATACAGCAACAGACAACGATGGTATTCCATGTATATTCTGCCATGTTTATGGCCGTTAAAAACAAGCGGAATCGGCTGGCCATGATGCCAAACGCATTTTCAACCACTCTTCTGGCTCTGGACAGCCGATAATTAGACACCCTCCTCTCATGGAAGAGGGCACGTTGGGGAATGGCCTCATGAGGTGGGGACCCAAGCCAAACACCTCATCTGCGATGAACACAAAAGGAAGCCCCTCTTCGTTCTCCTCCGCAGGTGGCAATCCCAGGTCCTCCGACTGAAGCCGTTGGGCAAACTCGGTCTCGGCAAAGACCCCGCCGTCCGACATCCGCCCATTCTTCCCAACGTCTAGGTAAAGAAACTCATAATTGGCAGACACCACCACCATCAACACGACACTGTGGAACCCCTTGTAGTTGAAATAATGGGATCCGGAATGGGGTGGTGGCGGACGTGCTTGCCATCAATAGCTCCTCCACAGTTAGGAAAATTCCATCGCTGGGAGAAGTCCGCTGCCACAGTCTGCCATTCCTGTGGCGTGGTGGGGAACTGTAGATAAACCAAAAAAAATTATTCAAACAAACATTGCTAACAGAATATCCAAAAACATTCTTGGATCCTAAAAAAAGAAGATCGTTAAGTTCAAGTATTATTAAACGAATCCTAAATAATAAGGGATTAATAAGCAGATTAATCACACCCTCTGATGGTCACAAAACAAAACCAAAATAGGGTGAGGGGGGGCCCAAGATGAGTTTGTGACCTTTAAAATACAAAAATTAAAAAAATAGGGGAATTGTAAAAGATTTGGGGGGGGGGGGGTAGGGTTTGCACTACAATAGAGGACACACATCAAGGGGGATATAGGGACCAAAAAATACAGAACTACAATAGAGGACATAAATCTAGGAGGATATAGGGACCAAAAAATACAGAACTACAATAGAGGACAAAAATCAAGGGTGATATAGGGACCCAAAATTACAGAACTACAATAGAGGACAAAAATCAATGGGGATATAGGGACTAGGCTAGGTGGGCTTGTCCATTACTAAAAAATATTAAAAAATAATAACATAGTTTGTGCATTTAAAGGACACCACTTACCTTAATATAGTCCTCCTGCAAAACCTGGATTATGGCAGAACAGGTGTCTGGGATTATGAGGCCCAGAGCCTGGGGGGAGATGCCTCGTCCTGAAGACTTCTCCCTGTTGCCAGGTACCGCAAGGTAGCAACTAGCCACTGCTCAGCAGTGATGGCTTCCCGCATAACAGTGTCCTGCCTGGTGATATAAGGCGACACTGAAGCCAAAAGCTGCTGGAATACGGGGTCAGACATCTAAAGAAAATTCCT
Organism: Rana kukunoris; assembly: GCA_029574335.1. Lineage (NCBI taxonomy): Eukaryota > Metazoa > Chordata > Amphibia > Anura > Ranidae > Rana > Rana kukunoris. The sequence goes on along the minus strand of CM056055.1, from coordinate 89,399,790 downwards.
GAAATCATCAGGGTTATTTTCTTGGATCTCCCACAGCAGAGGCATATGAGAGAACTGGTCCCTGCGAAGAAGTCCTTCTCGCCCTCCTCAAGGACCAGAGCCGGTATGCAGCACACATCCTAACAAGATGCAAAGCACGCTCTTGGCGACGAGAACGTACCCGCAACATGGCTAGAAAACGGTCGTCAAATCAGATCGGACTAAAAAAAACGCACTGAAGAACAGAAAGGCCTCTGAAGAACGACCTGCAAAACAGGAATGTGCAAACAAGAACGCACTGCCAAAACAGATACGATCTGAAAACAAGCACTGTAACACAGATACCAACTCAAAAGCACAAACTGTAAGACAGAAAACAATTTTTTAAAGCACGAAGACTGAAAAGCGCGAATCGTCTCTCACTAAACTTTTACTAACACGCAGCAACACAATATCAGCAAAAGAGGCCGGCTTCCGCATGGAAATTACCCTTTATAGTCCCGTCGTACGTGATGGACATCACCGCGCACTGCTAGAGCTTTTTGGAAAAACGATGGTGTGTACGCAACGTCGTTTTGGAAAATGAAGTTTGAAAAATGAGATAAAACTTCGTTTTTTTTTATCGCAAAAAGTGATCGTGTGTACGCGGCATTACTCCCTATAAAAAAATATAATAAAATTGTTCCAATTTGATTGGATTAATATAATACCAAAATGTTATTAAAGCGGATCTCCACCCTAAAGTGAAGATCCGCTGATCCGAACACTCCCCCCCTCCGGTGTCACAATTGACACCTTTCAGGGGGGAGGGGGGTGCAGATAGACATGTATCTGCACCCACTTCCGGCCCAGCATTCACGGGCAAAAGACGGGCATTACATCACATCCCGTCTCCCGCCCGTTGTGTGCTGGGAACACTCGGCTCCCAGCACACAGCTGGAGCCAATTCGCGGGCGCAGCGCGACTCGCGCATGCGCCGTAGGGAACCGGGCAGTGAAGCCGCAGCGCTTCACTTCCTGGTTCCCTCACCGTGGATGGAGGGGGGAGCAGCAGGGTGACGAGCGATCGCTCATCCTCTGCTGCGGACGGCGCTGGACTCCAGGACAGGTAAGTGTCCTAATATTAAAAGTCAGCAGCTGCAGTATTTGTTGCTGCTGGCTTTTAATATTTTTTTTAAGCTGAACCATCCGCTTTAAGAATTAGAAATAAGACTATTTAAATCAATGTCCACATTTAAGCCAGTTGGACAAAGTATTCAGCTCAAAAATCCACTTGGTTTTATTCATGGAAATGCCTTGTTTCATATTGCTGCCCCTCCAATCCTGTTCAGTCATTAATACCGCAAATTGTTAGCAAATTTGGATCTTTGTTGTGTTGTAACCTGAAATGGTTGGATACACTGGGCCAGATTCACATACATGGCCCGCCGGCGTAGCGTAAGCCATTTACACTACGCCGCCGCAATTTAACAGAGCAAGTGCCGTATTCCCAAAGCACTTGCTCTGTAAGTTGCGGCGGCGTAGTGTAAATGGCCTGGCGTAAGGCCGCGTAATTCAAAGGGGGCGGCTTGTATTTAAATTAAGCGCGCCCCGCGTCGATCAAACTGCGCATGCACCGGCCGGTAAAAAAGCCCAGTGCGCATGCTCCAGCTCACGTCGAAAAACATCGTTGAAACCGACGTCAAAACGACGTGATCGTCACTTACGCAATGCCCTATTCGCGAACGACTTAGTAAAACGACGTAACCGATGGAAAAAGGCGACGCTTACCCAACGCCATACTTAACATGGCAACGACGGAACTTCGTAAACCTACCCCTCATATAGCAGGGGTAGGTTTACGCTTACGGAAACTACGTAAACGACGACGGGGCGGCGTAAAAATGTTCGGGAATCGGCGTATTAGGCTCATTTGCATAGGCAAATGAGAAAACAACGTAAAGGCCACCTAGCGGCCAGAAAAGTAATTACATCTACGATCCGACGGTGTAAGTGTTTTACACCTGTCGGATCTTCACTGTATCTATGCGTAAGTGATTCTAGGAATCACACGCATAGATACCCAGTAAAAAAAACAGAGATACGATGGTGTTTCCTGCGATACAATGTCGTATCTCTTTTGAGAATCTGGCCCACTGTGTTTTGGTAATTCCTTTCTTATATTATTAATGTGCTCATTTATTCTAATTACCAATTTCCTTCTTGTGTGTCCCACATTTTTTATCCCACAAGGACAGCTCAAAAAGTATGTAACATGGGCATTCTAGCACATAATGAACTTCTTTATTTTATATCCCTTCCCTGTTCTATTAGATTTAAATTAAGTAGTTTTCCTTACCCTATTTTTAACAGTTTTACATGCATTATACCTTTCACAAGAGAAAAAAACACTTTGATCCAGAAAAGTACAGGATCTTTTTAGAGTATCAGGTATGTTACAAGCTAATCTGTTCCTTAGATTGGGAACATTCTGAAAAATGAATTTAGGTTTTCTAGGAAGGAGATTAGCCAGGGTTTTTTTAGCTCTAAGGAGAATAGGCCAATGTTTTTTTTATATTATTATTATTATGCCCTCAATAGATTTATAATCTCTATTAAAATCAGTAAAAACGGCTATATCAAACTTTCTATTTTTATCTCTATTACTCTCCTAGTAAGGTCTCTCCATTCATCCTCTGGACTGTGTCCTTAACAGATCACAACATGTTATTCCTATAGCCTTTCTCCCCAAACCTATTTAATAACACTTCTGATTGCTGATGAAAGTCAACAATATTACTACAATTGCACCTAATGCACATAAGTTGATCTTTTGGGATTCCTCCCAACCACTTAGGGTGGTGACAGCGCCCAATGGGGGTATAGCTGTTGCGGTCTGTATCCTTAAAAAAAGTATTTGTCCCTATTTTGTCTCCCTCTTTAGTCAGAACTACTCCTGAGAACGCCAATCCATGCTGGTTTCTATTAATATCTTCCAAACATTTTCATAAGATGACTATGAATATCTATAAACCTCTTGTAGAGGGTTAGTTTGGGTCTGTTTCTCCCAAAAATCTCTCTCCTCCCATAGTCCCAACATAATGTTAGCTACACTGGGGGCATCCTTTTCCCCCATAGCTACTCCTTCCGCTCGATTAAAGATTAAAGAAGGAACCCTTATGTCAGAAGTAATTACTTGTCATTGCCAACTCTAAGGCCGCGTACACACGAGGGGACAGATTTGTTCAAATGTGTCGGCCCGACCGTTTCCAGCCGACGCAGCAAATCTGTCTGTTGGTCTGCTGTGCGTACACACGAGCGGATAGAAATCTCCCCGGACCAGAACGCGTGCACGTAAACCACGTACGACGTCACTATAAAGGGGAAGACCAAAGCTTACGGCGCCGCCCTCTGTTCCTCTTTTGCTAGTAACGTGTTAGCAAAGGTTTGGTTAGAGCCGATTCGCGCTTTTCGGTCTCCGCGCTTTACAGGTCGTATTCTTGGGTTCAGTGTGTGCTTGTGGGTGCGTATTTGGCAGTCAGTGCTGGCTGTCAGGTCGTTTCTGCTTTGCAGTGGCGTTCTGTCCGCGGGTATCTGTTTGTCGAGCGTATTTTGCAGGTCTTGCTGGATTAGGGGGTGCTTTCTGTGAGTGTGTTCTTGACTGACCAGCCGGCCGGTTTGAAGCCATTATGGAGCAGCAGCGTAACTTTGCTAGAGTTCGTGCTGGATATGGGCTTGCTTCTGGATGTTATAATTATTCCAGACCTTTGGCCAGGAACAGGGGGAGGAGGAGTTCCTGGGCCAAGAATTGGTTGCGCCAGCGTGACCGATTCTCTCATATGCCTCTGCTTAGGGAAATCCAGGAGAATAATCCTGATGACTTCAGGAACTTTCTCCGTATGACGGACCCCGTTTTCAACCGTCTGCTGGATCTTCTGTCCCCCTATATCACGAGGCAGGACACTGTGATGCGCCAAGCGATCACGGCCGAGCAGAGGCTTATTGCCACGTTGCGGTACCTGGCGACTGGGAGGAGCCTGCAGGACCTCAAGTTCTCAACAGGCATCTCTCCCCAGGCGCTTAGGATCATCATACCGGAGACGTGTTCTGCTGTCATACAAGTCATGCAGGAGGAGTATCTGAAGGTAAGTTTCCTCTTTTCTGAAGCTCACATTCTCTGTCTTTATAAATGGTTTTTTTTTTTTTTGGTTTGGCATTTGTTCCCTATAATGACCATGCTTTTTCCATGCTGAGTGTTGAATGTTGCCTTTTCTCCCCATGCATGCATGTTGTTAAGCTTTCCATGTTCTTTTTGTTGGCCTACCTACATATTTTTTCCTTGCATGACTATTAACCTGTCCAGCATGCTATCCTAGGGACAAACACACCTAGCCTTTTTTTTTTTGTTGTGTGTGGCATATTTGTCTTTGCTGCATTGTAGTTCAACCCCAACCCCCCCTAAAATGTTGCCCCATCAGAGGGGTGGGGAGTGTGATAATAAGTGGGATTTTTTAGTGGCCACAACTCCACCCCAATAATAAGATAAAATTGTTAATACTGTGTGATGGTGCACAAGTATGGTTTTTGTATTGTGTTTGCAATGTTTATGTGCCTAAGTACTATTTATGTTTTTTTTTTTTGTCCCCACAGTTTCCTCCACGCCACAGGAATGGCAGACTGTGGCTTCCCAATTTGCCCTGCGTTGTGATTTTCCGAACTGCGGAGGAGCAATAGATGGGAAACACGTCCGCATAGTGCCACCACCCCGTTCGGGGTCCTACTATTTTAACTACAAAGGTTTTCATAGTATCGTGTTGATGGCGGTGGTGTCGGCACAGTACGATTTTTTGTATGTGGACGTGGGGAAGAACGGCCGGCTGTCTGATGGGGGAGTGTTCGCGCGGACTGAATTTTACAACCGTCTACAAACTGGTGGTCTTGAACTGCCACCGGATGAAGACAATGTGGAAGGACTTCCGTTTGTTTTTTTAGCGGACGAAGCTTTCGGGCTTGGACCTCACCTCATGCGGCCTTTTCCCCAGAGGACTCTTACCCCGGAGAGGAGGGTGTTCAATTTTAGGCTAGCCAGGGCCCGGAGGGTAGTCGAGAATGCCTTTGGGATACTCGCCAGCCGGTTCCGCCTGTTCCTGACAGCGATAAATATGGCGGAATATAAATTGAACCATATTGTTTTTGCCTGTTGCATATTGCATAATTTTTTACGCAGGCATTCCCAGACGTACCTACCCAACATCGGTGCTGAGGCAGGACTACCCTCAGATACCCTTCCTGGGCTGGACACTGGTCGCGCTGGCTCGGCCACCCAATCTGCTCGTGAGGTACGCGACAAATATGTTGAGTACTTCATGGGCCGGGGGGCCATAGCTATGCCAGATCATATTTCTTTCTAATTCGGCCCCCAAAAGAAAGAAATATTACAAAATATAATAAATAATTTGACCATTGGACTCTATATACAGTTGTTTGTCATTATTGCTTTTTCTATTTATCTCTGTCTTCTTGGTTCTGAAACTAGTGCACTTCTAGTGCCAAATGTAGTTGTCATGTTTTAGTAAATAACCACAATTGGACATTACAGGCATACCCCACTTTTAAGTCCACAATAGAAGGGTCACTTCTGCACACAAACCAATGAGATACCAGCATTTATAAAATCTGGCTTAACTGAACAAGCTGGTGTTGGAAGAATAATTTTTGTTTACGCAGAAGTGAGGCTGATATTGTGATTTGCAGCGGTAAGAACTAAACGCTAGTGTGTACTTAAAACCGGGTTTATGGCTGTAGTTACAAGTCACTCATCTACAAACTGGGTATTGAGCATATATAAACAACAAGCCACTCATGTTAGCGTAAAAAATTTTTTATCAAAAATTTTTGGGTTTGCCACCATGTAACATTTTTGGAGTAAAAACATTTTTTTTTTTTTTTTTTTTTTATGAAAAAATATGGATTATACCAAACATTTTTTGTAGAAAAAATATAAAAGATTTTTCAAAACCAATAAAAATACTAAGTACAACAAGGTCATTACTACAACAGTCTCCCAATGTCACCCCGGAACACAACAAACTTGGAAGATGCACACATTCTTGTGTGTGAGTGAGAGGGCCCAAAAATGAGGATTATATCAAATGTCCACATGTGCTATCTGGCATCATGGGTGATCAATGCATGTGTTTTGTGGGTGCAAACCCTTCCCTCTTACCTGCTTGAGAAGGGAGGAAGGGGGTGTACCCACAAAGCAAAGACAATCCATAACCTGTGATGGCAGATAGCACATGTGGACACACTGTGTGTGCATCTTTATATTTTTCTAAAACATTTTTTTTTGTTTGCAAGACGGATGGGTGATGGGGGGGGGGGGCCGGGCAGGGGGATTTAGTCTTTGATACGGCCCATCATATCAATAATATTTTTGTAATTTTGTTCAATTACAACCATTGTTTGCCTCATATTATCCATCTCTGTGCTACACTCCATAATTTGTTGGATGACAATTTGTGCACTTGCACGTGAAAAAGGTGGACTACTGGATGTGCTTGCAGCATCTTCATCCCCTATAACAAAATAAAATAAAAATACATTAGTAATGTGCAGGCCTATCTACATCTCTTTCTCCCTGTGTGAAGCTGCGGTGACACTGACCTGTTGTGCTACTAATCTCCACCTCTCCATCATCCACAACTTCGCCTTCTTCCACAATCAATCCATCTTCAATAACTCCTCCTTCTTCAATAACTCCTCCTTCTTCAATAACTCCTCCTTCTTCAATAACTCCTCCTTCTTCTACAACAACTCCTTCTTCAATAACTCCTCCTTCTTCTACAACAACTCCTTCAATAACTACTCCTTCTTCTTCACCAACTCCTTCTTCTTCACCAACTCCTTCTTCTACAACAACTCCTTCAATAACTACTCCTTCTTCTTCACCAACTCCTTCTTCTTCACCAACTCCTTCTTCTTCACCAACTCCTTCTTCTTCACCAACTCCTTCTTCTTCACCAACTCCTTCTTCTTCACCAACTCCTTCTTCTTCACTAAATACTCCTTCCACATTTGCGTCTTCCTCATCTCTCCCTTCCACCACTCCTTCTTCTACCTGGTCCTCCTCCTCCACATGGCTAGATTTTTTCTTATGAGAGAGTTTGGGCCTCCTTGCGTCCTCCAATTTCTGTCCTGTTCTTTCCCCTAGAAATATCCGAAAACAAAAGGTATACTTATCAGCACACAGATATTTGAGGAGGGCATTAATAAATCATAATCATTGTGTCAAAGTGTGTTATAAACTTTGGATTATTGTCTTCCGCCACCAAACATTAACCTTTGTTTTTCTAATGACTTCTCCCAAGCTGTGATAATGACCCTTTTTATTGAAGGGACACACATGGAAGCAGGGCCGGACTGACAACTCATGGGTCCCCCGGGCAATAGAATATTAGGGGCCCCCAGGCTTACAAATGCCCACTAAGCCAGGTGGCAGTATAGAGGCGGGGCAGCTACAATCTCAGTCAGTAGTTTCACATCAAAAGCATGTAGGCTTTGGACATATCAGGGAGAGATGAGCTAAATTAGCAGATTTTTACATACTGTCCCTGGTTGAAAAGAGCCTGGCATCTCTGATGGGGCCCCCTAGGGGCATGGGGCCCTCGGCCAGTGTCCGATTTCCTCAGTGGTCAGTCTGCCCCTGCATGGATGCCCCTCCCTAAAAATTAGGTGTCACAGACTGTTAAAAATGAATCTCATTATGGGGGAGACACAGGTGCTCTTGAGTCCAGATGTGAATCCAGCTGCTTATTATCACTGTGTGAATGTGAATGAATCCTGTTTGTTTTTTCACATTCAAATCAGTTAGGAAATCTACATAATTTTATCCAAAATGTGTAATAACTTTTCTCTATAAATGCCAAATAGCCATGTCCTGGTGTGCTGTTCCTTAGGACATAGTATGTGGATGAAACAAGGTGATTGAACGATGTTTCTAAAGAACGATCGTGCATAACTTCTTATTTGGTGTGTGTGTGTTTTTTTTCATATTACAGGAAATATCCAAAAATAATTATTCCAAAGTACAACCATTCCAACAAGGCACATGCATAAATATACATATCAAACAATGATATCACACAATTGCAAACCACCCCCCCCCCCCACAAAAATAATACCTACTTTTATCCAGGATTTTCTTTATCTTCCGAAACTGGTGTGGCTCACGCAACTTCAAATCGGACCAGCGCTTGCGTAGCTGCTCTTTGGACCTGCTCACCCCAAAGATCTCAGTAAGCCTCTTCGCCACCTTGTCCATAATTTTGGCCTTACGGCGGTTCGGGGTGCTGTATGGGCCATAAACCCAATCATAATCCTTCCTGCGCAGGATGTGTACCATCTCCACCATCTCCTCCAAACTCATATTTGTGGCCTTGTACCGTTTGCTCCTTGAGCGTGACGTTCCTGGTTGTGTCCCTTCCTGATCCTCATGAGCAGGTAATGCTCGCTCGTGGGACATGGCCATCTTTTCGTTTCACACTGATAAGGGGCGTGGAAAAGAGGAAAAGTTCCGTCATGGGCGTGGACGAAGGCGGCGTTTCACGCATGCGCGGATGAATACATCGTGTTTACGCGGAGCTTACGCGCGCGTTAAAACGATGACATACACATATGCCGGTAACTTGCAATATGAGGCCCTGGATGTTGAAATGGGGGGGTTAAAAACGGGCGGAGACATTGCGAACGAAGAGGGCGGCGGTATAGCTTTGCGCGGCCTATATAAGGAGATCGACGTGATTACGTCGGTTACGCGGAGATTACTCGAGCGTACGCGAGGAGCTACAGACACGAAGGTAAATTACAACATGGGATCAGCAGAGGCGTCTCAACTTTTAAACCCCATGTGGGGGTGGGGGTTTGGAATGTTGTTAGGAGCGTTTGCGCTATTTAGGTAGCTTGGGGCCACCAATGCAAGTTTTGGACAAAAATGATTGAACACATCACTACATATATATATGACAATGCTCTACCTCTTTATTTTTGTCTTGTGGATTCACATCATGCATGTATTGTTCTGTAGTGTTTTGACAGAGGTAATTAGGTTGTGTATTAGCTCCTCAATGCTGTGTGAGGTGCATGATATCTACACAATAACTAGTGGCTTCATTTTTGGAAAAAGAAAAAAATTGTGGATGATTAAAGAGATGGCATGTATTTATTTTCATGTTACCAAAGGGTCTGCATGTTCCAAAAATGAATTGCACAACAATGGAGTGGAGCTGGCCAGCATTGTATCAGCAGGACACATTGGGGGTTATTTACTAAAGGGAAATCCAGTTTGCACTGCAAGTGCACTTGGAAGGGCATTCTCCATAGATGTGGAGGGGAAGATCTGAAATGAAGGGAAGCTCTGCTTATTTTATCAACCAATCAGGTGGAGGCTAAAATTGAATATATATTGTTTCTTGCATGTCCCCTTCGGGGCTACAGCGATTGCATTTCCAAGTGCACTTTCAGGCAGTGTACTTTCAAGTGCTTTTGCAGTGCTAAAGTGATTTTTTCTTTAGTAAATAACCCCCAATGTGTTTGTATACTAGTTCCACAATGATTGTACACATACATATTCAGAAAATGATAAAGCTGAGCCATTTTTCTTGTGGGTTTTAATTAATTTTTATTTGTATATTCTAGAGCATTAATCTGAACATATAAAAAAAAAAGAGAGATGGACCAGTTGGCTATCCAAGACAACACTCTTAAATTAATCGAATGTTATCGCGAAAAGCCTAATCTATGGGATACCAGGCACCCAGGCTACCCAAACAAAAATCTCCGAGCAGACACTCTACAAGAGATAGCAACCTACATGCAGACGTGGGTTCCATCCTGCACAGCAAACATGGTGAAGGATAAAATGAGCAATCTCAGGAGCACCTATCGTAAGGTATATAAAGAGGTTAAAACCAAACGATCTGGATCAGCAGCAGATGCGCAAAAGGAGCCCAGGCTGTGGTACTTCCGCGAGCTTGCATTTTTGGATGATGAACTGGAGGGCCGGCCATCACTTTCCAATCTTCCTTCCAGCCTTCCTCCCACGCTTCCTTGCAGCGGAACTTCCCAGGATCCCCACGCCCCTGCAGAGCCAGAGGAGGGCCTGGCTGACATGGACCCAGATCTGGCGATCTTCAGTGAGGTATAGTAGTTTCCTAAATATTTCTTTGCTTCTAATTTGGGTTTGATTCTTGAGTTAGTATTGTTAAAATTCTAACGTTTGGACCAACAAAAAAAGGCGTGTGCAAAAAACTAGGGATCTCAGGGATGCCAACTGAGGGGTCTGAAGGACAGGCAGGTCTATTTAAATTAAGAAAACAAAAAGAGTCTAGAGCCAAATAATGTGTGTGTGTGCTTGATTGAGCTAAATATTACAACATGTCCCTTTTTTTGATACAGGAAGAGGCCAGTCAGGAGGTGGCAGCTCCTCAGGACCATGTCAGCCAGGGGGAAGGGGTGAGTGGCAGCCAGGAGGAGGCTGGGCCGAGTGGAAGTCAGCATGTCCCCAGGCTCAGCACCATAAGCCAGGTCCCTCCCCTCCAGATGAGGCGACCAGGCCAAAAGAGGCGGATGAGGCAGATGGAGGAGGAGAGCCTCAAAATGATGAGGGAGGCTGCTGAAATAATGCGGGCCCCCCTCAACCCCACAGAAGCCTTCAGTGCCTCTGTGGCTCATGAACTGAGCCGAGCGGAGGAGGATCAAAGGGACCTGGCTAAGGACTTAATAAATAAGGTCATCTTTTGGATGCACAGGGGCATGCTGACCCGGGACACAGACCTCAGTGACCCAGCCCAGCCTGTTCCCCATCTTTTGCCTCCTGCTGCCACATCATCAGCACCTGCAAGGGGCCATGGATGGGCCCGTGGACGTTTCGCTGCAAGGCAGCCAGGAAGGAAGGCTGGAAGTAAGAAGAGAAGGTGATTACCTGCCTTCCAGTTCATTATTCTAAAATGTGAGCTTGTTGGAGTACCACAGCTTGGGTTTCTTTGCTCATTTGCTGCTGATTCAGATTTGATTTGTTTTGTGTCTCCTGAGATTGTTCATTTTATCCTTCATCATGTTTTGTGGAATGCACAAGTCTGCATGTAGGTTGCTATCTGATCAAGTGGTGCAGATCATGTTTATTTTAATTTTTTTTCTTGCCAAAATAAATGGCTTTTTGAATTTACGTTAAAACCTTGTCTATTGTGTTTTCTACTGTGGTGATTATGCCCCAAACCTACTAAAACTACAAGGTGGAATTTTGGAAGGACACAAACTCCTGGGTGGGGGGGTAGGTTTGGAGTGACAACTTGGTAACCCATGGAAAAAAAAGCAACAAAAACAAGAAAAAAATGCATTGAAAAAAAGGAAAAATAAAAAAACAAAAAATGCATTGAAAAAAAAGATAAAAAAAAAAAAAAAAAATGCATTGAAAAAAAAGATCAAAAAAAAAAAAAAATGCATTGAAAAAAAGGTACAAAAAATCCAAAAAAATGCATTGAAAAAAATGATCAAACAAAATAAAATAAAAATGCATTGAAAAAAATGATCAAACAAAATAAAATAAAAATGCATTGAAAAAAAGGTACAAAACATCCAAAAAAATGCATAGAAAAAAAATTTCAAAAAAATAAATAAAAAACATTGAAAAAAAAGGTACAAAAAAACCTAAAAAATGCATTTAAAAAATAGATCCAAAAAAAAAAATTATAGTCATGTGGAGGAAAGCTCAAAACAATTAGGAGATGCAGCAAAAAAATAATTACAAAAAGACAACGCGATATACTACAATCAAACTTTGCGAGATTGGGACAACTCAGTCTATATAAATGGCATCAGCAATAGAACAGCTTGATTATAGCAAGAGAACGAAGAAAGGCAATAAACGATACAATATAGATAGTTACAATGACGAATGTGCCAACTCACAAACAAACACGAGGTTTACCTGAACGAGCGCTCCCGTCCCCTACTTTTGTCTGAGCATGCGCGCGATTTTGGTCCGATGGTTTGGTGTACTAACCAGCGGACATATCCGACGGACAGGTTTGCAGCGGACAGATTTCAAAGCTTGCTTTGAAATCTGTCGGGTGGAGAAATCTGTCCGCTAGCCCGTACACACGAGCGGAGATGTCTGCTGAAACGGTCCATCCGACCGGTTTCAGCGGACATATCCCCTCGTGTGTACGCCGCCTAAAGCTTTCACCAAAAATGTATTTTGTGCAAAAAATGTTATCTGATTTACTGTCCAGGGCCATGTTAACAGCAGCCAATCCATCTAGTTGTCTAATACTGGTGTAAAGTTTCAATAGTTACTAAAATAGTGTTGTCCTTTCTAAGTACATCTTTCAATGTATTCATCAAATGTTTACTGTCTTTTAAATATAAAGGATATTTTTGAGTTAATGGCTGTAAAAAGTTATCTATATACTCCCCGATCTGGGAAAATATTAAATGTATGCCACTAACTATGGGTCTCCCTGGAGGTCTTTCTTTGTTCTTGTGTATTTTTGGTAATTGGTAAATTATAGGCACCCTGGGTGCATTTATTAATCTTTCCGGTTCCATGTAGTAATCATCTTTATTTAAAACCACAATTCCCCCCATCTTTGCCCGCTGGCCTTATGACTATACTTTTTTTATTTTCCAAATCCCTAATGGATATTTTCGAATTTGTAAATAAGAGGAGTATTTATAAAATAGAATAGAATAGTTAATAGAACCGGCATCTGTGAGTGTAAACACTAGGGATGAGCCGAACACCCCCCCAGTTTGGTTAGCATCAGAACATGCGAACAGGCAAATAATTTGTTCGAACACGTGAACACTGTTAATGTCTATGGGACACGAACATGAAAGATCAAAAGTGCTAATTTTAAAGATTAATATTATAGTTATTGTCCTAAAAAATGTTTGGGGACCTGGTGTCATGGATATGCAATAAAGTCTGTCAGCTTACCTGTCTCCATGTGTTCATTAGAGGCCTGACTCTGTTCTGGCTTCCTTTTTATCATCTCTCCTTCCTGTATGGCCCCACCCCAGGCCATCCCAGGAAGTCTATATTAACTGATGCACTGCAGGTCTGCAATGCTGTTCAACCTTGTTGTTAGCTTAAGTTCCTGTCTGCAGTGTGCTACGTTTTCCTTCCTGTGTAACGTTTTTGGCTCGTCCCTGACATCTCCTGTTTGCCTGTGACCCTGACCTTTTGCCTGTCACTTGGTTACCCTTGTCTGCCTGTTTCCCTGACCTTGGCTTACCCATCACTATCGCTTGTCCTGGTTGCTGCTTCCCCTCTCTCCCTGCGGAGCGTGACCTAGGGGATCCCAGGGGTCGCGACCTGGATCCAGCTGCAGCGAAGGCCATCCTCACCACTAGAGGCTCTGGTGAACACAAAGCTTGGTCTTAGACTCTGCTCCCTGGGGAATCTTGGGTTCACACTTCCTCTCTGATTGCAGCAGTCGGCTATAGGGTTCACTATCCTGACCTCAACGGGGTGCACTTGTCACCTGGCCACAGATGACCTGACAGTTTGAACAGCCATGAACCCGACGTGCCACGCCCCGCAGACGATCCATTACAGGGCATTGTTCGCAGACTCAAGACCCATGAAGCTAATCTGGCTCAGGTGATGCGTTTCCTTCAGGATCTGGCTTCCCGCTTTGATCAGCTTCAGACCTTGTTGGGAACCCCGAATCCACAACCCCAAGTACAACCAGTGGCTGCACCTGACGCACCAGTCGCAGAGTTGCATTCACTGAAGCTACCACCTCCAATCCATTTTTCTGGAGACTCCAAGGCCTGTAGAGGGTTTCTTAGCCAGTGCACCATCCATTTTGAACTTCAGCCTCAAAACCTCTTGTCTGATCGGGCAAAGGTAGCCTATATTATTTCCCTCCTTTCCGGTGAAGCTCTAGCCTGGGCTGCCCCCATGTGGGAGAAGAATGATCCGGTAGTTTCCAGCCTGTCCAACTTCCTGAAGCTCTTCTGTAATATCTTCGAGGAGCCGGCTCAGGCCTCTTTAGCGGCTAGTGCTTTTCTATGTCTCCCCCAAGAATCCCGTTCAGTGGGACAATATGGTCTTCAGTTCCGTATTCTCTCAGCTGAATTGAGCTGAAACAATGAGGCCCTGGTCGCGACCTTTTTACATGGCCTCTCTGACCGAGTGAAGGACGAATTAGCGGCAAGAACCATCCCCGTCGGTCTGGACGATGTCATCTCCCTATGCAACCAGATCAATATTCGTTTTCAGGAGAGGTCCATAGAAAAAAGACACCAACACTCCCTAGGTCTTAGCCAGTCTGAGCTCCCCTCACTTTGTCCCGTGGACCATCCTCTGCCTGCTGAGGAACCTATGCAGCTGGGCCGGACCAGACTAATCCCCCGAAGAATGTGCTAGGCGCAGAACTTTGGGCTTGTGCCTCTATTGTGGAGGCAAGGGCCACTTTCGTGACTCCTGCTCGCTTCGCCCAGGAAACGCTCAGGTCTAATACATTTGAAAGGTGGAGTATTGGACCCAGAAACATCACCCTCCCGTCTGCTTCTTCTGGTGTCCCTTCATTTAAGCACTTCTCCCCAATCAACCCTTGCATATCTGGATTCCGGGGCTGCTGGCAACTTTATGGACTGGAGAACTGCTTCTTCTATGAAGCTCACCCTTACACCCCTCACTACGCCGCTGGTAGTCTTGGCAATTGATGGCACTGTTCTCCCAGGGGGCCCTATTCGCTTCCAGACACCCTTAACATCTGAGCTATTCGATAGGTTGAGGGGTGCCTCCATTTTCACTAAGTTGGATCTCAGAGGGGCGTACAACCTCATTAGAATACGAGAAGGTGATGAATGGAAGACTGCGTTTAACACTTGAGACGGCCATTACGAATACCTGGTCATGCCTTTTGGGTTGTGTAATGCCCCAGCCGTGTTTCAAAACTTTGTCAATGAAATCTTCAGGGACCTGCTGTACCAGTTTGTTGTCATCTATCTAGATGACATTCTTATCTTTTCGAAAAATCTGCGTGTCCACAGAAACCATGTCCGCACTGTACTCCAGCGCCTTAGAGAGAATAATCTCTATGCCAAGCTGGAGAAATATTCCTTTGAATGTTCTGAGGTCCTGTTTCTAGGATGCTTTGTCTCAAGCTTGGGTCTTTGTATGGATCCTGGGAAGGTCTTAGCCATTACCAACTGGCCTCTTCCTGCAAGCCTCAAGGCCAAACAGCGCTTTCTTGGCTTCACAAATTATTATAGGCAGTTCATAAGGAATTACTCTTCTATTGCCACACCTATTATCGCTTTGACCAAGAAGGGTGCTAATGCCAAAGACTGGCCCCCCGAAGCTGTCTCTGCATTTCACGATCTGAAACAGGCCTTTGTCTCTGGACCTCTCTTGGGGAGACCAAATCCTGGGAAAGAATTCTTTATTGAAATGGACGCCTCTTTACTGGGGGTGGGAGCGGTGCTTCTTCAACTCTTTGAGAAGAGACGTCAACCATGTGCATTCTTTTCGAGAAAAAAAATCCAGGCAGAGAGAAATGATGCCACCGGCGACCTGGAACTTCTCGCAATCAAATTGGCGCTAGAAGAGTGGCGTCATCTTTTGGAGGGTTTCCCTCACTCCATAACGATCTTCACCGATCACAAGAATCTACAGTACTTACAGAATGCTAAACGTCTGAATCCCAGACAGGCCAGGTGGAGTCTCTTCTTTTCCCGTTTTAATTTCATGATTACGTACAAACCTGGTTCCTGCAATGGGCGAGCTGACGCGCTCTCTAAGTCCTTTGACACTTTGGATGAGGAGCCCACTCTTGAACCTGAACCGATAATTCCAACTTCATGCATTGTTGCCCATTCTACCACCCTGGACTCAAAAATTCCTCCTGGTAAGACCTTTGTCCCCACTGAGCTAAGAGCCAAGATCCTTTGTTGGGGACATAATTCCAAGGTGGAGGGCCATGCTGGATTCCTCCGGTCCTTCTTACTCATCAGTCGTCACTATTGGTGGCCTAATCTCCGCTCGGAGGTCAAAGACTATGTCAAGGCTTGTCATGTCTGTGCTCAGTCTAAATCCTCCACACAAGCTCCTGCTGGTCTCCTCATGCCCTTGCCCATTCTTAAGGAGCCCTGGGCTCATATTGCAATGGATTTTATCACCGATCTCCCACTGTCCGACGGTAATACGGTCATTTGGGTGGTAGTCGATGGGTTCTCCAAGATGGCTCATTTTGTTCCCCTTCCTGGTCTTCCCTCTGCTCCTGCCTTGGTCCCCATTTTTGTTAGAGAAATTTTCCATCTCCATGGGGTTCCTTCTCATATTGTTTCCGACAGGGGTGTTCAATCTATGTCTCGCTTCTGTAGAGCCTTTTGCAAATCCCTCAATATTGCCTTGGATTTTTCCTCTTCTTACCATCCTTAAACCAATGGGCAGAGGGAGAGGGTTAATCAGGAGTTAGAGGTTTTTCTTCGTACCTTAGTCTGGCTCATCATGACGATTGGTCCTTTCTACTCCCATGGGCAGAATTTTCTCATTACAATCATGTAAATACCAGTTCGCAGTTCACACCCTTTTTCTCAGTTTATGTAAGACATCCTCAACTTCCGCTTCCCATGACCTGTTCTCCGGATATCCCAGCTTTGGCTTCAGCTCAGGAGTCCTTCAATTCCACCTGGAGTGACGTTCATGATTCCCTCCGGGCAGCTGCCGACAAATTCAAAGGCTTTGCTGACCGCCGCAGGCTTAAACCGCCTTCTCTTCAGCCAGGGGACAAAGTTTAGCTCTCCACCAGGAACATCAAGCTTCGAGTTCCTTCTCTGAAGTTTGCTCCAAGTTTCATTGGTCCATACACTCTATTGTCTAAAACTGAATCCGGTTTGTTTCAAACTTTAGATTCCCAAAAGCCTCAAAATCGCTAACTCCTTCCATGTTTCCCTTCTGAAGCCTTTAGTCCTCAATAAGTTCTCTCGTCCTCTCCCTACCATGGCGCCAGTCTCTGAGGATAATCAGGAATACGAGGTCAGTCAAGTTCTGGATTCCCGACTCTGTAGAGGCGCTCTTCAGTACCTCGTTCATTGTAAAGGCTTTGGCCCTGAGGAGAGGTCTTGGGTCCCTGCATCAGAGGACTTTGCACCTCGTTTGTTGAAGAAGTTTCATCTGAAGTTTCCCTCTAAACCTGGACCCAGGCAGGGAAGGGGGAGGCCTCGTAAGAGGGAGGGTACTGTCATGGACATGCAATAAAGTCTGGCAGCTTACCTGTCTCCATTTGTTCATTAGAGGCCTGACTCTGTTCTGGCTTCCCTTTTTATCATCTCTCCTTCCTGTATGGCCCCACCCCAGGCCATCCCAGGAAGTCTATATTAACTGTTGCACTGCAGGTCTGCAGTGCTGTTCAACCTTGTTGTTAGCTTAAGTTCCTGTCTGTAGTGTGCTAACTTTTCCTGTTTGCCTGTGACCCTGACCTTTTGCCTGTCCCTCGGTTACCCTTGTCTGCCTGTTGCCCTGACCTTGGCTTACCCATCACCATCGCTTGTTCTGGTTGCTGCTTCCCCTCTCTCCCTGCGGATTGTGACCTAGGGGATCCCATGGGAAGCGACCTGGATCCAGCTGCAGCAAAGGCCATCCTCACCACTAGAGGCTCTGGTGAACACAAAGCTGGGTCTTAGACTCCGCGCCCTGGGAAATCTTGGGTTCATGCTTCCTCTCTGATTGCAGCAGTTGGCTATAGGGTTCACTACCCTGTGCTACATCCCTAAACCCAATGGGGTGCACCTGTCACCTGGCCACGGGTCACTTTTTATAATGACTTTTATCTGTATTGCCAGGACCTGACAATTCATTAATAGCCATCCTCTGCAAACAAGCAATTTAGGCAACTCTTTGGAGTTGGCAACTGGCCGCTCCGCAAGACTGCATGTGGGAGCAACAACTTCACTTTTGCTCTGCAAAGCCCCCCGAACCATGGCTTCTCCTATGGATCTAAGAGCATATAAAATTAGTTTATTTTCCCCGCCCGGCAGGTAGGCAAGAACAGTCTCAGTCATATCATCCCCAGTCTCCTTACCGGTTCCTGGCGTTGACTTCCCGGATACATCACCGTTCAAAAGGTCTGGTTCTGGCAGGTGCTGGGTTAGGCCTTAACGTATCCCACCTTTGGTTTCACGGGTGGGACTATGGCACAAGTTGCAGCGGCAGTGTCCACTGCGATGTTCACTGGTAGCTCCGTAGTGGCAGCGGCACTTACTCCGGACTCACTTGGTGCGGCTGATGCAGTATGCGCAGGCTGAACCGCAGGGGTGAAGACGGCCTCCTCTAGAGTTTCAGTGCCTGACATTCAGTCTATCCGATAGGCACGGGGTCGCAAGGTAGGCTGTTTCACCTCGAATTGGTACTGTCATGTACCAGGTGTGACCAGAACTGTGTGGCTAGCAACAGAGGAACACCAAACACATATAAGTGAAAATATAATGTTTTTTTTAGATAAGTGAATAAAATAAATACAACCACCTCCAATATGACACAGTGCAACAAACCAACTAACGGACAGAGACCCACAAATAACAACAGACAGATATGTGTAATAAATGGGAAATGCCAGAATCATAAACAATAGCCAGGCCAGGGTCATACACAGGGAGATCAGCAGATGGAGTAAGAAACACAGGACAGGGAGAGGATGGATGGTCAGGACAGGGAGACAGGATCAGGAACTCAGTTAGCAGATTTCACAGGTTCAGATAATCAAGCACAGATCAGGGCACAAGAACGATACCAGGGCAGTGTGAGAGTGCACTTGCCGGGTATTTGTACACATCTCCTGCAATCAGTCTCAGGTGACGCCTGATTGCAGGAGATGTCGACCCCACACTGCCAGAAACCCCCCGCTGGTGGACGCCAGTACTGTGGCCCAAAAGATCACATAATACCACCACCAGGGGAGAGCTCCCCTGGCAGTTCCAGACTGCCAGGAGACACCTGGTGGTGGACCACAGTACTGCACGGCAAATATCAGGCAGTGTCACCAGCGGAAGGAACCTTTCCTGACAGGTACTCCCCACAGGACATGCATCTTCCGAATGGGCACAACAGCATGCCCAGGGCCTCCACATCCTGGCATCCCCGGGGCTTTTAACGGATCCCTGTATCTGTAAGTGGGGCGGCTCCAGATTATATATTTGGCATGGATGGTACCCACTAAAAAGACATCATGCTGCGTGATCTCCTCTCTCGATTAGTGTTGAGCAGAATATGCCATATTCGATTTCGTGATATATCTCGAATATATAGTCGAATATTCGAGATATATTCGCTAAATACGAATATTCGTGATATTTTTTGGAAATGAAATGATTGCGAAATTTCGCTATTGCGAATGCGAATGCGAATGCGAATTGCGAATGCGAATGTGAATGCGAATTGCGAATGCGAATGCGAAATTTCGAGAAATGCGGAATGGAGCACTCTGATTGGCTCAGAATATTCGTGATATTTTACAATACAAAATAATTGCGAATATTCGAGAAATGCGGAAGGAGCACTCTGATTGGCTCAGAATATTCGTGATATATTACAATACACAATAATTGCGAATATTCGGCAAATGCCTTTCTCTCTTTTCTTTTTTTTTTTTTTTTCACTTCAGACTCCACCTCATAGAGTTTTCGTAAAAATTACGTAGGACGCTCCTTTTATCTCTTTGTAGCTGTCTAGAGCGTCTCTATTTTGGTTTCGCATCATCAGTGAAGGAGTTGTTTTATTTTATTTTATTTTTTCCTTTTCATTCATTTTTTTTTTTTTTTTTTAACAAACATATGTCTAGGCCGGCAACATGTATTCTATTCCTTTTACAACACATTAATTTTTGTTTTATATATATATATTTTTTTTTCCCACAATTTAACCCCCTAGTCCTTCTCCCCCCCTTCCCCCCTCCCCCCCCCCTTCCCTCCCCTTTTTTCTCACCAAATTTTTGCCACCTCTCTTTTTTTTCCTAATTGACCTTCTTTTTTCTTATATCTCTTCCCTTAAATTTTCAGCGTAGCTCCAGGTCCTCTTAAATCTCTTCCATTTATCCCATTTCTGGTTTTGATTCTTTTTACTGTCTTCAATACTATTTTTTAAATCTTCCATAATGTACGTCCCTTCAACCATGTCGATCCACTCCCATGTCTGGGGACATTCAGTCTCTTGCCATTTACTAGGGATCAGCCTTTTGGCCGCATTAAGCAAGTGCGGGACTAGGGAGTTTTTGTACCTTTTAATACTGTCTTTTCCTCCATGGAAAAGAACTATCCATGGATCCATCTTAATTTTTTCCTCAGTAATCTCCTCTATGAAACCTATAATCGTCTCCCAATATTTTCTGATTTTGGGGCATTCCCACCATAAGTGGGCCATTGTGCCTAAGGATCTACACCCCCTCCAGCACTCTGCTGATTGTTCTTCTTTATATTTACTTAATTTGTCTGGTGTAATGTACCATCTAGACAGACATTTGAAATTCATTTCTGCCGTCCTAATATCGATCGCTGAGGTGTGTGTCAGTTTCAATATTTTCTTTATTGTGCCCTTGTCCCTTTGTGACCCTAACTCTCTTTCCCATTTTTTAATAAAAGGAGGTACCTCCCGCTCTTCCGCCTTCAGTAAGATCTTATATAATTTTGAGATCGTTCCTTTAGGATTTTCTAAAGAACATAGTTTTTCCAGATCGGTTAACTGTTCTCCTGTCCTTAAGGGTTGTGGTAATTTTAATGTGAAGTGTCTGAGCTGTTGGTACCTCCATTTATTTATATTCATAAAATAAATCTTTTTTTCCATTTCATGCAGTGATATTAAGTGACCATCCTTTATAATTTCTCTCAATTGTGCCGTGTCTTTTTTTATCCAGTTTCCTCCCACTGAGACTTTACCTGGTTCAAAATAATCGTTATCCTTTAGTGCTATTAAGGGTGAATTATATTCTTTGTCAATTCTTTTGTGTATAGTGTCCCAGATATTCAGTGCGTTCCTTGTGATCTTGTGTATGGTTAAACCCAGAACCCTGCTTTGAGGGGGGTTCCAAATTATTTTTTCTAGTTTTACCTCTGATAGTGCATTTTCTATAGTGATCCACCGTTTTTCTTTGTTTCCTCTAGCCCATTCCACTACTCTCGATAACACAACAGCGTCATAGTATTTCTTGATATCAGGGACTGCCAACCCCCCCTTCTCTTTTGGTTGTTTTAAAACCTGGAGCGATATTCTATGCTTCTTATTCCTCCAAATGTATTTCATAATCAGATTTTTAAAAGTTTGGAGCAATACATTTGGAAGGGTAATGGGGAGCATCTGGAATTTATATAAGATTTTAGGTATGAGAACCATCTTGCAGAAATTAATTCTGCCAATCCATGATATTGGCCTGTGCTTTACCCTTGTTATTTCAGCTTTAATTTCATCTAAGAGAGGGATATAATTTATCTCATAGATTTTTTTAATTGAGTTTGTTAACTTAACCCCTAGATACTTAAGATTTTCTACCCACGGAATTTTGGTACTTGGCTCTAAGTTCTTGTTCCTCTGCTCTAGATGTATTTACGTTCAAGACTTCTGTTTTAGTTATATTTAGTTTAAAGTTTGATATTTCTCCGTATTGGCAACATATTTCCAGTAAATTTGGGATTGATGTTTTAGGATTGACTACGTAAAAGAGGACATCGTCCGCAAAGGCAGAGAGCTTATGTTCCTCATCTTTTATTTTTACTCCTTCAATTTCTGGGCTTCCGCGTATCCTGGCCAGCAGGGGCTCAATTGATAATACAAATAGCATTGGTGACAGGGGGCATCCCTGTCTTGTTCCATTTTTCATTTTGAACGCTTGGGAGAGACTTCCATTTATTTTTATCCTTGCTGTCGGGGCTTGGTATAAAGTTCTAATCCACCTCATTATCGTCTGTCCAAAGCCCATTTCTTCTAGTGTGTTTAACATGAGTCCCCAGTCTACCCTGTCGAACGCTTTTTCGGCGTCTATCGACAGGAGTAGACTGGGGAGCCCATTTTCTTTCATTTTTTGAAGGACAAGAAGGGCCCTTACCCCATTGTCTCTTCCCTCTCTCCCCTGAATGAACCCCGTCTGGTCAGGATGTACGAGTTTTGTCATCTCCTGTTTCACTCTTCCGGCCAGTATCTTAGCGAATAGTTTGGTATCAATATTCAGCAAAGATATCGGCCTATATCCTAAGCAGGTTTTGCCATCATTTCCTTCCTTGGGGATGACGGTAATAGTCGCCTCTGCTGCTTCTCGGCTTAGCGGGTAATCTTTCCCCAGTCCATTAAAATACTGACTGAGTCTAGGAATAAGTATCTCCTTACATTTTTTATAGTATAAGACAGTGAAGCCGTCCGGACCTGGGCTTTTTCCTAACGCTGAGTCTGCAAGAGCTATCTTAATTTCGTTTTCTGTGATGGGCCTATCCATCAATAATGCGTCATTTTGACTGCATTTTGGGACACTCGCTCTTTTTAGAAAATCTGTTATTTTATTCTCCTTCTCTCCCTGTTTCCACTCCCTCTGTTCCACTGCGTATAACTTCTCATAGTAAGCTCTAAAGGTTTCTGCAATTTCTTTTGTTGTGTGTACTGTCTCCCCTTTTTCATTTTTAATTTTTTCTATATAATTTCTTTTTTTTTTTTCCGAACCATCCTGGCCAGTTGTTTATTTGTTTTATTTCCCCACATATACCTTTCTTTTGCTATTAGATTGAGTTCTCTTTTTGTTTCTTGGTCTAATAGCTCTTTTAGTTTGTTTTGTTTGGTCACTAGGGCCTGGAATGTCTCTCGTTGCTTTACTGATTTTTTATGTTTTTGCTCCAGGTTTAATATTTCTTCTATTATTTTTTCTTTTTTGCAACTTCTTTCTTTTTTTTTTCTTGTCCCTTCGGAAATCAAGATCCCTCTTATCACCGTTTTGTGTGCGTCCCAGAGTGTTGCTCCCGATATTTCATCTGTGTCGTTAACCCTAAAATAGTCCTCTAGCTCCTTTTTGATCCTCGCTAAGCTACTTTCGTCCATCATTAGTTCCTCGTTAAGCCTCCAATTCTGGAATATTTTCTGGTTTCCTCGTATACTAAGGGAGACACTTATTGGGGCATGATCCGAAAGTGTCATAGCCCCTATGTCCGCCCCTCCACCATCTCCAAACAACTATGATCCACAAAAATGTGGTCTATGCGGGAGTAGCTACCATGTACTGGGGAATAGAACGTATAATCCCGCTGTCCCGGGTTGAGGACTCTCCAAACATCTATCAATTGGCTTCTGTAGAGGCTATTTTTTATCTTTTTTAAGAGTGTTTTTTTTTCCCCTTGTGTCTGGGTGGTCTTATCTATCCTCGGGTCAAAACAGAAGTTTAAGTCTCCTGCCAAAATTACCTTCCCTTGTGTGAAGTCTTTCAGTTTTACTAATGTTTCCACGAGATATTTTATCGGATGGGCATTTGGAGCGTAAATATTCGCCAATGTACATTCCATCCCTTCCAGTTTCCCTTTAAGAAAGAGAAATCTCCCGTCTGGGTCTACCAACCGGTCTACTAGTGTAAACCGAACTCCTTTGGCAAAGCCAATAGCTACTCCTCTTGCCCGTTTGGAGATGGTATCTCCATAGTACCAGACAGGGAAATCTGATGAATATAGCTTAATGTTGGATTCTATTGAAAGGTGTGTTTCCTGCAGGAAGGCCACGGTTGTTCTTAAGCTTTTCAGTTCCTTTATGATCTTGTGTCTTTTTGTTGGACTATTAAGACCTTTCACGTTATATGACAAGAATTTAATTATCTGCATCTTTTCCTCTTTTTTTTTCTTTTTTTATGCTTACTCTTTCTCTTTTCTCGGGAGACACTTCTATCCTTCTTCAGACAGTACTTTTTCCTTGGCTCATTTGGTGAGATGGTGCCTCTACCCACCCTCCCTCCCCCTCCCTTCCCTCTTGTTCCCTCCCCACCTTCCCTCCTTCCCTCCCTCCCCACCCTCCTCCTCCCCCTCCCCTCACCCCCTCCCTCCCTCCATCCCTCCCCCCCTTCCTCCCCCCTCGTTGGCCTTCTATCGGCCTCTGGGCCAACCTCCAAATTGGGTTTGGCTCAGATCTCTCTAGGTGGGGCCTGGGATTGAACCCCCCCCCCTCCCCATTTCTGGGGGGGAGAGAGATGCCTGTCGTCCCCTCGTCGGTTAGTAACATCACCTAGCCCCTACCCCTCTCTCCTTCCTCCCCCCCCTACTCCCAGCCAGGGAGATCCGGGATTTGAATGTCCATTCTACTGCAAAATGTTTTAAGATCTTCCGGGAATCTAAGAGTAGCAGATTTTCCTTCTTTGATTCCTATTAGGCAGGCTGGGAAACCCCAATTATATTTAATTTTCTGAGTTATCAGCTGGGTCAGCAGAGGTTTTAATAGTCGACGTCTAGCCAGTGTCTCTGGTGCCAGGTCTAAAAAGATTTGGAGTTCTGATCCCCTGTAAACCTGCGGTGGTTTTCCTCTTAAGTTTTTCCAAATTTTTTCCTTTTCTTCAAACTCCCTAAATCTCACTATGACGTCTCTTGCCCTCTCAGTGTCCATTCTTCGGGGGTTCCCAACACGGTGGACTCTATCTATCCTAATTGGAACCTCTGGAGATCTTTCCAATAATGGGTTAAATATTTCCTGCATCTTCTTTCTCAGCTCCTCTCCCTGCTCTTCCGGTATTGATTTAATTCTTAAATTTTTTCTCCGATTTCTATTTTCCTGGTCTTCCAGTTTATATAGGATCTGTCTCTGCTGTAATTTTATCTGATCTATTTGCTCTTTTAGATGTATTGATTCTTGTTCTTGCTTTTCCGTTTTTTCTTCCACTGACTCTATTCTGGAGAGGAGATGTCCTAGGTCTGTCCGTAATGATTGTATTTCTCCCTTGATGGCATTTTCCAGGCTCAGTAACATTTCTGCCATTTCGCTCTTTGATGGGCCTTGTTCTTCTGATCTTTGTTCGTCTGTCCAGCTATGTTCTAGGTCTTTATCCAATACTCCTTCTTCCCTTAGTTCCAGAGGTTTTTCCTTCAAGGTCTTATTTTGAGGGTTCTTGTTGTCCACCTTTTTGTCTTTGGTTATTTGTTGTTGTTGTTTTTTTGTGTCCTGCGTTCGTGGGCTGTCCTCTTTAGTCATATATTGTCTGATAGAGCTTGTTGCTGTAGGATTCGTTAAGGCATTGTGAGGAGTTTTTGGGGGGCCCCCCTTTGTGGACCTGCTCGTCATCCTTTGCATAGTATACACTTTTCTTCGAATTCTCTTCCCCAGTTTGCTCTCTTGAGTCTTTCACACCTATTTCAATCTACTCGGTCTTAGAGATCTTAGAGGGTCTTAAGGCATCCCTTTTGATCCCTTTTCGCACTTTGTTCCCTATAGACCGGCAGGGGCGGGCCCCTCTGATCGTCCTGAGGGACCAGGGAGAGCAGGGGGGGGCTCTAGGGGGTATCTCTTGTTGTCCCTTTTTAAATTTAACTCCCCGCCTCTCTCTTCCCTTCTTTTTTTCCCCCAAATCCCTATACGCTTCCCCTATGGCTCTCAGCTTTCCCCTTCTTACTTCTGTATCAGACTCTAAATAATATTTCCCCCTACTGCGACTGTGGCAGGGTTTTCTTGGCCTCCCCTTCCCTTCGGGTTAAATACTTCCGTTCTGTGTTCAAGAGTTCAGCATGTGTGTGAAATTAATATTGCATATTATATTAATGTAGCAATACAGTTTGGGAGTGTCAACAAGTTCAGAAAGTGACTATAAACATGGAACTTTCAAAAATACCTGAGAACATTTCATATAAGAGTATTTATATTTCTCCTTATGATTCCATATGATTCCATATATGCAGTAGGATGCAGTAGGATGTTATTTCCCTTCTTCTGATCACTTTTCATTTCATGTGTCTCTACTTTTATATCTCATTTGTTTATAAGCGAATATGGAGAAAATGACATACCTTCTGAGCAGGTCAGCGACTTATGGAGAAGATGACATACCTTCTGAGCCGGTCGGCGACTTACAGCAGCCCGTGTTAATGTCTTCCAGGGAATTGTCTAAGAAGCTTACCTTTCCCACTTTCCTGCGAGACCTTCAAACTATAGCTCAACCGGCAAGACAGCAGTGAGAGGGAAGGGGTTAAGTACACATCCTGCTCTGTTCGCTATGTAGCCTGCTGCTGCTCGTTTGCCTGGATATCAGCGATTTTAGAAGTGGAGCTAGGCGGCTCTTATCTTCTGGGAGTCCCTGGTCTAAGCACCGGGAGTGCTCGAGGGGGGGAGGAGAGGAAAAAGAGGAGGTCGGTGTGTGGGTGTTCGCTACTGCAGCGTGCGGCTCGGCTTGTCCCTCTGCATGCCGAGCAGCTTACGGGGCCGTCTACTAAGAGGTGTCGGCGCGCGGCTGGGCTACACGGTAGCTACGGGTGAGGCGGTGCTCTTCGCTTGCGCTGTTCGCATCTCTCGCGTCTCTCCCGGCTTTCCTCTGCCCCTCCGCCCGGTCCATCCACTCCTCTGGACGGTTCCGACTCGGCTCTCCCGTGGCTCCTCCCACCTACAGATGCGTCACGTCCTCACGTGCACGCCATCTCCGTGTCTGCCCCCATGTCCCCTTTCTCTCTTTTAAAAGCACAGTCCAACACTTCCTTGATGGCAGACTTTCAATAAACTGAAACACATTAATCCGCTTGTCAGAGACAATATAAAATAATCCACCACGTGCAACACTACCCCAGTAGGAGCTGCTGGCTTAGATTTTGAGTTTTTGCACGTTACCTCTAGGTTTTTTGTCCAGGGAAGGAAATCTGTATAAATTGCAATGTCCACACAAGATGTAAAACCTTCAACTATAGGCTTTATTTTTGCTGCATAAACTTGTGAAGGAAATAGAGATTATAGAGAGAAGGGGATGGTTCAGGTACATGTTACAGAATGCACAAAAAGTATTCAAAGTTCCAGTATTCACCACTCACTCCTGAGTGGGTATTGCTCACCCGGATAGACCCCTCTCACATGGCCTGACAGTATAGAAACAGTCTCTGTCACAGACCATCTGAGAACACAAAATGGATAGTCAGGAATCCTCTGCCACGGGATTTAAATTCCCGAACTCCCTGCCTTACAGCCAGGGCTCAAGTCCTGTGGGAATGCGTGGGAATGGCGTCCCTGTACTTTTTTCACTGCAGGAACGCAGTTTCCTTTGCAGGACTAGAGCAGCCGAAAGCAGCCGAGCCGCCCGAGCCAATCCTTCACTAAGCAGCAATGCCCAGCTCGAGTCACTGGATTTAGAAAAAACTTTCTTTCTAAATCCCTCATTAACTCGCGACAGACCTTCGCGATGTCTCCTGGGAATAATGACAAAGGCTCCCAGGAGACATTTCGGCATCGAGAAAGTGACGGAATACCCGAACACTACCCGATGAATCCATATACATGAATCCATATACATGAATCGGCCAGTAACAAAGGATTACTAAGGTGATCTGGTTGGGGAGTGGATCTTGGGTGGGAGTTCCCACACTTTTTTCCCCAGGACTTGACCCCTGCTTACAGCCAAAGAGCTGTAATGTAATTTGCGTAGGATACATTAAGGTGAACAAACACAAAGCTTTACAACCCGTTTAACTTTAGATTGCCAAAAATACAAGGGTTTTAGATCTATACTATGGTACAGAAATGCACTGCAATAAGTGAATTATTAACAATATTGTATCATTTATAACTTTACTAGATATGTGCATTCCCGTTCGTACGAATGTTATTTTCGTACGAAAATGTTCATTTTCGTACCCGCGGGATAATGTGTACATACGAAAACGGTAAAGCACCAAAATACGAAAACGACGGGATAACGGATGAGCCGCATAACGAACGACCGCAAATACGAATGAACGATCCGACGGGAAAAAACTACAAAACGAAAACGGCAAAAGAACGAAAATGAAATCTGTATCAAAAGATTTGCATTGTATATTTTGTTTGAATCCGTTTTGTGTTAGTTTTCAGTTGTATGTTCATTGTTTAATGACATCTATAACAAAAGATTTTCATTATATATATTGAATGAATTCCTTTTTCTGTTCGTATTGTGTATTCAAAATACTGAATGCAAATCTTTTGTTATAGGTGTCATATCAACATACGAAAATAACAAAAGAAAAAGGATTCAAATGCAAATCTTTTGTTTATCGTTTTTTTGAATGGACAGTGAGTGCAGTTAGTGAAGCAGCTTCTCTTTTGTGCTGAGTACACTAGTACAGTGAGAGTAGTACAGTAAAGCCAAATAAACTTTTCTGTGGATTTTCATCTGAAGGGAGATCAGTTGGCCAGACTTTTGAACCCAAAAATGGTTTTCTGATGCAGTTTAAAAACAAACTAATTTTCTGAGAACGATTGGAAACAGTCTGACCAAGTGTATGGGGCTTAACAATAGTTAATATGAATGAGCCGCGTGTTGAAAGTGCCGCGAATCTCGCGATATATTTAGGAAAGTACAAAATGACGAAAATCCTTTTTTCTGTTTATATTTTCAGTCACATATTCCATTGTTCATATGAACATGTGACTGAAAATATGAACAGAAAAAAGAATTTTCGTCATTTTGTACTTTCCTAAATATATCGCGGGATTTGCGGCACTTTCAACGCGCGGCTCATCCATATTAACTATTGTTAAGCCCCATACACTTGGTCAAACTGTTTTAACAACAAACATAAAAACGATCGTTAGGCATCAGAAAACCATTTTTGGGTTCAAAAGTCTGGCCAACTGATCTCCCTTCAGATGAAAATCCACAGAAAAGTTTATTTGGCTTTACTGTACTACACTGTACTCAGAAAAAAAGAGAAGCTGCTTTCACTCACTGACTCTCTGGCCATTCAAAAAAACGATAAACAAAAGATTTGCATTTGAATCCTTTTTCTTTTGTTATTTTCGTATGTTGATATGACACCTATAACAAAAGATTTGCATTCAGTATTTTGAATACACAATACGAACAGAAAAAGGAATTCATTCAATATACATAATGAAAATCTTTTGTTATAGATGTCATTGAACAATGAACATACAACTGACACTAACAAAAGAAAAGCATTCAAGATACACAGAATGCAAATCATTGACGAAAATTCACGATATTTATTG
The DNA here is from genome assembly GCA_029574335.1 of Rana kukunoris. NCBI lineage: Eukaryota > Metazoa > Chordata > Amphibia > Anura > Ranidae > Rana > Rana kukunoris. The sequence goes on along the minus strand of CM056055.1, from coordinate 89,370,642 downwards.
TCTAACAAGTAACGAACATGAATTAAACAGAACAACAAATCATCCCGCATGTACGAAAATAAAACGGTAACGGAAATACAAAATGTTCGGAATACGAAAAAAATCGCGTCGTACAACAAACGAATGGGAACGAACGGGAAAACGGGCGTCTTACGAAAAACGAACGGAAACGAACCGACGGGACCATACGAAACGGAACAAAAAAAAAGAAAAAAAATTCTGTGCACATGTCTAAACTTTACCCATTAGCTATTCTCTCTTCATGTATATAAAACTAACAAAAATATTTAATTTTTATTTTTTGCTCTAGTTGGTGAAATATGAAAGCATCAATATTCTGACATTGGGTGAAATAAAGGAAATTATTGATGAAGCTGCCAAACTAAAATTGTTGGAACTTCCATCTTACACTGTATTGGATTTACAGCTTTTTTTGCAGCAGGTAGAAGCTTTGCTGTCTCTCTTTTCGTATATTATGCATACAGATGTCTTAAAAAAAAAATAAAAAAAAAAAAAAAAAGAATACCCTAAAATTCATATTCTGTTACATCTTTTAAAAATTTGATTTCTTCTAGTTGCTGAACAAAAACCTTGCATTTGAACCAGAAAAGAGATGCATAGTCCAGGAACTTCTACAAAAAACTGTGGACATTCAGAAGAAGTAGGACTCATTTTTGAAAGCCTTATATTGAGATGGTATTAAGACTAACCTGTAACAAATTAGTCAAAGCTTCAGAATCTTGAATTAACAATTATTGGATTAAAGAATTAAATATAATACATACTGTAAAAGAATAAACATAAATATCTTGAAATGCAGTATGGTCTCCACTTTCTCTTATTCGGGTTTCTATGGTGTAGTGGCGGCTGGTGCTCAAATTTTGGGGGGCGCAAACAAACTGAAAAAAAAAATACATACATTTCTTGCCACTGTGCCCATCAAACACAGCTACTGTGCCCATCAATTGCCGCCAATGTGCCCAATGTCCATTAAACACAGCCACTGTGCCCATCAATAGCAGCCACTGTGCCATCAAACGCAGCCACTGTGCCCATCAATTGCCGCCAGTTTGCCCCTTTAATAGCCGCCAGTTTGCCCCATCAAGAGCCACCAGTTTACCCCATCAAATGCCGCCAGTTTGCCCCATCAAATGGCACCAGTTTGCCCCATCAAATGCTGTCAGTTTGCCCCATTAAACAATTCCAGTTTGTCATGACAAGGAGGAGAGCGAAGTTGAGGCCCCAGCATTTAGAGCGGAGGAGGATTCAGAGCACCTAGTGCTTAGCTCCACCCACACCCTCCCTTTAGCTACTCTGGCGGCATGCAAATGAAATATTGTGAGGAACTGGCTGAAGTGCAGACTGCAGAGAGGACGGTCGGCAGATGAGTATTCTGGCAGAAGAGGAGGGGACAGATGAGACGACACCCTCTGAGGAATGGGAGGAGGATACATCCTTAGATATCAGGGTAGGGTTCCTGCCAGAACTTGTAGTCCTTCACTTTGGGGATGTGACCTCCTCAAAAGTGAAGCACTACAGGTCCCAGCAACTCTCCAGAGCTGAACATGTGACACCCCCCCCCCAACTAGAGAAGAGCTACAGGTCCCAGCATTAACCCATGAAATATATGGGGTCACACCCTTAGATCACATGGGTTCATGCTGGGACTTGTAGTCCTTCAATTACAGTTTAAATATCCTTATCTCATCCTAAATTGTCTTTACCTCCTTCAATAGCCCGAAGTCTACTCCACTAATACTTCCTTTAAATCCTAAATTCCATCTCTACATACCTTGGTGCAGTTTCGCCCCTGTCCCTCCGGGTATCCTGTGTCCCATTAGAGTTGGGGCAATTGATCCTACCCTGGTTCTGTCTCTCTCTGCTTTACCACCCCTTACCCCATCCCCGTCCTTAACCAAAAAAAAAAAAAAAGGGAGGGGAGGGGGGGGAGCTCTCCTCCACCCCCTCCCCCCAATCCACAAACCGCGTCTTCCCTCCCCCCGCACCCCCCGCTGCCCGCTCTGCCCATCAGTTCCCATCTATCAAGGCCTTTCCCTCCTCCGAATATCTAAATACATTCCACTCCGCCCACGTTTCCAAGTACACCTTCCGCTTCTGCCTTGAAGTCCATACCAAGTCCTCCATTCTGTTCAGGTCTTCCACTCTATTGAGCCACATCCTTATAGTTGGTGGCTGTGACTGTTTCCACATCCCTGGGATGCAAGTGCGGGCTGCATTTAGGAAATGACAGAATATAGTTTTCCTATATCGCCTAACTGACATCTCCATATCCTGCAGCAGATAAAAGGACCACTCATCTGGTAGTTGCTCCACACTGAAACTTAGAACCTTTGGACAGGCCCAAAAGATATGCATTAGGGTTCCTCCTTTCTTCCTGCACCTCCAACATCTGTCTGTCATATCTGGGTAGCACCTATTTAATACCACCGGGCTGATTTTGTGTTAGTTAAAGTTTAGTGAGAGACAATTTGCGCTTTTCAGTCTTTGTGCTTTTCAGCGAGACGATTGGGCTATCTCTATTACAAACGCTAGTTTTACCAGAGCGAGCGCTCCCATCTCATAACTTCATAGCTTTTGAGCATGCATATTTTTTTCACGTCGTTAAAGCCTACACACGACCATTTTTCACGACGTTAAAAACGACAACGTGAAAAATGTTCTAAATTTTTAATGCCCATTTTTCACGTCTAGAAAAATGCTCTGGAGCCTAAACACGATCGTTTTTAATGACCATTTTAAAAAATTGCACTTTTCACGTCGTGTTTACGCGGCATTACATTTTCAGTGTAATACCCTATGTTTATGATGCAATTGTTTGGCTGATGTCTGGTGAGTGTTCTGACACTCCACATTCACCATGGAAGGTGAACTCCGGGTGACCCAACAGTTATCCGACAGACGATCTGCTGCAAATATTCACTATTTTGAACTTTCATCACTTTTCACATCTGTTCACGAACTGATGGCTCACTAATTGGACTTTTTTCACTTTGTATAATTATCTGTACTAATTCATAGCGCTGCACTTATCTTACTTTAAATTGAAATAATGTGATTTGATCATCCTGACACCAAATCAAGCATGGTGTCGGGATGATTTAGGTGCTAACACCAGCCATTTGCCTGACAAATCACCCGTCATCCCGAAACTACATTCCCCCTCCTCATCTTTGTTTGGGAAGGGGAGGCGTCCCTGAATGGCAGTTTGAAAATGTGGTCACCCTACAGTGAGGGGTGTCAGGCTGGCGTTGAATGAGTGAGTGAAAAACGTATATAGTGCAGCACATGCGAATTGAATCGCCTCTGGGCGATGTATCCATTCCGTAAGTGAAATCCTTTAACTTCAGAATAGATGGGTTTTTATCTTTCTCCTGAGGGCCAAGTGGTCCAACTCTGATCGAATTGTGGTTGGTAGAGCGTTCCACAGTCGGGGTCCCTGGACTGCAAACCTTCGATCTCCTTTGGACTTGTATCTGGCTTTGGGTATCTGGACAAGGTTCAGAATGTGGTTGGGGTTGTGAGCTTTTATTTTTTCGCATAGATATTGGGGGGCGTTTCCTTGAATGCACTTATGTATCAGACAGAGTGCCTTGAAAGTGATTCTGTCTTTTACCAGCAACCAATGAAGGGATCTCAGTGCAGGTGAGATTGATTCTCATGTTTTTTGCTGGTCACTAATCGAGCGGCCGTGTTTTGAACGACTTGCACGAGTGATTTGGGCACCGTGCCCTCCTTGAACGATTGGTTTATGAGCTGCGTGATATCTGCTGCCAATATATCGGCACATTCTTTCAGCAGTTTGGTGGGGATGATATCATTGGGTGCTGTGCTATTTCGCAGAGCACCGATGATATTTTTAGTGGCCTCGATGGAGATGGGTTTATGAGAGAAATTAGTTGATTGTGGTGGTTTTATGTGGGTGTTTGGTTTGAGTTTTGGGGAGGGGTTGATGACGGTTCTATTTTGCTGAATGCTTACACAGATTTTTTCAATTTTGTTAATGAAATAATCCGATAATTTGTTGCAAAATTGGAATTGGGGGCCTCTAAACAAGCTGGGTTCATAGTCTGAGTGACCAGCTTGAAGAGTTCGCGGGGGCGGTTTAGGGCATTTGCGATCGATGTTGGAGATGTGAATTTTTTTGGCCATAAAGATTTCTTTGTGGTATTTCTTGGTTATTATCTTATAAGTGGTGTGGTTTACCTCTGAAGAGCTTCTTTTCCAAGCAGCTTCTGCTCTTCGACACTCTTGCTTTAGCAACGCCAGCTGGTCATTAAACCAGCTGGAGTTGTTTTTCCAGATGCATGTTTTGCGTTTTGGTGCTACTAAGACGGCTGACTGTAGCAGAGTATTGTTGAAGGCGTAAAGTGTTTCTGTGGCTGTTTGATGTTGTTGGATTGTTTTTATATTGTTCCCTAATGTAATTTTGAAGAGTTCCGAGTGGAGCTTCTTCTGAGATCTAGTCCAGTGAGTTGTCATTGGTTTTATCGTTTTATCGTTTTTTTTGAGGGGCCATTTTTGGTAATTGTGAATTTAATAGCATGGTGATCTGTCCATGGTTGCGGCTCATTTTCCCGGACGTCGATTTCCACATCCTGTTTAAAAATTAGATCGAGCGTATGACCTGAAGTGTGAGTGGGCCCATGTACTAGTTGCTGCAGACCTAATCCTTCCTGATGGTCAATGCAGGCGTCGGGGTCCAGTGAGAAGTTGGCCCAAAGTTTGAAATCCCCAAGCATCAAGAGGTGTTTGATGCTTAGGGCATAGGTGGAGATGAACTCTGTCAATGACGTGAGAAGCTGTGTTTTTGGACCGGGGTGGTCTATAGCAGAAAAGAATATGGACAGTATCTTGGGGATTTGTTTGCAGTTACAGAGTGAGGGTTTCCATAAATGGAAGCGAGTTCTGAAGGACTGGTTTGGTGATCGAGAGGTGAATCTTGTGGATCACCGCCAGGCCTCCGCCTCTTTGCCCCACTCTGATTTGCATTTGAATGCAGTAATTTGCTGGCACCAATTCTTCTAGAATGGTGTTACAGTCTGCTGTAAGCCAGCTTTTTGTAATAAAGAGGCAGTCTAAGGCCTCGTACACACGAGGGGATATGTCCGCTGAAAACGGTCCGATGGACCGTTTCAGCAGACATCTCCGCTCGTGTGTATGGGCTAGCGGACAGATTTCTCCACCCGAACAGATTTCAAAGCATGCTTTGAAATCTATCGGGTGGAATCTGTCCGCCCGACATGTCTGCTGGTTAGTACACTTACCAGCAGACATGTCGTCCCCCACCGCCGCCGCGCCGCCGCCGAATGGATTCGGCGCATGCGTGGAAGTGTTTAACTTCCTGGTGCGGTGACGTGGCGGCGTCAACGTCACCGCCGCGTCACCTCCACGTCACCGCGCCGTCCAGCGGCGGGGAATTTGATCCGATGGTGTGTACACGCCATCGGATCAAACTCCCGATCGGACATATCCGATGGAAATGGTCCGCGGACCGTTTTCATCGGATATGTCCGATAGTGTGTACAAGGCTTTAGTCGCATTGTAGGATGAAATCATGGATTTCTTGTCGGTGTTTCACTGCCGATCTTGTGTTGATCAAAGAGCATGATATGCGCTTAGGCTGAGGTGAATGGGTATAATGTTTAACTGTCGATCGTCGATCGATTCTTAACAGTTTCATACATCTTAGAGCTTTTATGGTGACCTCTGGTAATATTGAGGTAAATGGTTTTAAATCATGGATGGTTTCTGCGGTATATCTCAGATTAGGCATACCGTAGTTGCAGAAACGCGGGGAAAGGTAATATTGATCGGGGGGAATTTGATGATTGGTGGGAGGAAGATTTCCAAGTGGAGCTTCACTCGCTAAAACCTTCCCTCCCCGTTGATCCAGAGGAAGGCAAAAAAACCCTGCCCTTGTTGTGCCAATCTGCGGCGATAGGGAAAAAAATTCCTTCGTGATCCCTTAAGAGCGATCGAGCAAAGCCTGGATCAAGTGGTGAAATGGTGGACGTCCCTAGATTTATGGGTGAAGAGCTAATGGAGGGGGGTTGGGGTATCCGCAGCCCTAAATTTGGGGGTGAGAGCGGGGAACCCAACAATAGGGCTTAGGAGGGTGAGTGGGGGTGATTGGGAAGGGTGTCACTGTTGTTAGGGTGTAGCAATATGGCCGCCGATCGGGAGCTAGGCCCGAGCCAGTGGCTGACGTTCTGGGGGGGCTAGAGGAGGTGATGGAGTTCCTCCTGGGGCACCAGGGAGATGGTGGTGGGTTTAAAGATGTTAATGGGGGCAGGTTACCCTGCTGTACCAAGAGTTATCCGGGCCAGGGGTTTCGGTGGTGGGGAGAGGTGTACAGCTACTGCGGGTGCTGCTACATGCGCGGTTGGGGGTGTGGAGGAGTCCCGGTCAGGCAGATTCCTCAGGCCGTTGCTCCGTCCTGTTGGGCCGCAGCCGCGGCTTATCCTGAAAAGGACCTTCGCGGACTGTCCCAAAGGAGAAGGATAGAGGTGGGAAGAAAGCAGGCCTAACCTGTGAGGCTGCCGGGCGGGGGGGCGGCGGGAGGAGGCGGCGGCGGAGGAAGAGGGAAGACCAAAGGGGAGAGGAGATGATGCACGTTCCAGATGCTGTATCGAGAGCTGCCGCAGAGGGCTGGGAGAACCCTGCCTGGCTGATCTGTCCCTGGGGAGAGCCGACTCATTTGAGAGCGTCCTGCTCTCTCTGGCCCTGAGGTAAGCACACTCACTGAGAGCGACCTGCTGCACCGCTGGACTGGGAGGTGGAGCGTTGCCCACTGTGTCAGCTTTAATGTAAATCGCCAGGTGCAGATGCCGGCCTGTGTGCTGATCTGGCCAGGCTCTCCTCTTCCTCTCCAATCCCCTGCACAGGTGTGGCTGCATTCCGGGGCACAGATGAGGCTGCATTCCTGTGCACTGGTGTGGCTGCATTGCTGGGCACAGGTGAGGCTGCATTGCTGGGCACAGGTGAGACTGCATTCCTGGGCACTGGTGAGGCTGCATTGCTGGGCAATGGTGAGGCTGCATTGCTGGGTACTGATGAGGCTGTATTGGTGGGCACAGGTAAGGCTGTATTGCTGGGCACTGGTAAGGCTGCATTCCTGGGCACTGGTGAGGCTGCATTGCTAGGAACTGGTGAGGCTTGATTGCTGGGCACTGATAAGGCTTCATTCCTTGGCACTGGTGAGGCTGTTTTCCTGGTCACTGGTGAGGCTGCATTGCTGGGTACTGCTGAGGCGGCACTCCTGAGGCTACATGGCCCCCAGGGCCAGATTAACTTAGGGGCTATTGGAGCTGCAGCTCCAGGCCCCTCTCTCAAGATAGGCCCATTTGCCCAGAAAAAATATATATATATAAAAAAAAAAGATTGACTTCGGGGGTTGTAGCTCGACGACCAGAGGTCATGGGCAGGTGAAGACCTACCCCACAACTGGTCAAAATATGGGATGGCTATCATATATGGTTCCGGAGATATGGGGCTGCTTGCACAGCCTGCCAGAAGCTACATACAGAGCGGCCAATATAAATACAAGCTGACACACTGCAGAAGACTGAGAGGATCACAGTGCTTAGATTACTTATGGTAATTAACCCCACGCCAATTCTGATGCCGTGTTCACAAAAAGTCACCGGGGTAGATTCATGTAGAGATCCGACGGTGTATCTACTGATACACCGTCTGATCTGTGAGATCCGACGCTCGGATCTATGCGGCTGATTCCTCGAATCAGGTTCCGCATAGATCTCCCTTAGAGCCGACTGGTGTAACTGAGTTACACTGTCGATTCTTAGGCTGCATTCTCCCACCGTCCGCTAGGTGGCGCTTCCGTTGAACTTCGCGCCGAATATGCAAATGAGCAGAAACGCCGATTCAGAATCGAATGCCCGGGCAACTTTTTTTCTTTACGTCGTTTGCGTTCGCCTTTTTCCGTCGGATTGTTACCCCTGCTATATGCGGGGTAAGTGCGGCGGATCCTATGTTAAGTATGGCCGTCGTTCCCGCGTCGAATTTTGAATTTTTTACGTCGTTTACGTAAGTCGTCCGGGAATACGGCCATACGTTAATAGCGTTAACGACGAACACAATGACGTCCTAGCGACGTCATTTAAAGCAATGCACGCTGGGAAATTTAGCCGGCGGCGCATGCGCAGTACGATCGGCGCGGGGACGCGCGCAATTTAAATAGTAAACTCCCCCTAGCCGCGGAATTTGCATTCCGCCGGGGGATTTACGATCCGCCAGGGCTACTTACGAGGCAAGTGCTTTCTGAATACAGCACTTGCCTCAAAAACTGGGGCAGGCGGATCGTAAAACAGATAGATCACGCGGATCAAAAGATCCGCTGATCTACATGAATCTACCCCACCGTGTGTAGCAAAAACGTCGTTTAAAACAACGTTTTTCAACCCGCACATGCCCAGAAGCTAGTTATGAAGCGAGCTTCAATGGAAATGAGTGGTGAAAGTAACCTCGCTTTTTGTGAAAAAAACGATGGTGTGTATGCAAAATTGTCTTTGAAAAGTGACGATTCAAAAACGTTGTTTTTTACTTCACAAAAAACGTCGTTTTTTTTCATCACAAAAAATGATCGTGTGTATGCGGCATGACACTTCTCTACTACATGTAAAATTCATCATTTGTTTTTTGCTAGAAAATTACTCTATGGTGGTCTTTGCAACTTTTTATGATGGATGGCATAGAGCTGCATGATTCTGGCTAAAATTAGAATTGCAATTTTTTTTGCTTAGAGATAGATCACGATTCTCTCACGATTCTTGCGGCATAACATCATCTTTCACATAAAAAATAAAAAAATAGGCTAACTTTACTGTTTTGTTTTTTATTGGTCATTGAAGTGTATTTTTAGCCCAAAAATGCAGTGCAGTGTAACATAAAATATTGCATCAATTGCCATTTTATTCCTTAGGGTCTCTGCTAAAATATATATAGGGCCAGATTCACAGAGCACTTAAGCCGGCGTTTCAGGAGATGTGCAGCATAATTGTAAATATGCGCCTGCGTATCTATGCGCCATATCCCCAAAACTATATACGCATTAAATCTAGGGGCCAGATTCAGGTACAATTGCCCTGGCGCAGAGTATCAGAGATACACTACACCGCCATATTTTACCTGGCTCTAAGACGAATTCTGGTAGATTTTGACCCGTAAGGTACGGCGGCGTAGTGTATTTCTCGCTGCGGAATCGAAATACGCGATTAGGGGGCGTGAAGCATTTAAATTAGGCGCGTCCCCGCATCAATCGAACTGCGCATGCTCAGTTCAGAAATTTCCCGCCATGCATTGCGCGAAATTACGTTGTTACGTCAGATTTTTTTTGAGTAGCATCGTTTACGTACATTCCTATTCCCGGACGACTTACGCAAAAACAAAAAAAAAATTGAAATTCGGCGCGGGAACGACGGCCATACTTAACATGGGCTGTCTAACTATAGACCACATTTTTGCTTCCCTAATTCTATTCAGCAAAAAGATGACTACAGATGCCATAAGAGAATGCGACAGACGATCATAACTTCGTGGATCGCCGGAAAAAGCTAATTTGCATACCCCGACGCTGAAAACGACGCAAACTCCACCCAGCGGGCGGAAAAAGATTGCAGCGTAGATCCGACTGTGTACGAAGATGTAAGCCTGTCGGATCAAAGCCCGAAGCCGCCGTATCATGGTTTGAGGATTCAAACTAATGATACGACGCAGGTAATTTGAAATTACTCCGGTCTAACAGGAGATAGACCGGAGTAATGGCTCTGTGAATTTGGCCCTAGATTTTTACGAATGGCGTAATTTTGATAGACTGGCGCATCATGAGCGCAAAAAATGCGCTAGACACACCATTGATTTGCTAGGCAAATATGCAAATGAGGGAGTTACGGCGATCCACAAAAGTAAGTTTGTGCGGCGCTGTGCGCATCAGCTGCACTTCCTGTCTAAAATTGATCCATATAAGAGCAGGTTTAAAATTAGACAATCCGTCTACATGTCAGCTAAAGCAACACTGTTAGGGATGAGCTGAGCAGCCACACTTGCAGAACAACAATCTGTATGCCAACATGCCAGGGGCATCCTTGCTCATAGCTATACTACTGACTTTAGATGAGTGCAGGACGAGGGCACGGAGGAGGGCACGGAGGAGGGCACGGGAGAGGATATACCGCACACGCATAGACCTCTTTGGCATGAGTGATTCTAAGGTGTATCGCATCTTCAGATTCACCCCTGCTGCCATCATGGAATTAACCACAACCCTGCAGGAGGACATCACCAGCCCAACACACCGCTCACATGCAGTGCAGCCACTGGTCAAGGTCCTGGCAACACTCCATTTCATTGCCAGTTGCTCTTTTCAAAGAACAACTGGAGTGGTGGCTGGGATGTCACAATCCTCCATGAGCAGATGTGTGCACCAGGTTATGCCTGCAATTCTCAGACGCATTGGCTAACCAAATCATCAAACCCACCCAGGAGGACCTGCGGCTGAAGGCAATGACAGATTTCTACAGAATTGCCAGATTCCCACGCACCGTGGGGGCCATTGATTGCACACATGTGGCACTCCAGCCCCCCCGTGAGACAGAGTACATATACCGCAATCGGAAACACTGGCATTCCATCAATGTACAAGTGATAGTCGATGCCAAATGCCTCATATGGCACGTCCGTGCCAAACACCCCGGATCCAGCTATGACAGCTACATATACAATCAGAGCCCCATCCCAATGGAATTCGATCAGAACATGTATGTGGACAGCTGGCTGGTTGGTGAGTGACATGGGTGGCAGGCATGACTGTCCCCCCCCATGATGCAGAAATCACAAGGGGCACATGCACTACTAACATCCTCCTGTCTTTTCCCTTCCAGGTAACTCTGCTTATGCACTGGGACCCCATCTCATGACTCCTTTCCGGAACCCCCAAACCCCAGGAGAGGAAAGATACAATGAAGCACACGCCAAAAACTGTGCAGTTGTGGAGCGCACCTTTGGCCTCCTGAAGTCACGTTTCTGATGCCTGGATAAGTCTGGGGGTACCCTGTTGTATTCACCAAACTTTGCAGTGAGAAAGGGCCTGGAGATTGACATATGTGATGACCTGACCCCCGAACCAGACAATCCCCCCCTAACCGAGGCTACCCCATCTTCTGAGGGAAAAGCAGCCCAGAGACAGCTCACATTAGGCATCTTTGCACGTTAAACACACATATTAATCATGGCACAATGAGAATGCATGCATGCACACCACTGTGGTCCCTAGCACACACACACCCCACATCCTCATCAAATTGGATTGGCACAAGCCCACCATGCAGGACTTGTGAGCAGCAACGCCACGCCACGCCACGGCTCCAATTATGTCACTGTACATTCATACACCATTCACACAGACCTGGGGATCACTTCTCCCTGGTCCTGGGGAACCCTTCTCCACCACAAATGAGGGTGACACTCCTTTTCCGGCTGGAATGTCACCCCCACATTCAAAAATCAGGCAAAAAAAAAAATGTCCAGCTAAAAAAAAAATCCCAGCCAAAAAAAAAAAGGGGGGGGGGAGAAATTACTGCAGCTGGCGGGACCCACGCCTGGGGCGCCCACGGCCAAGGCCCCGGCTCCTTAGGGTAGACTCATGGGGGGGTAATCCGGGGAAGGAGGATCAGCCCCTGGTCTCTGCCCACCTGGCGGCCTGCCCTCCAAGGCCACGGCTATTCTGGTCAGGCCAGCATTTATGCTTGCCGTATTGGCCTGGATAGCCTGGATGAGGGCCCTCACATCCTGCCCAACGCCTGCTGTAGTAGTCTGCAGTTCGTTTAAGCAGTTTATAAGAGCCCGGGAGTGGCAGTCCATGTCCCCAAGTGTATCCTTTTTGGAGGACAGGCTCTCCTCCATCTGCCCCAAAGTCTGGCTGACCTGTCCCAGATGGCGGGTCTGCAGGGCCTGGTCCCTTCTGAGATTGGCGGGCAGAACCTCGGCCACCCCCCTGGTCTTCTGGGTCGCCTTCCTGCCCCCAGATGAGGCTTGTGGCCGGGGAGGAGGGGAGCCCCTTGGGAGGGGAGCCCTGTTGGGGGAGGAGTGGGAGGGGCTTCCCCTGATGGTGGCCTGCCTGCTGCCAGCCATAGGGGAAGACTCCTCCAAAAAGAACAAGTCATTCCCTGACATGACCTCCTCCTCCAACTCAAACTCCTCCTCCTTAACCTCCTCAGAGGACTCCAGCCTTGTCTAGGGGTCTTCATCAGGCTGTTGTCCTGGGGATCGTGTGGTCAGGCCAGATGGCCCAGCACCCTCCTGCACATCTGTGGATGACACAAAACATTCACAGGTTGGAGGATCCACACACTTGCCACATATTCCCTCCCCCCCCCACACATGCTACACACCAGATAGAAACTGGAGTCAAAGCCAGGCAGCCCCTCCACTTGTTGCCTGTTGAAGGTCTGGGCCACCGCACGCTCCTCCACTGTCAGCCGAACAGGGCATGGTGGGCCCCCTCCAGTGCCCCTGGCATGGGCTGCAATCTTTCCCAGCTTCCCACGGACCACACACCGGAGATCATTGATCTTCTTGGCGATCCCCTGGCGTGTCCGGGTCTCCCCCCCCCCCAACGAATTCACCTCGTCTGCGATGGCCTGCAATATCTCAGCCTTCCTGGCCGGGGTGGTGTTGGCACTCTCCGGGCCGTGCAGGAATCACCCATATAGGATAATGGCCCGGGCAATAATTTCTTTCTCCCGCAAAGAAAAATTTAACTTTCGCTTCCTTTCACTCATATTCATACAACTCTCTCCCAAACAATCACCAAAAATCTATCAACAAAACAATCAACAAAAATCTAGCAACAAAACAATCACCAAAAATCTATCAACAAAACAATCAACAAAAATCTATCAACAAAACAGTCTCCAAAACAGTCACTAAAAAACAATGTCAACAATAATATACAAAACAGTCAACAAATATCTCAAACACAAGTCACAAACCGACAAACGTGAACAAACAACAGAACAAAAGCACCTTGCTGTATAGGAAGGGATACAAATGGATGTACTTTTGCAAAGGAATGGCGTTTGTCTCGGTTTATTTAAGCTCTCTGCATAGCTCACTAAGTTGACCGGGCCTAGTTCCAATCAGACTGATTGCACCGTGCCGAGTTGTGAGCATGCGCAGAGAGGTGCTGACCATTTTCTGCTTCATGTGCTCATGCGTTATATGGCCGGCCCTTCATTTGCATGGGGTCACGGCTCATTTAAATGGAATACGCCCACGTTCTTTCCAATTTGAATTACACCGCCTTACGCCTCGGAAATTACGTTGCACCGGCGCAAATTTGTGCGCAAATACTACGAGGATACGGTGCTTGTGCCTCCAAATTGAGACGGTGTAACGTAAAGGAGATGCGCTACGCTGGTCAATATGTGCGCCAATGTACGTGAATCTGGCCGTTAATGTTTGGGTGTTCCAAGTAATTTTCTAGCAAAAAATATTGGGCTAGATTCAGGTAGGAGATAAGTCAGCTTATCTCCAGATAAGCCGTCTTATCTCTGGTTTTAGGCCTCCAATCTATGCCACTGATTCATAAAATCAGTTTAGCATAGATTTTCCTTAGATCAGACATGCGTAAGTCTCTTACGCTGTCTAATCTTATTTTCATATTTTAGGCTGGCCGCTAGGTGGCGTTCCCATCTAAAATATGCAAATGAGCGTATACACCTGCTATAGCTGGCACAGCAAATGTTAAGTATGGACGTCGGAACCATCGTAATATATGTAGTTTGCATACGTCCATTCACAATTGAGCTGGCCATCAGTTACGCTGACGTCGCTTTCATTGACAAGTAGCGACGTGATTTGGAGCATGCGCACTGGGAAACAATCACGGCCGGCGCATGCGCAGTTCGTTCGGCGCAGGGACACGCTTCATTTAAATGATACACGCCCCCTATCCGCCGAATTTAAATTCTGCCGGGTGATTTACGCTGCGCCGCCTCAACTTTACAGGCAAGTGCTTTATGAATAAAGCAATTGCCTGAAAAAGTTGCGGCGGCCTAGTTTAAAATCCAGACTCTAGGCATGCCTAAAGATAGGCATTTCTACCTGAATCTGGCCCATTGATTTTAAAGCGGAGCTCCACCCAGTATAACAACATTTTACAATGTTGTTTGAAAAAAAAAAAAAAAAATACCTGAAAAAAAAAAAAAAAAAAACACTCACCCGAAATAGCTGTTGCTATGCGGAAGTCCGTAATCTGCCTCTTCCTAATCCGCGGTGTGTTTTCTTCTTCGCCTTCTCCTTGTGAATGGGCGCGCTGCTTCCTGGGAACTGTGTGTGTTCTCAGAGAGCAGCGCGCCCATTCACAAGCCAGCGTGAGACTCGCGCAGGCACAGTAGGAAACGGGCAGTGAAGCCGTACGGCTTCACTGCCTGTTTCCCATATTGTGAATGGCGGCGCGGGACCCGGAGCGATCGTGGGACCGGCATCGGGGGGGCCCATCAGCGCGGGCGCCTAGGACAGGTAAGTGTCTTTATTTAAAGTCAGCAGCTACACTGTTAGTAGCTGCTGACTTTAATTTTTTTTTTTACCGTGGCTGGAGCTCCGCTTTAACTTAAGAAACAAGTGTTGGGGCCAGATTCTCCAAAGAGATCCGACGGTGTATCTCAAGATTTCCGTAAGCATAAGGTTACCTCTGCTATATGAGGGGTAAACTTACGTCAGTCCGCCAAATGCCATGTTAAGTATGGCGTCGGGACAGCGTTGTCTTTTTCCGTTGTTTACTTTGTTTTACTAAGTCGTTCGCGAATAGGGCTTTACGTCAATGACGCTCACATCGGCTTCATTGACGTTTTCTGTCGTGAGCTGAAGCATGTGCACTGGGCTATTTTTACGGCCAAGGGATGCGCAGTTCGATCGGCGCGGGGGCGCGCTTAATTTAAATACAAGCCGCCCCTTTGAATTACGCTGCCATACGCCAGGCCATTTACACTACGCCGCCGCAAATTACTGGAGCAAGTGCTTGGAGAATACGGCACTTGCTCCAGTAAGTTGCGGCGGCGTAGTGTAAATGGCATACGCTACGCCGCCGCGGATTCTACGTGAATCTGGTCCTTGGACTTTAAGGGCCAGATTCTCAAAAGAGATCCGACGGTGTATCTCAAGATACACCATCTTATCTCTGTTTTTTGGCCCGGGTATCTATGCGTGTGATTCCTAGAATCACTTACGCATAGATACGGCGTTGATCCGACAGGTGTAAGACACTTACACCGTCGGATCTTAGATGTAATTCTTCTCTGGCCGCTAGGTGGCGTTTACGTTGTTTTCTCATTTGACTATGCAAATGAGCCTGATACGCAGATTCCCTAATGTTTTTACGCCGCCTTATCGTCGTTTACGTAGTTTCCGTAAGTGTAAACCTACCCCTGCTATATGAGGGGTACGTTTCCGAAGGTCCGTCGTATGCCATGTTAAGTATGGCGTCGGGACAGCGTCGCCTTTTTCCGTCGTTTACGTCGTTTTACTAAGTCGTTCGCGAATAGGGCTTTACGTCAATGACGCTCACGTCGGCTTCATTGACGTTTTCCGTCGTGAGCTGGAGCATGCGCACTGGGCTATTTCTACTGCCGGCGCATGTGCAGTTCGATCGGCGCAGGGGCGCGCTTAATTTAAATACAAGCCGCCCCCTTTGAATTACGTGGCCATACGCTGGGCCATTTAAACTACGCAAATTACGGAGCAAGTGCTTGGAGAATACGGCACTTGCTCCAGTGAGTTGTGGCGGCGTAGTGTAAATAGCTTACGCGACGCTGCCGCAGTATCTTAGAGAATCTGGTCCTAAGTGGTTACATTTCCTGCATTTACACACAAAGGTTTGATCTAAGAAGGAAGCTAGGTTACAATATTTCATTTTGTTACAAACTTGGCAGACTACCCGGATTTTTTCTTTACACACACAGAAGTTTATCCCTTTGATCTAAGAAGAAAGCGTTGGTTACAATTTTTGCTGTTAAAAACTTGGTAGACTGCCCAGATATTTTTTTTTGACAGCTGAAAGTCTCTCCACTCCACTGAAAGAATCGGCAAACTCTGCATTGGAGATCATCAGGGGGCTTGAATCGAGATCACGATTTTTTAACGATTAATTGTGCAGCTCTAGCATGGTATTTGGAAATAAACAGTTTTATTCATTAAAAAAAAAACACTAAAGTTAGCACAATTTTTTTTGGTATCCTAAGCGATGCTTTAATTTTTTTTAGGTTACATGTTTAGAGATACAGAGGAGGTCTAGTACTAGAATTATTGTTCTCGCTCTAACGATCATGGCGTATGTAACCTGTGTGTATCTAGCTCTGATACTAGCCAGTGCCTACCCAGCCACTGACTAGTATCTCTCCGCAGCCTGTCCCCACACACCCTCTCACCTGCTGACCTGTAAATGGGGGAATCACTCCTGCAGTGTTATTGTGTTCTGCCTGTGAATACAATGATCAGTGTTGCTAACTATAGTTGGCAGCACTGATTGTTTTGGGAAAAACCTAACAGGCTGATTGTACTCAAGTTGGTTAATAGGATGACTTGTGTAAAACCAGCTAGCCTTACATAGAATCGACTATGGCTGGACTCTGCATAATTGGCGTAATTTCAATCCATGTATGTACCGCTTAACCACTACGCATTTCCTAAACATCCTTCCACAAACCTTTACATTTTTCCTTTCCAGATTCCTTCATCCTCCTCACTGTACATACTCTCCACACTTCTCTACCGTACACAGTGCCCACTGTCATACTCTCCACACTTCTCTCCTATACATAGTGCCCACTGTCATACCCTACACACTCCTCTCCTGTACATAGTGCCCACTGTCATACCCTCCACACTCCTCTCCAATACATAGTATCCACTGTCAAACCCTTCACACTCCTCTCCTGTACATAGTGCCTGTTGTCATACACTTCTCTCCTGTACATAGTGCCCACCCTCCACACTCCTGTCCTGTACATACTGCTCAGTGTCATACCCTCCACACTCCTCTCCTATACATAGTGCCCACTGTCATACCCTCCACACTTCTCTCCTATACATATTGTCCACCATTATACCCTCCACACTCCTCTCCTGTACATACTGCCCCATCATACCCTCCACACTTCTCTCTGGTACACACTGCCCTCTGTAATACCCTTCACACTCCTCTTCTGTACATAGTGCCTGCTGTCATACACTTTTCTCCAGTACATACTGCTCACTGTCATCTCCTCCACACTTCTCTCCTATACATAGTGCCTTTAAAATTATACTGAATACCCTCAATGTTACCAGCTCTAGAATGGGCACACTTTTGTTAGTTCAACTAAAGGAAATCTCAGTTCTCATATTTGTTCTGCCCCATTATTAGTACTCATTTAATTGTGTGATTACTACTGTAATGTATAGAGGAACATAGGGGATCTCAGCTACTCTAAATATAGCACTTGTAAAAAAGTGTCCCTGAAAATATTTTTTAAATGTTGGCAACTATGCATTTAGGCACTGCCCAAGGGTCAGTAGGGGGCCCCATGAGAGGCTCCTGGGATCCTGTGATATTAAAGCGGTCATAAACTTTTCTGACATTACCACTTTTTAGAGGCCCTGGGGTAGGTTATGCCACAGTACAGTACAAGTATGCACAGAATATTAGCATATTAGGGTACAGGGTGCTTCCATCTTCACCCCGTCTTCCTTCTGTGTTCTGTGCCTTTGGTCACTTGCCTTGGCCGGGCTGCATTGATGTCATTCCCACGCATTTATTTAAAAAAGGAAAAAAAAGAAAACTTAAATTTTTGCCCTGCATCCATCAGCGGCCTTGTCCAGCGTCCGTCTGCGGCCTTGCGCGGGGTCCGTCCAGCCTTGTGGGTGTCTGTCTGCGGCTTCCTTGCGCAGGGTCCGTCTAGCCTTGTGGGTGTCTGTCTGCGGCTTTGGAGGTGTCCGTCTGCGGCTTCCTCGCCGGGTCTGTCCAGCCTTCTATCTGCACCTTGCCCGGGGTTGCAGCTATGATTGTTTTTGGATTTTGCGCCGAGAGGAGCCGGATTTCCTGTGTGTTCGGCTCCTCTGGGCTTGTCTCGGCTCTTCTCGCGTGGCTGCGGGCTGAGCCGAGCTTGGCCGAGGCTAGCCGAGTTGTGCAGTACACTCGGCTCGGCTCTAGGCTGCGGCGCTCAGCTCCTCTCGGCTTCTCTTGGATCCTCTTGCGTGGCTGCGGGCGGAGCCGAGCGTGGCCGAGCCTAGCCGAGTGCGCAGTACACTCGGCTCAGTCTCTGCCTGGGAACAGCAGCCGAGTGCGCAGTACACACGGCTCGGCTCGGTCTCGGCCCGGGAACAACTGCTTTGTGTGCGTTATACGCCGATAAATGCAGTATTTATAAAAGGCTCCACCAAAATCCTCAGCACCAGGCCCATAATGTTCTTAATCTGGCCCTGATGGCCCCACCCCAGGCCCTATCAGGGAACTCTTCCCTCTAAGCCTCGGCCCAGGCAGACGAGGGGGAGGCCTTATAAGAGGGGGGGTACTGTCATTGATATGCAGTAATGTTTGTCTGTCAGGTTACCTCTTCATGTGTTCTGCTTAAGAGGCCAGCCACTCTCACCAGGCTGCTTAAATAATCTCTCCTAAAAGCATGGTCCCACCCCAGGCCCTATTAGGGAACTCTATATTAACCTGTGCACTGCAAGCCGTGTTGATCAATATTGTGTGTTTGGCTTTCGTGTGCGACTTGCTGTGTCTTCTACATCTGATTCCAGTTACAGATCTTGGCTTTTTCTTGACTATTCTTACCTGCTTGTTACCCTGACCTTTGGCTATCTCCTGACTATCCTTACCTGCTTGTTGCCCTGACCTCTGGCTATCTCCTGACTATCCTTTGTTTTCACAGTCTACTGCTTCCTCTCTCTCCTGTAGCCTACCATGAGCGTGAGCTGGGAGACACTGGGGTCGCGAGCTGGAGCCAGTTGCAGCACAGTCCATCCTCACCACTAGAGGCTCTGGTGAACACCTGTTGGCTCTTATGCCACGTACACACTATCAGACATTCCGACAACAAGACCGTGGATTTTTTGGATGTGGGCTCAAACTTGTCATACACACACGGTCACACAAATGTTGTCGAAAATTCCGAACGTCAAGAACGCTGTGAAGTACAACACTATGATGAGCAGAGAAAAATTAAGTTCAATGATTCCGAGTATGCGTCAAAATGATTCCGAGAATGCGTAAAAATTTTGTGCGTTGAATTTTGTACATGGTCGGAATTTCCGACAACTTTTGTTGTTGGAAAATTTGAGAACCAGCTCTCAAATTTTTGTTGTCAGAAATTCCGACAGCAAATGTCCAATGGATGAAATTTGTGATCATTGTCATTTATTTTAGTTTGTTTTTCTTATGTTTCATTAACATATACTGGATCACCTGGTGTTGGTTCTTTATATATTCATTTATCTATTTTTGCACTCAATGTGTATTCTTCATCATGTATTATTGATGTATTAATTTCTAGCAGCGCAGCTTACCATATATATATTGCTCTACATTTGTTTATCTGACATTTTTGCTGCAGCAGCACTCACTTTATTTTATTTCTTCACCAACCAATTTTTTGGTTCACATCAGACCCGCGCAGTATTTTTCACAGGTCTACTACCTGCCTTCCTGAACCTCCCAGAGTTCAATCTGTAGCAGACTGACTCCATCGATGTGTATCTGTCACCTGGCCTCAGGTGACCTGCTGGGCACTGGCGAGGCTGCATTGCTGGGTACTTGATAGATGGGCACAGATGAGCCCTGCATTCTTCATGTAGTGCACTGCTGAGCCCTGCATTCTTTAGGTAGTGCACTCCGGAGCCCTGCATTCTTTATGTAGTGCACTCCTGAGCTCTGCATTCTGTATGTAGCATGCTCCTGAGCACTACTTATGCCTGCATTCTTTATTCTTCTATTATTATTTTTTTATCTTTATTTATGGACGAAATGTGAGAAATAACATATATATCATAAAATCATTCTATAAACACATACCACACTACATATACAATTTGAGGAAAATATGCTCATAAAATATTTTACCATAATATTTGCCAATATTTGCCAGGGCAGCACAGTGGTGCAGTGAGTAGCACTTTTGCCTAGCAGCAAAAGGGTCGCTAGTTCGAATCACGACACCGTCTGCCTGGCATTTGCATGTTCTCCCTGTATCTGCGTGGGTTTCCTCTGGGTACTCCGGTTTCCTCCCACACTCCAAAGACATGCTGGTAGGTAAAATTGGATCTCGTCCAAATTGGCCCAGTATATATGTATCTATGTGTGTATGACTGTGTGTCCCTAGCGTGTCAAGATCCTACGGGGTAAAAATGACTGCACCAGCCAAGCAGACACTGGCTGAAAAAAGCACCCAGAGGCGATTCAGTTTGCATGCGTTGCGCTATACAAG
Organism: Rana kukunoris; assembly: GCA_029574335.1. Taxonomy (NCBI): domain Eukaryota; kingdom Metazoa; phylum Chordata; class Amphibia; order Anura; family Ranidae; genus Rana; species Rana kukunoris. The sequence continues at coordinate 89,350,141 of CM056055.1, read as the reverse complement.
TCATTCATTCATTCATTCATTCATTCAATAAAAAATAAATATGTCCCCGGATTTATTTAAGAAATCTGGTCACCTTAGAGTATAGCTCCCCCTCAGTATGTCACATACCAAGTGACCTGGGCTCCAAAGGACCAATAGCTAGCTCATGGGTTTGCTTAGATCATTAAGCTCTAACCTGCAACCTTCTTAATATGCAAAGACTTGCAAAAAAGTGAGCGCTGGGCACTTGGGGAGCTGTACAGGTGAGGGACTGGAGAGAGATGTTTTGGGACCTGTACACAGGCTGCAGTGGCCATTGGAATTGATATCTTGGTTTGTAAGCTGGTGATGATTACATGCCATTGTTTTAATTTGAGTCTGTTTAAAGTGTTTGTTACCCCAACATTTCATATTCCTGATATGTGCCAGCTGTACCATGCACCTGTATGAAAAAGTATCCTGTTCTCTCTGTATTGCTTCCTTTGTGTAAAAATCCATGGTGTTCCTTCCAGTCCCTCTGCTTTCCTATTAAAAACTCCACACCAAGCAGGAGAACAAACCCCAGTCAGTCACATCCTGCTCTCCTCCAATGATCAGACTTGTCCTGACACGCCTCCCCTGCACAGCCTTTCACTGGGATGAGCTCAGTGTACAGTTGCTTCACCTCCCCCCAGCTCTTATGCAGCTGAGAACAGAGGGAATGTGATCACTTATCTAAAACGGTAAAATAACGTTTTATAATGTTTTTTTACATCTATACACAACAATTTTGCCTTTCATTTTCTGATTTAAACTGAATTGGTTGTTTTACAAGGTTATCAACTACAATCAGTTTAAAAAAAAAAAAAAATTGGAAATGGGGGACTTTAACCACTTCATTACTGGGCACTTAAACCCCCTTCGTGCTCAGACCAATTTTCAGCTTTCAGCGCTGACGCATTTTGAATGACAATTGCGCGGTCATACAACACTGTGAATTATATTTTTATTATTTTTCTCCCACAAATAGAGCTTTCTTTTGGTGGTATTTGATCATCTTTGCGATTTTTATTTTTTGCGCTATAAACAAAAAAAGACAGAAAATTATGAAAAAAAAACACAATATTATTTACTTTTTGTTATGATATCCCAATTTTTTTTTTTTTAAATAAAAATTTTCCTCGGTTTAGGCTGATATACGTATTCTTCTACATATTTTTTTTTTTTTAAATCGCAATAAGTGTATATTGATTGGTTTGCACAAAAGTTATAGCGCACGTACATTGGCGCATTTTTTGACCGGAGTAGCGCACCTCCTTTACGTTAGACCGGCGCAATGTAGAGGCGCAATTACCGTATCCTTGTAGTATTTGCACAGAAATTTGCGCTGGTGCAACGTAATTTCCGAGGCGTAAGGCGGAGTAATTCAAATTGGGAAGGACGTGGGCGTGTTCCATTGAAATGAGCCGTGACCCCATGCAAATGAAGGGCCGGCCGGATTGCGCATGTGCACATGAAGCAGACCATGGTCAGCACCTCTCTGCGCATGCTCACAACTCAGCGCGGCGCAATCAGTGAAATTGGACCTAGGCCCGGTCAACTTAGTGAGCTACGCAGAGAGCTTAAATAGACAGAGACAAACACACTTCCTTTGCAAAAGTACATCCCTTTGTATCCCTCCCTATACAGCAAGGTGCTTTTGTTCTGTTGTGTGTTCGCGTTTGACGGTTTGTGACTTGTGTTTGATATATTTCTTGACTGTTTAGTATAGTGTTTTTGATAGTGGTTTTCAGAGTGTTGTTTGGTGACTGTTTTTGATACTTTTTTGCTGTCTGCTTTTTGGTGTTTGTTTTTTGGTGTTTGTTTTTTGGTGTTTGTTTGTTGGTGTCTGATTTTTAGTGATTGTTTTGGTTCCAGGTTGTGGGAACATGAGTGAAAGGAAGCGAAAGCTAAATTTTTCTTTAGGGGAGAGGGCAATTCTTCCCAGGGCCATTACACAATATGGCCGGTTCCTGCACGGCCCAGAGAGTGGCAACACCACCCCGGCCAGGAAGGCACAGATATTGCAGCAAATTACCGACCAGGTAAACACGTTTGGAGGGGAGACCCGCACACGCCAGGGGGTCGCCATGCCCTGTTAGGCTGACTGAGGATGAGCGTGCGGTGGCCCGGACCTTCAACAGGCAGCAAGTGGAGGGGCTGCCTGGCTTTGACTCCAGTCATGAGGCCGTAAGGCCAGGTAAGTTTTATTTTTTTTCTATCTGGTGTGTAGCATGTGTGGGGGGGGAGAGGGAATATGTGCCAAGTGTGTGGATCCTCCAACCTGTGAATGTTTTGTGTCATCCACAGATGTGCAGGAGGGTGCTGGGCCATCTGGCCTGACCGCACCATCCCCAGGACAACAGCCTGATGAGGACCCCCAGACAAGGCCGGAATCCTCTGAGGAGGTTGAGGAAGAGGAGTTTGAGTTGGAGAAGAAGGTCATGTCAGGGACTGACTTGTTATTTTTGGAGGAGTCTTCCCCTTTGGCTGGCAGCAGCCAGGCCTCCATCTTGGGTAGCCCCTCCCACTCCTCCCCCAACAGGGCTGCCCTCCCAAGGGGCTCCCCTTCTCCCTGACCACAAGCCTCATCTGGGGGCAGGAAGGCTACCCAGAAGACCAGGGGGTGGCCGAGGTTCTGCCCGCCAACCTGAGAAGGGACCAGGCCCTTCAGACCCGCCATCTGGGACAGGTCAGCCTGTCCTCCATAAAGGATACGCTTGGGGACATGGCCTGCAAATCCATGGCCCTGATCAATTGCCGAAATGAACACCAGGCTACCACAGCAGGCATTGGTCAGGATGTGAGGGCCCTCGGTCAGGATGTGAGGGCCCTCACCAAGGCTATCCAGGCCAATACGGCAACAATAAATTCTGGCCTGACCAGAATTGCCGTGGCCATGGAGGGCAGGCCGCCAGGTGGGCAGAGACCAGGGGATGCTCCTCCTTCCCCGGATTACCCCCCAAGAGTCGGCCCCGAGGAGCCGGGGCCGTGGCCGGGGCCTCCCCAGGTGTGGGTCATGCCAGCGACGGTAATTTTTATTTTTGTTGGACTTTTTTTGGGTGCTGGTCATTTTTTTGGGGGGGTTGTGAATGATTTTGCAATGTGGGGGTGACATTCCTGCCGGAAAAGGGGTGTCACCCTCATTTGTGGTGGAGAAGGGTTCCCCAGGACCAGGGAGAAGTGATCCCCAGGTCCGTGTGAATGGTGTATGAATGTACAGTGACATAATTGGAGCCGTGGCATGGCGTTGCCACTCACAAGTCCTGCATGGTGGGCTTGTGCCAATCCAATTTGATGAGGATGTGATGTGTCTGTGCTAGGGACCACAGTGGTGTGCATGCATGCATTCTCATTGTGCCATGATTAATATGTGTGTTTAACGTGCAAAGATGCCTAATGTGGGCTGTCTCCTGGCTGCTCTTCCCTCAGAAGACGGGGTATCCTTGGTTAGGAGGTATTGTCTGGTTCGGGGGTCAGGTCATCACATATGTCAATCTCCAGGCCCTTTCTCACTGCGAAGTTGTGCAGCATGCAACATGCACCGATGATCTGGCACACAAAGTTTGGGGAATACAACAGGGTACCCCCAGACTTATCCAGGCATCAGAAACGTGACTTCAGGAGGCCAAAGGTGAGCTCCACGACTGCACGGGTTTGGGCGTGGGCTTCATTGTATCTTTCCTCTCGAAAAGAGTGTATACATAGAGCAAGCACGGAAAGAAAAAATATGGATAAATAATGTTAGCCAAGAAGCATTACAGTCCCTAATAGAAAATAGACAAAAATTCCCAATGAAGGGATGGGGCATGGGACTGTCCGAACACTAATTGGGTATAATAGGGTAGTAATCAAAAAATATGTATAGGCACTCTAAAAACCACAGAGATCAAGGATCGCGGACACAATTTGTATAAGTAAAAAATATAATTTTAATAATTTAACACAATACATATACACAATACTAAAAAGAGAGGTCATATATGAGATTAAATTTCACCATAGATGAAAATGGATTGAAGGTGTATACAGCAGGTCCAACATGTTTCGCCCATTCGGGCTTCCTCAGGGACAAAGAGGTGTATACAAAAATCTATAGGTGAAAAAATATGATGGTAATAATTCTGATGAAAAAATACTGAAAAGAAGTAGAGTATACGTGATAGACAAACATACTATGATATGGGCAATGGTACCTTCATATATAATTGTAACATGTTTAAATTTGTATAACAGATAAGCATGGAATATAAAGCAAAAAATAACAACAAAGAAATACATAATTATATAGTCAAACAATAAATAAACAAACATTAAGACCCCTTGCATCTCCTGCCCCTCCCCCAACATGCACGTAGATCAAATAGCGATATCGTACCTCAGTGATGACCGAAAACTAAGACCACAGGCGAAACCGCTAGAGAGTTGCCAAGATGGAAAGGCACAGTAAAACCGGGTCTAGAAAGATGTACGGGTTCCAAGCACACAATTGGTCCTACCACGGGGTATATGGAGGTAGTATAAATTAGATGATAATAGCATTGAAGAAAGGTCAGCATCAAATCTACAGTAAAATATTGTGGGGGGGGGGGGGAGGGAATCATAAATTCCCATACCTGTAACCTTAAGAAAGGAAACAATTTAATAAATACAATCGAGTATACATGCATAGAGGACATTATACCCTCATACATATTAGTATCGGGGGTAAAAATGATATCAGAGAAAACAATGATATCTCAAGATACTCTTAATCAAAAATGAAATAGGTATCAAAATGAGTGAACTGGTAAGCCCTATTTTAAAATACATGGAAAGCAAGAAAGAAGGTTACACGTAGACTTACAGATGACGTATTGTGTAGATATAAATAAAGCTACTAGGAGCTTATATAAAGAACATTTCGCGTGCAGCAGTATGTTGGTTAGTAGTCGCAGCGCAAGCCAAGTTAGCAATCTGTGGTAAAATGTATAGATGTTCACATTCAAATTAAAGTATATAGAAGTATATCATAATAATATATAAATAGATGTAAATAAATGAATAGTATATAGAAAAAAATATATAATATATTTATATATATATATATATATTGTAGCAGAGCGTCCCAGAGAGAGCCTGGGAAAGTCCAGTTCGGGGTTTATACCTCTCCCAGGCTCCTCTCTTACACATTCAGGGATCTTTGATCCCTGATCCAGTTCAGGTGTTGGCCCTCTCCCCCAGGCCAATTTAAGCTCACCTGAGCAGTCAGCCTGTGCTCTGTCCTGGGAAACAGATAGGGCCAGATTCACGAACACTTGCGCTGGAGTATTTGGATATGCGCCGCGTAACTGTGATGATGCGCCGTCGTTTCTATGTGCCCGTACCCACCAAACTAGATGCGCCCAATAACGGGTCATTTGCGACCGGCGGAACGTTCCGACGCCAGAGTATCGTCAGCGTTTATTTTCGCTGGGCGCATCAGTCGCGCCCATTGATTTCCCCTGCAAATATGCAAATGAGGGAGATTTCCCAATTCACGAACGGATTAGCACCATACGCTGGCTACATGCGCCGCGCGTATCTGGTCCGTCCAGCGCAAAGTTATTTCTACAAAAGGCTGCTTTATCTTTACTCCAGACGGTCACAGGTCAGCAGGAGAGCAGCTACAGCAGCGTTACCGACGATAGGAGCTTGCTGAACAACAACACTTGCAAGGAGGACAACACCTCTGTGTGCCAACATGCCAGGGGCAATTGTGGTCCTAGAACTACTGATGGGTCCCCTGGAACCAAGAAGGCGGCCACGTGAGAGGATATACCGCACTCGTATGAGCCTCTTTGGCATGGGGGATGAGGAGGTGTATCGCCTCTTCAGATTCAGCCCTGATGCAATACTTGAACTAACCACAACCCTGCAGGGTGACATCACCAGCAAGACACACCGCTCACAAGCAGTGCAGCCACTGGTGAAGGTCCTGGCAACACTTAATTTCCTTGCCAGTGGATCATCCCAGCGTACAAGTGGAGTGGTGGCTGGGATGTCACAGTCCTCCATAAGCAGATGTGTGCACCAGGTTGTCCCTGCAATCCTCAGACGCATGTCCAACCAGTTCATCAGACCCACCACTGAGGAGCTGCGGCAGAAGGCAATGACAGATTTCTACAACATTGCCAGATTCCCACGCACTGTGGGGGCCATTGATTGCACACATGTGGCCCTACAGCCCCCCAGTGCCACAGAGCACATATACCGCAATCGGAAGCATTGGCATTCCATCAATGTACAGGTGATAGTTGATGCCCAACGCCTCATATGGCACGTCCGTGCCAAACACCCCGGGTCCAGCCATGACAGCTACATATACCGTCAGAGCCCCATCCCAGCAGAATTTAACCAGAACATGTATGGGGACAGCTGGCTGGTTGGTGAGTGACATGGGAGTCAGGCATGACTATCCCCTCCCGTGATGCACAACAGAAATCGCACATGCATGACTAACATTCTCCTGTCTTTTCCCTTCCAGGTGACTCTGCATATGCACTGGGACCCCATCTCATGACTCCTTTCCGGAACCCCCAAACCAGAGGAGAGAGAAAATACAATGAAGCACACATCAAAACCTGTGCAGTGGTGGAGCAAACATTTGGGCTCCTAAAGTCCCGTTTCCGATGCCTGGATAAGTCTGGGGGGGCCCTATTGTATTCCCCTACCTTCGTGTGTCAGATCATCGGTGCATGTTGCATACTACATAACTTTGCTATGAAAAAAGGCCTGCATATTGACATACGTGATGACCTGACCCCCGACCCACACAGTCCCCACCTGCCAGAGGACACCCAGTCTGCTGATGGAAGAGCAGTCAGGAGGGTCCTCGCCGTAGGCATCTTTGGACACTAAACCAAAACATTAATAACACAGACAGTGCACGCATGTACACCACTGATGTCCCTAGATCACACACACCACATCCACATCGCATTGGATTAGCCCAAGTCCAGCATGTAGGAGTTGGGAGCAGTAACGCCAGCGTCAAGGCCCCAATGATGTCACTGTCCATTCACACACCTTTCACACGTCATTCATTCAGCCGTGGGGTTCACTTCACCACCACGGCCGAGGGTGACACCCCTTACTTTCAGGAGTGCCACCCCCTCACATTCACACACCATTCACACTGTCCCCTGCACTCCTGACCGTGTGCAGTACAAAAAGAAATTAAAAATATCATATCCTGATAAATAAAATAAACAAAATCTCATAACCTGAGAAAAAGAAAAAAAAAACTCATGACCTGAGTATGTCCAAACCAAAAATATAAAACAAGAAAAAAAAAAAAAGGCCTCATCGGGGATGCCGGGGGCTTCTTCTGGGGGCCCCTCTCTGACTCCGCAGCTGCCTGGATGGAGTGGGTGGGGGTGGGGGGGCATCTGGAGGTGGCTGATCCCCAGGTGGGCCACTCCTGGCAGGTGTGGCCTGCGTGCCCTCCAAGGCCCTGGCTATACGTCCAAGGTAGGAGTTGGTCTGGGCCTGCATCCGGAGCTGACGGGTGACCTGGTAGTGCTGGGCCCGCCGACTCAGCCTCCCCTGGTCCCGGATGGCAGCACTGTTGGCCTGGACGGCTGCAGTAAGGTGCCGGATATCCCCCTGCACCTCCCCCAAAGTGGTGACCACTGCAGCGCAGTTGCAGCTGACATCCTGCACTGCGTTGCTGAGGTTGGCAACGGAGCCCAGGCTGTCAGACACTTTCTCCAAGTGCACCGCTATGGCCCCCATCTGTTCCGTCTGCCTGGCGTGATCCCTCGCCAACTGGTCCTGTATACCATCAGACACCCCCCTGGTCTTCTGGGTCGCCTTCCTGGGGACAGAAGATGGTTGTCCTCGGGTGGAAGGAGTCGCCCTTGAGGGGCTTCCAAGGATGGGGGAGGGGACGACAGACGGCCCAGGAGAAGGGGAGGAGACAGACAACACTAATGAAAAGTCCTGCTCTGCCACAGCAGGATCCTCCACAACCACCTTGGCAGGTGTGGTGTGGCCACTCTCCTCCACAACCTCTTCACCACCCAGTGGCTCGGGCACACGATGGCGTGGGGGGGATGGGGTGGAATGCACGCTGACAGATGATGGCCCAGCTCCGTCATCTGTGGATGACACAAAGCAGACACATGTTGGTGGTCCCACACACTTGGTACATGTACCCTCCCCCCCCCCAAATGCAAAACAACAAATAGGGGATTATAAAACACTTACCTGTCCTTGTGCCTTCCTCCACGGAGTCATAGCCTGCGACCCCCTCCACCTGCTCCCTCTCCAGGCAGCGAGCAACCACCTCCTCCTCTGCGGTTAGGGTGACAGGACATGGGGGACCACCACCTGTGCCCCTCTCATACCTCCTGATGGAGGCCACCTTCTCCCTCACCTTGCGCCGCAGGTCATTAATTTTTTTTTGTATGTCCCCAGCAGTCCGGGTGGAGTACCCCAGGACATTGACCCTGGCAGCAATCGACTCCAGGATGCCCTGCTTCCTCTCCCGGCTGGTCTTCCGGCTTTTTTTGCCATGGAGAAATTCATTATCCGTCTCCATTGCCGAAATGATCACTGAGACCTCCTGTGAATTAAAGTTGAGGTTCCTCCTCTCTCTGGGGGTAGCGGGAGCAGCCATCACAGCACAAAAGTATCTTCCCTGGGGTGGGGGGAAGCGGAAATACTTTTGCGCCGGAATGGCGTTTCCGCCAGCGCTTTTAAGCGCCCAGCGGAACGCATTGCGCTGACGTTTCCCAGGAAGTGGTGCCGACGGAAGTTGTGAGCATGCGCACAAGGGGGGCGAGTGGAGCCGCACTCACTGCGCATGCTCCGTGGATGATGCGCTGAACGTAAGCCTCTGCGCTGGGCTCCGCCCATCATTTACATATGATCACACCCACTTCCACTTGCGTCGGGTTACGCCAGCGCATTATCGTTACTCTGGCGCAAGTTTACGCGCAACTGCTATGTGAATTACAGGACTTGCGCTGAAAGGGTCTTCAGAGTAACGTAAATGAGAAGCGTTACTCCAGAGGAAAGATACTCTCATCTACCTGAATCTGGCCCAATGTGTGGATCTGTAGGAGCAAAGAGGTTGTTAAAAGACTGGTGAGAAGGTTGTGTTTGAGCTGACAAGCGGTAGGCTTGTTTAGCTTGGTAGTTAGGGCCTGCACATATCGTGTAGTTAAAGCCGAGACACGGCTAGGTGTTTGTTTAACTATTTTTGTTTGTTTTGTTTTCTGCACACTGTACAGCACCTGTAAATAGACTTTGTATAGCACCAATAAACATCCCACTGTTGTTCACTTATCTTATGGACTTGGTATCTTGGTATCTGTGCCTGCTCATCCCAGGGAGCTTTTTGTACCCGCTACCTATCCCCCAGCTTACATATGGTGGCGGCTACGATCAGCAGTAGTAAGTTACTATTTTAAAAGGCCAGTACCTAAAGTGACAACATGGAGGAAATCCTCAAACAAATGATGTTATCCAATGCTGCACAACAGCAAACTAACGCTGCATTGCAGCAAGCCAATGCTATCGCACAGGAGCAAACCAAGGCGCTGTACAAACAGATTGGTGCTGCACAGGAGCAATCGCAGAGGCAGATTAGTGCTGTACAGGAGCAATCGCAGAGGCTGTTTGGACAGCTTGCCACTGCTGCAGAAGTGAATAGGAAAACCCTGACTCAGGTTGCAGAGACGCTAGCACAGTGGGCACCTGCGGAAATCAAGGAGATGGGAGACAAGCCTTCAGCCATCCATGTGGCTCATTTCTGTCTAAAATAACTACGGATGATGATCCAGAGGCCTTCCTGCTTGAACGGACCGCTGAGAGGGAAGGTTGGCCTAAAACCAAGTGGGCAGGACTGATTGCCCCCTTACTTTCTGGTGAATCGCAGAAGGCCTACTATGATCTGGAGTCAGCAGAAGCAGGAGACTATGAAAAGGTCAAGCAGGAAATTCTGGTGCGACTCGGCGTCACCTTGGCCGTTCGAGCCCAACGGGTTCACAGCTGGTTCTTCCAAATCGAGAGGCCCCCAAGATCGCAGATGTTCGACCTAATCCACCTGGTGCGAAAATGGCTACAGCCGGAGTCCCTGTCTGCGCCACAAATAGTGGAGTGTGTGGTCATGGACCAATTCCTGAGGTCACTCCCAATTCCCCTGCAGAAGTGGGTGAGTCAAGGGGACCCCAAGTCGGCAGATAACCTGGTGGAACTCGTCGAAAGGTACTTTGCTGCAGAGAACCTGGTCACCACCCCAACAGCCGCACGGACTTTCCACCCAAAGCCACGGTCTCCCCAGGCAACCGGTAAGACTGTTCCAGGGGAAGTGGGTGGTAAGCATGGCAAGGAAATAGGGGGGAGGATTTTTGGTGCCAGGACTGAAGTTTGGCGTCCCAAGCAAGGGAAACCACTGCCTGTCAGCAAACCAACTTGGGGAAACATCAGGTGTTTTCGTTGCCAAGAGCTGGGACTTGTTGCAGCAAACTGTCCATTGACTGATGAACCAATGCAGTGTGATCTATCTATTAGAAGGCAGTCTATGTTTGCTGCTGTTTCATGCGCTGCAGTGCCAAATGTGGGGAAACACATGTGTCACATGACTGTTAATGATAAGCCTATTACGGCCTTACTGGACTCTGGAAGTCTGGTTACTTTGGTTACAGCTGAGATAGTTAAAACTGTGAATTTTCATGAAAAAAAAGTTGCTGTGATCTGTGTACATGGGGATACACGGGAGTATACTATAGCCACAGTTCAGTTTAAAACTGGCTTGGGTACGGTGTCCCATGCGGTCGGGCTTGTGCCCCACTTGGTGCACGAGGCCATCATTGGTAGGGACTTCCCTAAGTTTTGGGAGCTGTGGGATCGTCCCGACCCGGTCGCAGTACCTGACTCAGTCGCAGAGCCAGAGCTCCTGGCTACTTCCGATATTGTGGGTTCAGGGGATTCATCTCAGGGCTCTCCGAGTTTCCCTTTCTCGGTTATGGCAGGAGAGCTGGAGGAGCCTGAGGAAGTCCCCACAACCAGTAGAGCCGGACAGCCGTCTGCCGACTCGGAGCCTATGTTGGAGTTTACTGACCTTAATGTGCACAAGGAACATTTTGGTACTGAGCAGAGAAAAGACCCTACCCTTGCCAAGGCCTGGGAAAATGTAATGGTGATTAATGATGTACCGGTCGAACCAAGGGATAGGCCCTGTTTTCCTTATTTCAGCAGCAATGATGATTTACTGTATCGTGTATGTAAAAATAATGATGAAGTTATTGAACAGTTGGTGGTCCCTAAGCCTTACAGAAGGGTGGTGTTGGAACTTGCCCATGGGCACTTGCTAGGAGGCCATTTAGGGGTTGAGAAAACCACTGAAAGAGTGTTGCACAGGTTTTACTGGCCTGGGATACAGAAAAATATTGAGAATTATTGTCAATCCTGTCCTGTGTGTCAGATGTCAGCCCCTCAGCCCCACTTCCGAAGTCCTCTAGTGCCCTTGCCCATTATTGAAGTGCCCTTTGAGAGAATTGCCATGGACCTTGTGGGTCCGCTCCCCAAATCTGCTCGTGGTCATCAGCATATCCTTGTGATTATGGATTACGCTACCCGTTATCCTGAGGCCGTTCCCTTACGCGCCGCGTCTGCCAAAAATATTGCCAAAGAGCTGTTTATGGTGTTCAGTCGAGTTGGCATCCCTAAAGAAATCCTTACAGACCAGGGTACCCCATTTATGTCACGGATAACTAGGGAGCTGTGCAAGTTATTTAAGGTGACGCAGTTGCGAACCTCTGTGTATCATCCGCAAACTGATGGCTTGGTGGAACGCTTCAATAAGACATTAAAGAGTATGTTAAAGAAGGTGGTTAACCAGGATGGGAAAAAATGGGACTTCCTGATACCATACTTGATGTTCGCCATCAGGGAGGTTCCCCAGTCCTCTACGGGATACTCTCCATTTGAGCTGCTTTATGGGAGACACCCTTTGAGGACTCTTAGACATAGCCAAGGAAACTTGGGAGGGGGAACAGACACCCCACAAAAGTGTCATTGAGCATATCGCTCAAATGCAGGAGAGGATTGCAGCAGTAATGCCAGTGGTGAAAGAACATTTACTACAGGCTCAAGCAGCCCAACAGAGAATATACAACGGGGGGGCCCAACTCCGTGTTTTCTCACCTGGTGACAGGGTCCTCGTATTAGTTCCCACTGTTAAGAGCAAGTTCCTGGCTAAGTGGCAGGGCCCCTTTGAAGTAATTGAAAGAGTTGGGGAAGTCAATTACAAGGTGCATCAACCAGGTAAAAGGAAGCCCGAACAGATTTACCACGTAAACTTGTTAAAGCCCTGGAAGGATAGACTGGCGTTAACTGCGAGGTCCCTCCCGGTAACGCCTAAGGGTACTGAATCCCCTCTGATCACTGAGGTCACGATTCCAGACACCCTGTCATATTCCCAAAAACAGGAAGCTAGAGAGTTCCTAATAAGGAATAGAGAGACATTTTCAGAGTTGCCTGGCACGACTTTGGCGGTTCAGCATGATATTGTTACTGAACCTGGGGTCCGTGTCAAGCTCAAACCGTACCGAATTCCTGAAGCGAGGAGAAAGGACATCAGTGATGAAGTTAGAAGGATGTTGGAGCTAGATGTCATTGAGGAATCCAATAGTGACTGGTCTAGCCCCATCGTGTTAGTCCCAAAACCGGATGGCACTTGGAGGTTTTGTAACGACTTCAGAAAGCTCAATGCAGTAACAAAGTTTGACACGTACCCAATGCCCAGGGTAGATGAACTTATAGACCGACTTGGCAAGGCCCGTTATCTGACCACTTTGGACTTAACCAAAGGATATTGGCAAATACCCCTGACTAATAGTGCCAAAGAAAAGACTGGGTTTGTGACCCCGGAGGGATCATTCCAGTATAAGAAAATGCCTTTTGGGTTGCAAAATGCCCCTGCAACCTTTCAGAGGGCCATGGACAGGACCCTAAGACCGCACCAGCAGTATGCTGCAGCTTATTTAGATGACATAGTGGTGCATAGCACTGACTGGGAGTCTCACTTGCCCCGTGTCCAAGCTGTCCTTGATTCCCTCTTCAAGGAAGGTTTTACGGCAAATCCCAAAAAATGTGCCATTGGTTTGGAGGAAGCCAAGTATTTGGGCTACACTATTGGCCGTGGAGTTATTAAACCCCAAGTGAATAAAATAGAAGCCATCCAGGAGTGGCCACGTCCTGCAAACAAGAAGCAGGTCAGGGCCTTTCTTGGCATTGTGGGATATTATAGAAGGTTTATTCCAAATGTTGCCACTATAGCTGCCCCACTGACAGACCTGACAAAAGGGAAAGACTCCGTAATGATAAAATGGTCCCCAGTAGCCGAATAATCTTTCCAAGTCCTGAAGAAGGCTCTTTGTGCACAGCCGGTGCTATACTCCCCGATTTCTCCAAAGATTTTTTGGTTCAGACAGACTCCTCTGATGTAGGTATCGGGGCAGTATTGTCACAGGTACACAACGGGGAAGAACACCCTGTGGTCTACCTAAGCAGAAAGCTCAATAATCATGAGAAAAGATATGCAGTCATTGAAAAGGAATGTTTAGCCATAAAGTGGGCCGTGGACGCGCTCAGGTACTACCTGTTAGGGCGCCAGTTTGAGTTAATAACTGACCATGCTCCCCTGAAATGGATGGCCCTAAAGAAGGAGACTAATAGGCGGGTGAACCGTTGGTTTTTGGCTCTACAGGATTACTCCTTTTCGGTAAAACACAGGCCAGGTGTTGAGATGGGGAATGTAGATGCCCTGTCCCGTGTTCACTCCTGTTGGGCTACAGGTGTTCCAACCCTGGGGTTGAAACAAGGGGGGAGGGTGTGTAGCGGAGCATCCCAGAGAGAGCCTGGGAAAGTCCAGTTCAGGGTTTATACCTCTCCCAGGCTCCTCTCCTACACATTAAGGGATCTTTGATCCCTGATCCAGTTCAGGTGTTGGCCCTCTCCCCCAGGCCAATTTAAGCTCACCTGAGCAGTCAGCCTGTGCTCTGTCCTGGGAAACAGATAGGGCCAGATTCATGAAGAGTTAGGCTGGCGGATCCAGTGATCCACCAGCCTAACTGTCACTTTAAGCCGGCGTTTCTGTTTTCTATAACCAGAAAACAAGAAACGCCGGGTTGAAGTTCCGATGCGAGCAGCGTAACTGAGTTTCGCCATCGCATCGTTACTTCAACTTAAAAATGGCGCCGGGGGCGTTCCCGCCGATTTCCGCTCAAAAAATATGTTAATGAGCGGAAATCGGCAATTCACGATCGAATTCCGGCGCGACGCAATGACGGTACGACGTTTCCGGAAGGGATACGCGGCGCGAAGATATACCTACATGGGGTTGGAGTATCCTATGTTAGGTATAGGCGTCGTCATTGCGTCGGGAAAAAAAAAATCACGTCGCTTGCGTAAAAAGTTCATGAATGGGAATGTGACGTCATTGACGTTCATTCACAGAATTTGGAGCATGCGCACGGGGATGCTTTGACACTCGACGCATGCGCAGTACGTTCGCCGCGGGATCGCGCTTAGTTTAAATACTACACGCCCCGTACCCGCCCAATTTGAATTCCGCCGGCTCATTTGCGATACGCTGCCGCAACTTTAGGAGCAAGTGCTTCGTGAATGACAGCACTTGCTGCTAAAATTTCGGCAGAGTAACGTAAATGAGAAGCGTTACTCTGGAGCAAAGATGCTCCCATCTACCTGAATCTGGCCCATAGTGTGGATCTGTAGGAGCAAGGAGGTTGTTAAAAGACTGGTGAGAAGGTTGTGTTTGAGCTGACAAGCGGTAGGCTTGTTTAGTTTGGTAGTTAGGGCCTGCACATATCGTGTAGTTAAAGCCGAGACACGGCTAGGTGTTTGTTTAACTATTTTTGTTTGTTTTGTTTTCTGCACACTGTACAGCACCTGTAAATAGACTTTGTATAGCACCAATAAACATCCCACTGTTTTTCACTTATCTTATGAACTTGGTATCTTGGTATCTGTGCCTGCTCATCCCAGGGAGCTTTTTGTACCCGCTACCTATCCCCCAGCTTACAATATATATAGTCAGAGGTAAGAATAAAAGTACCTCTGAATGTGCTTGCTGGCGGGACCATTTTACTGGACTGAGGCGGCGTACACCCGACCGAGGTTCTCGCTGGAAACCAGCGAGAACCTCGCTGAAAGCTGCATTCCAGCGAGGACCTCGGCCGTGTGTACGGTCTCGGCGAGCTTCCCGTCGGGAAGCCCGTCGAGCAGAAATAGAGAGCACGCTCTCTATTTCCTCGACGGCCCGCCTGGATGAATGGCTGGTTGCCATTCCCGACGGGCGGGTCGCCGATTTTGACGGCCGGCAGAGAACCTCGACGGGCGGAACGATGTGTTCTGCCCGTCGAGGTTCTCTGCCGTGTGTACATGGCCTGACGGGTCCATAAGGAAAAGCACCAGAAGACAGTCTATGTCTGAGTAAGACGTACACTAGATGGAATGCAAGAGGAAGAAAGATTATATAGGCATCCCACGAGTGTCCTTGGATAAAAATGTATAGACAGATCAGGTTGCTAACAGATGACTACAAAAGCAGAGAGTGCAGATTACCTTATTGTGTCAGCTGGTATGATCGCGGTCAGCCTGTGTTTGGCCTGAGCGATTAGTATGTGCTGAGAAAGCTCTTAATATACCCCCTTTGTTCATGAGCGTGAAAAACGTCATGACGTGGGAATGGGCGGGTGAAGTGCTGCAGTGGAGGCGTGTATACACGTCACCAGGAGCGGCCGTTCTATGTTGACGCCCACGAATGGTGTAAGTTTGTAACCACACCCCGGAGGCAGGGTGAGGTGACGTGGGTCTGTCAACAGGATAGAGCGGCACAGTATGCACTGATAGGGGGATGATTACAACATCACAGCCTCAGAGCTGAAACGGCTTCTGGTAGTCACCCCTGGGTGCCCATACAGAAGGACCTGTGGGAAAAACAAAACATTGCACATAAAAAGACCCGGGATTACGGGTCTATGTTAAGGGTCTGTGTTGAGTGTGACAAAGCATGGGTTAGCCTGCGGAAATCGGAGGGTACAGAGTACAGTCGCTCCCGATCTCGTGCAAATGATCGGAGGATCATGAATACAATAGGATCCCAATGAATGTAATAATTAAAGTACAGCGAATATGTATACAACAAAGACAATCAATAATTGATTTAGAATACAAAGAAATTCCCAAACGGAGAGAGTGTCAGCTGAGATGCAGAAAAGGGCACCCTGTGGTAGTGACATTCTTGCCTGCAGAGAAAAATTCTTCATTTAAAGAGATATACATCCTTTTATCATATTGGTTAATAATAAAATTAATTAAATTGAAAAACAAGGGGGAAAATAATCTCGTGAAGAGAGTAACAATGTTCATCTTCATAAGAATAATGAAAAAATAAAAAAGAAGAAAAAATGGGAATACATATACATGAATGACATCAACCCTGGATTCCATATAAATATGAAACAGGGTTTAAGGCTCACAAAGTCATGGTGACAGTGGCTTGGTAGGGATGGGATAAATGTATGGCTCGTTGCAGTGGGGCCAATGGGTGGCTGATGTCAAAAGGGGCCACCAAGATGGAAAATGGTGGTACAAAGGACATGGGATGGTGATTGAAGGAAAACGTTAAACCATGATAACTTACAGAAATTTATATGAGCATAAGACCATTCATGATACAAAGTGATCGAAATATCCACATAGGTGATTAAACATGACAAATTGTAAACTTATGAAGCAGTTTGCAGATCAATTGGCTAGAGAAAAGGTTTATAGCTCATGCTATCGTTGAGGTCCGGATAGATGGTGGCCCTGAGGGTGTAGATCCACCGGGCCTCCAATTGCAGAAGGCGTTTGTCTACCTCTCCACCTCTTTCATTGGGGGCAATGTGGCCGAGGGCAAAAAAGCCCATCATTCCTACATCATGTATTTGTAAGGCTCTTGCGCCACCAAAATAAATAAAGTGAAAGAATGTAAATGCTGCTCAATCTGGATTGTGATATGTGATAAAACAATAGTGATAGATTAAAAAGGTGATAAGCGCATATACATATACCACTGAAGATCTGTCATAAAACAAAGTGCAAACTGTGCAACAAAGTGCAAATGCATATACAGTATATGAGAATAAATATATATCAAATAAATATCAAATAGTTCCATCCGTGGTGTTGCAGCTGATAAATAGGTGATTTCTTGAAAAAAAAGTGAGCTCACATTGCGCTTACCTTTATAAGGCAAGGAAAAAGGCTTAGAATATGTAGCACTTTAGTGGGTCTCCAGTAGATGTCCCTCTATACTCTCTGTGGGATGGTGTAGTGGTCCTAGTTTAGGTTCAATGTTCCAGGGTGTGTGGATGGAGGTTTGCCAGTGGTGCTCAAATAAAAAAGGATGGTGCCATAGTGAAGTATGTAAATACAGATTTAATGTTAAAAAATAGCAACTTACATCGAAAATACAAACAAACGAGCGAACGAACTAGTTAACACGTCTACTTCCGGTTCCGGGTCTTACATGTTACTCTGCCCCTCACAGCTTCATCAGAGATCTCTTTTACCCACATAATAGGCACCACAGTTGCACTTCATTATGTAGATGATACCTGTAGTCTGACACGTGGCCCTAAACTTGGGTGTGCATACATCTCCATTGGGCAGGAGTATGCTGTTGCCTTTGATTATGTAACGACAGTGATTACATTTCATGCATGGAAAAGTACCTGTTTGTGTGGGCTTAGGTATTGATTGAGTGGAGTAGTGACTAGAGACAGCACTGTCACCAGGCCCGGACTGGGACAAAAAATAGGCCCGGGCATTTTAGACTGAGCAGCCCAGGGGTGGGGGGGGGGGCACAGCCGGGGTTAATGACGGGATGTGGGGTGAGATAAAGAAAGATAGATTGAAAGATTAAGATAGAAAGAAAGGAATATTGAGAGATAGATAGATAGATAGATAGATAGATAGAGATAGAAAGAAGGGAAAGAAGATAAAGAAAGATAAAAGAAAGATGGGGAGGAAGGAAGATAGATAAATAGATATAGATAGAAAGGAAGGAAGATGAATAAAGAAAGAATGAATAATATAAAAAGAAAGAAGGGAAGGAAGATAGAGAAAGAAAGATAGATAAAGATAGAAAGCAAGAAGGGAAGATAGATAAAGAAAGAAAGAAGGGAAGGAAGATCGATAAAGAAATAAAGATGGATAAATATAGAAAGAAGGGAAGGAAGATAGATAGATAGATAGATAGATAGATAGATAGATAGATAGATAGATAGATAGATAGATAGATAGATAGATAGATAGATAAAGAAGGGAAGGAAGGAAGATAGATAGATAGAAGATAGTAAGGAAGGAAGATAGATAAAGATAGAAAAAAAGAAGAGAAGGAAGGAAGATAGGTAGATAGATCTAGATAGATAGATAAAAATAGATAAATAGATCAAAAGAAAGGAAGATAGATAAAGATAGAAAGAAAGAAGATAGATAGACAGTGGCAGTGCATCTATAGAGGGCGCCGGAGCGCCGCTCCCTCTGGCTCAGCCGCCCCTTCTGGCTCAGCCGCGACAATAGGCACAGTGGCGACAATAGGCACACTGGCATCAATGGGCACACTGGTATCAATGGGCACAGTGGCATCAATGGGCACAGTGGCAACACTCAAAGGGCACAGTGGCATCAATTGGCACAGTGGCGACAATTAAAGGGCACAGTGGCTGTGTTTGATGGCATAGCACAGTGGCTGCGTTTGATGGCATGGCACAGTGGCTGCATTTGATGGCATGGCACAGTGGTGACAATTGATGGCATAGTGGCTGTGTTTGATGGCATGGCACAGTGGTGACAATTGATGGCACAGTGGCTGCGTTTGATGGCATGGCACAGTGGCTGTATTTGATGGCATGGCACAGTGGTGACAATTGATGGCACAGTGGTGACAATTGATGGCACAGTGGCTGCGTTTGTTGGCATGGCACAGTGGTGACAATTGGTGGCACAGTGGCTGTGTTTGATGGCATGGCACAGTGGTGACAATTTATGGCACAGTGGGTGCGTTTGATGGCATGGCACAGTGGTGACAATTGATGGCACAGTGGCTGCGTTTGATGGCATGGCACAGTGGCTGTGTTTGATGGCATGGCACAGTGATGACAATTGATGGCCCAGTAGCAGCATTTGATGAGCCCAGTGGCTGCATTTGATGGGCACAGTGAGGCTCAATAGCCGCCGGAGGCCGTTCGTGGGCCGCGAGGGCCGTTCGCGGGCCGCAATCGGCCCCCGGGTCGCGAGGGCCGTTCGCGGGCCACAACCGGCCCGCGGGCCGCCGCGGTCCATCGGGCATTTGCCCGGTATGCCCTATGGCCAGTCCGGGCCTGACTGTCACGTATTGATCTTAAACGTTTGAACGTGATTTCGGGATGACTATTGACGAATCTGCTGATCTTGCTATCAGATGTGAGCAAATGCCAAAATTGACTGTATATTTTTCTTACTTTGTTGTGCTGTCTATTATAACGGGTAATAACACGCGTGCTGTTGGATTGTTTTTTGTCAGAGGATGAATATAGGAGTGTGTTCCGATCCTGATGATTCGCCCTATTATAGGCTTTACGTAAGCAGCTCTTGGTGTACCCACGAGCTCTAAGGCGGGCATAGAGTTGTTTTGCTTCCTGTACGAAGTTACTTTGTTCGGAATAGTTACGTTTAAGGTATGCTTGCGATCAATGTTTTGGGATGTGAGCTAGAGGCATGGAGCAGGCTGTTGCCTGCTGTAGGCTTTCTATAGAGTGTGGAACACAAGCGACCGTTCGTGTCGACAAAGAGCTCTACATCTAAAAAAGTAATTTTCTCCTGACTGTAATTGTGGGTAAATTTGAGATTATAAATGTTACATTGCAAATGATCTAGGAAGTCAATAAGGTCTTACTTGGGTCTTGCCCATACCATGAACACGTCATCTATATACCTATGCCATGTAAGTACATTGGCTAGAGGTATAACGGTGTCTTCACCTCCAAAGAGGTCGCGCTCCCACCCCCCCAGGTACAGGTTGGCGTAGGAGGGGGCACAGCCCGCCCCCATAGACACACCCTGTACCTGGAGGTAGTGGGAGCATTTCTGTGATGAAATTGTTGTACTTTTTAGAATCCTTATCTCGTTCACTCAAAAAAGATCTAATCACTTGTATGCCAAGTGAATGTGGAATGGAGTTGTACAGAGCTCCAATGTCGATTGCAACAAGCCATGCATCCTCTGGGATTATAAGCCCATCATAGATCTTGAGGAGGTCTATTGTGTCTTTGACGTAGGAAAAAAGCCCCCGCACGTGGGGGTAGAGGTACTCGTCGATAATTCGACTCATATTCTCGGTTAAGGATCCGCACCCTGAGACGAGGGGGCGTCCGGGTGGTGGGGAGATGCCTTTATGCACTTTGGGAAGTGCATAAAAGGTAGGTGTTGAAGAGTATTCTATATTTAAGAATTTGGTGGTGTTATCATCAATTATGCCTTCCCGATGTGTGCGGTTAAGAATTTCTCTGTATCTGCTGATATTATAGGTCACGGTGGAGGCTGGTACTAATTTGTACCAATGTTTGTTCTTAAAGCGGATGGTTCACCATAAAAAAATATTAAAAGCCAGCAGCAACAAATACTGCAGCTGCTGACTTTTAATATTAGGACACTTACCTGTCCTGGAGTCCAGCGGCGTCCGCAGCAGAGGATGAGCGATCGCTCGTCACCCTGCTGTTCTCCCCTCCATCCACGGCGAGGGAACCAGGAAGTGAAGCGCTCCGGCTTCACTGCCCGGTTCCCTACGGCGCATGCGCGAGTCGCGCTGTGCCCGCGATTGGCTCCCGCTGTGTGCTGGGAGCTGAGAGTTCCCAGCACACAACGGGAAAAGCCCGTCTTTTGCCCGAGACTGCGGGCCGGAAGTGGGTGCGGATACCTGTCTTTAGACAGGTATCTGCACCCCCCTCCCCCCTGAAAGGTGTCAAATGTGACACCGGAGGGGGGGAGGGTTCCGATCAGCGGATCTTCACTTTAGGGTGGAGATCCGCTTTAAGGATGTCTAGGCGCATGGACTCGTAGCCATTCTTGCTAAGAATGGCTATGTTGCCACCCTTGTCAGAGGGTTTAATTACAATATTGTCATTGTTACGTAATTCATTAATTGCCTTTTTGAGGGACGGACTGATATTAGGCGTAGGGCCTGTTTGCCATTGTGTATTTTCTATGGCCTTGGTCACTTGTAAAACGAAGGCCCAGATATTGGGATTCCCCTGTAGGACGGGGAAGAACCGAGACTTAGGCTTGTAGGACTTTGGGGCTACGTAGACAGGTCTATTGAAACGTGATTGGATAGATGTTCCTGGTTGGGCTCCAGGGATCTGAAAGGTCCAACCCTCCTCTTCCGGGTTGCTTTCGTCCCAGAGGGACATCAAGTCCTGGAAGGCTTGGAGTTCTTGTAAAGAAACCTGATCAATGTTGGAATTATCGACAACCGACAAAGTGTCGTTTGTCTGCGTTTTATCGTAGAGAACTTTAAACATTAACCTTCGTGCAAAAAGATGGAGGTCTTTAATTAATTTGAATTGATCAGCGTTGCCGTCAGGACAGAATGAGAGGCCTAGTTGTAATACTGTGATTTGTTCTTTAGATAATTTACAGTTAGACAAATTGATAATACTATTAGAGTCCCGATCAGGGTTGTCAGGGAGATCGGGACTTATTAGTTTAGCTCCTGTACAGTAGTGCTGGGCATTAAATTGGGTTTCCGGTCTATAGTTAAGATAGGAGCAGTTCTTATGTCGGTTGTGACGTGTGGACTGGAGACCTGCAGTTCACAATTCGACTGGTGTGCCATTGGAGGAGCTGGCATAAAGGTTGTGGTTACAGCTGGTATTGGTGAGGATAGCACCACAGATGTATTGCTCTGTATGCTGGTGGTCTTAGCTCCAGAGGACACGGAATTGCGTGTTCGCTGGGTGTAACTGTCCGCTTGTCATTGTGGATCTTGTTCAGCACTTGCTGCTGGATGGAACCTTTCTGCCTCCCTTTTAGTTCCCTGGGGAATGTTTTGATCAGCAGAATTACCAGACCACTCCTTTTTCCTGCCTTAGAAAGAAAGCCTTTTCCTGTATCAGATGCCACATGTTAGCTGTATGCATAGGACCTCATGGAAGATGTCTGCAGAAAATCCCTAAAGCTTAACGTTTGTACCCCCCTTGGCAAGCGGATCGAGGCATGCAGAAAAGTGTGCATTGTTAAAAGGGTGTATATGTTCTAGAGATAAACCGTGTTCATGCTGTTTGGTTTTAAATACGCTATATAATCCAAAGCACTTTGCATGTAACCATGTTTCTTTGAATGTTCAATGTAATTAGATGTGTGTGCAGACAACTGTAATTAACCACTTGCATACTGGGCACTTACACCCCCCTCCTGCCCAGGTAAAATTTCAGCTTCCGGCACTGCGTCGCTTTAACTCACAATTGCGCGGTCGTGCTACGTGGCTCCCAAACAAAATTTACGTCCTTTTTTCCCCACAAGTAGAGCTTTCTTTTGGTGGTAATTGATCACCTGTGCGATTTTTATTTTTTGCGCTATAAACAAAAAAGTGCGACAATTTTGAAGAAAAATACAATATTTTTTTACTTGTTGCTATAATAAATATCCCAATTAAAAAAAAAAACACATTTTTTTTCTCAGTTTAGGGCGATACGTATTCTTCTACATATTTTTGGTAAAAAAAATTTTTTTAAAAAACGCAATAAGCGACTGGTTTACGCAAAAGTTATAGCGCTTACAAAATAGGGGAGAGAATTTATATTTTTTATTATTTATTTTTTTACTAGAAATGGCGGTTTTTATTGGTACTGCGACGTTATGGCGGACACATCGGACACTTTTGACACATTTTTGGTGCCATTCACATTTATACTGCGATCAGTGCTATAAATATGCACTAATTACAGTATAAATGTGACTGGCATTGAAGGGGTTAACACTAGGGGGTGAGGAAGGGGTTAAATGTGTATGCTAGGTGTGTTCTAACTGTGGGGGGAGGGGGGGGGTGGCTGGGGGGGTGACCGATCTGTGTCCCTATGTAGGAAGGAACACAGATCGGGCTCCTCCCCTCCAGAGACAAGACGCTGTCTCTGTGTAAAAACGGCAATGAGAGATGATCTATGAGAGATCATCTCTCATTCGCCGCACAGATCGCATCGCAAACGGCCACTCTGATTGGCCGTTTGCCGCGATCTGTGATTGGCCGTGTCCAAGGGACACGGACAACACAGGGCTTCCCCGCAGCGCGCACTACAGTGCGCGCTGGGAACGCCATAATGACAAGCCGTCAAATGACGGCATGTTGGATATTCAGGCCCGCGCTGTTGCAGTCATCCGACGGTAGCGCGGGCCTGAAGTGGTTAACCCTGTAACCCCCTTTTGTGGTGATAACCGTAAATAAGTGTGTTGTATGTAATTTACAGTTTTCACGGTGCTTACGATATTCATGTTTACGGTGCTCAAGGAGATAAAGAGAACAATATTCAACCCTGCTGCGCACCTTTGTCGCAAAAAAATAAAATTACTGCACCCGTCAGAAGCTCTCCTCTTGTTATTTATTCAATGCCATAGGGGCCGTAACACTGGGCACGTGGCCGTTTATCTTTCAGGGGAAAGTGGGAACGTGATAGTTCCTGTAACATACTGTCAGTATCATTTTTGCGTTTCTTTTCTTTATCTGGTCTCCTACTTATTGGTACATACGAGGCTGACGATAGGGAAGAGGTATCAGAATCTCTTCTATCAGTCTCCGTGGGGAGAGGATCTTTTTTGGAAAAATGTTTTTTGGGATTATTATGTGGTGGATTAGAGCTTGTCCACTTATATGCTTGAGCATTATCATATGCCCTTCTGTCTCGAAAAAATTTACTCTCCTTGGTTTTGATCAGATTTGTTGCATAGAGGGTAAGATGATCTTTTAGTTGTTTCTCACATAGACTAAAGTTGGGATAAGTATTGACGTTACCGATATTGTCGTGCCATTCTTTAATTTCGGCATCGACCTGTTTGATGTCCTGTCCATATTGTTCGCAGAGTATCTGCATTATCTGAATAGAACAGATTTGCAGATTGGCCTCCCATGCGTCTTTGATTTTTGGTTCGATTTTTCTAATATTAGGGAAGATCTGAATACGCAGTCCCCAGGGCACTATTTTGCTAGATATATTTTGTTCAAAAAAATCTTTATGCCAGAATAATCTGGTCTTTCTTTCCACCAACCGTTGGAGTCCTAAGAAATATACATTAGCGTCTTCTTCGGATGCTACATCCTTAAATCTAGATTTTCTTACGTCTGCCACAAAACCATCCCACTCCTTACCCTGGTAGCCTGCCATGTTAGAACCGAACCGGAAAAGAAGGCTTGCACGTGTGTCGAGAACAAACTGATTCGATACTCGTATCAGCCAACTAGTCCACACAGAACCATGTAAAACATAAAAAAGTAAGAAAACAAACAATGCATATGTAAATAACAGATTCCCAATAGAACAACAGAGTAACAATAGATTAATGCTGATGCATTGGCATTAAAACATATTTATAGATACACATGTTACATGTCTATAAATTAAATGGCAGCATTCACCCAAATTTGTTCTGATCGCTGTGGTTGCAGAGCAAAGTGAAGGGGTATATTGGGCTGTAGATTGTACTTATAAATAAATAACACTGTGCAAAGCGCTCTATATATAAAAGGTTATAGCAGGCGTTTAAATCCACCTAATTTTATATAGAAAAGAGTGTATACATAGAGCAAGCACCGAAAGAAAAAATATGGATAAATAATGTTAGCCAAGAAGCATTACCATCCCTAATAGAAAATAGACAAAAATTCCCAATGAAGGGATGGGGCATGGGACTGTCGGAACGCTAATTGGGTATAATAGGGTAGCAATCAAAAATTATGTATAGACACTCTGAAACCACAGAGATCAAGGCTCGCGGACACAATTTGTATAAGTAAAAAATATAATTTTAATAATTTAACACAATACATATACACAAAACTAAAAAGAGAGGTCATATATGAGATTAAATTTCACCATAGATGAAAATGGATTGAAGGTGTATACAGCAGGTCCAACAGGTCGCATACTCGGGCTTCCTCAGGGACAAGGAGGTGTATCCAAAAATCTATAGGTGAAAAAATATGATGGTAATAATTCTGATGAAAAAATACTGAATAGAAGTAGAGTATACTTGATAGACAAAACATACTATGATATGGGCAATGGTACCTTCATATATAATTGTAACAATTTGTATTTGTATAACAAATAAGCATGGAATATAAAGCAAAAAATAACAACAAAGAAATACATAATTATATAGTCAAACAATAAATAAACAAACATTAAGACCCCTTGCATCTCCTGCCCCTTCCCCAACATGCATGTAGATCAAATAGCGATATCGTACCTCAGTGATGACCGAAAACTAAGACCACAGGCGAAACCGCTAGAGAGTTGCCAAGATGGAAAGGCACAGTAAAACCGGGTCTAGAAAGATGTACGGGTTCCAAGAACACAATTGGTCCTACCACGGGGTATATGGAGGTAGTATAAATTAGATGATAATAGCACTGAAGAAAGGTCAGCATCAAATCTACAGTAAAATAGTGTGGGGGGAAAAAAGGGAATCATACATTCCCATACCTGTAACCTTAAGAAAGGAAAAAATGTAATAAATACAATCGAGTATACATGCATAGAGCACTTTATACCCTGATACATATTAGTATCGGGGGTAAAAATGATATCAGAGAAAACAATGATATCTCAAGATACTCTTAATCAAAAATGAAATAGGTATCAAAATGAGTGAACTGGTAAGCCCTATTTTAAAAGTACATGGAAAGCAAGAAAGAAGGTTACACGTAGACTTACAGATGACGTATTGCGTAGATATAAATAAAGCTACTAGGAGCTTATATAAAGAAGTTTTCGCGTGCAGCAGTATGTTGGTTAGTGGTCGCAGCGCAAGCCAAGTTAGCAATCTGTGGTAAAATGTATAGATGTTCACATTCAAATTAAAGTATATAGAAGTATATAATAATAATAATAATATATAAATAGATGTAAATAAATGAATAGTATATAGAAAAATATATATAATATATTTATATATATATATATATATATATATATATATATATATATATATATAGTCAGAGGTAAGAATAAAAGTACCTCTGAATGTGCTTGCTGGTGGGACCATTTTACTGGACTAACGGGTCCATAAGGAAAAGCACCAGAAGACAGCCTATGTCTGAGTAAGACGTACACTAGATGAAATGCAAGAGGAAGAAAGATTATATAGGCATCCCACGAGCGTCCTTGGATAAAAATGTATAGACAGATCAGGTTGCTAACAGATGACTACAAAAGCAGAGAGTGCAGATTACCTTATTTTGTCAGCTGGTATGATCGCGGTCAGCCTGTGTTTGGCCTGAGCGATTAGTATGTGCTGAGAAAGCTCTTAATATACCCCCTTTGTTCATGAGCGTGAAAAAGTCATGACGTCTGAATGGGCGGGTGAAGTGCTGCAGTGGAGGCGTGTATACACGTCACCAGGAGCGGCCGTTCTATGTTGACGCCCACGACTGGTGTAAGTTTGTAACCACACCCCGGAGGCGGGGTGAGGTGACGTGGGTCTGTCAACAGGATAGAGCGGCACAGTATGCACTGATAGGGGGATGATTACAACATCACAGCCTCCGCCGTGGTTCAGAGCTGAAACAGCTTCTGGTAGTCACCCCTGGGTGACCATACAGAAGGACCTGTGGAAAAAAACAAAACGTCGCGCATAAAAAGACCCGGGATTACGGACTCAGCGGTGAAGGGTCTGTGTTGAGTGTGACAAAGCATGGGTTAGCCTGCGGACATCGGAGGGTACAGAGTACAGTCGCTCCCGATCTCGTGCAAATGATCGGAGGATCATGAATACAATAGGATCCCAATGAATGGCCCTCCAGTTGTTCAGGAACTACAATTCCCATCATGCTTAGTCATGTCTGTGAATGTCAGTGTGTTACAATGCCTCATGGGATGTGTAGTTCTGCAACAGCTGGAGGGCCGTAGTTTGAGGATCCCTGATTTAAAGAGATATACATCCTTTTATCATATAGGTTAATAATAAAATAAATTAAATTGAAAAACAAGGGGGAAAATAATCTCATGAAGAGAGTAACAATGTTCATCTTCATAAGAATAATGAATAAAGAAAAAAGAAGAAAAAATGGGAAAAAGGTAATACATATACATGAATAACATTAACCCTGGATTCCATATAAATATGAAACAGGGTTTAAGGCTCACAAAGTCATGGTGACAGTGGCTTGGTAGGGATGGGATAAAGGTATGGCTTGTTGCAGTGGGGCCAATAGGTGGCTGATGTCAAAAGGGGCCACCAAGATGGAAAATGGTGGTACAAAGGACATGGGATGGTATCTTTCCTCTCCTGGGGTTTGGGGGTTCCGGATAGGAGTCATGAGATGGGGTCCCAGTGCATAGGTATAGAATATCTTGTTAAAATTTAATTGACTGTTGATTCTTGCAAGGGCCCCTTGCGAATCAGTTTGAGTTTCTGCTAATTGATTGTGTTTGCATTTAAAACCCTATGCTTGTTGTTTCTAAGTGCCTTACAGTAAACTTACCCCTTTATAATCAATCACATTCATTGTGTGGAGTGTATTTTCTCACCTGGAGGGGTCATACCACCACAGCAGGTAATTCATTGTCACATTGCCATTGTACACTGTATGTCTGTTATTGTGACTCCACCCCAGGGGTCACAATATCCTACTGCCTGATTTCTGATGTGTCAAGGGCGGGTTCGAGCTGATTAAATAGGGGTGAGCTGAGCCAAGAGAGTAGATCCCATCATCAAACCAGCTTCTCCTTCGGGGGTGAGCGCTACATATATGAAATAATTGTTTGTTTATTTCTTTAGGCACCTTAACCACTAGAGGGCCACGCTATAGACAAAAGATGTCCACAGCAGGGCTCTCAAGTGCCAGGAGGATGTCTTTGGACGTCCTGTCGTTTACATTTCCCTGCACGCCGCTGGGTGGTGCGCAGCGGTGAAACACTGTGCCGGGCGCATCGCTGGGAAGCCGATGCGTGTGCCTGCCGGCCGCAGTGTCCGCCAGGTACTTGCGATCGGCGGTGACACAGCAGGGACGTGGAGCTCTGTGAGTAAACACAGAGCTCCGCGTCCTGTCAGGGAGAGTAGACTGATGCTGTGTCCCTTGTACATAGGGACACAGCATCAGTCACCTCCCCCAGTCAGTCCCCCTCCCCCACAGTAAGAACACACCCAGGCAATACATTTAACCCCTTCCCCGCCCCCTAGTGTTAACCCCTTCACTGCCAGTCACATTTATACAGTAATTAGTGCATTTTTATAGCACTGATCACTGTATAAATGTGGATGGTCCCAAAATTGTGTCAAAAGTGTCCGATACGTCCGCAATATTGCAGGCCTGACAAAAAAAAATTGCAGATCGCCGCCATTACTAGTAAAAAAAAAAAAAAAATCATGGGCCAGATTACGCTGGAGTATCAGGAGATGCGCCACTGTAATTGGAAATATGCACCCGCGTATCGGTATGCCGTATCCCCAAAACGATATACGCCATAAATCTAGACTTTTTAGACCGACGTAATTTCGTTAAAATCGTGCGCACCATTGATTTGCTAGGCAAATATGCAAATGAGGGAGTTACGGCGATCCACAAAAGTAAGTTGGTTTAGCCCAGGCTACGCGCTGTGCGCATCAGCTGCACGTCCTGTCTAAAATGAGGCAATATAAAAGCTTGCCTAAAATTAGACACTCCGTCTACATGTCAGCTAAAGCAACACTGTTAGTGAGGAGCTGAGCAGCCACACTTGCAGGACAACAATCTGTATGCCACCATGCCAGGGGCATCCATGCTCATAGCTATACTACTGACTTTAGAGGAGCGCAGAAAGAGGAGGGCACGGAGGAGGGCACGGGAGAGGATATACTGCACACGCATAGACCTCTTTGGCATGAGTGATTCTGAGGTGTCTCGCATCCTCAGATTCACCCCTGCTGCCATCATGGAATTAACCACAACCCTGCAGGAGGATATCACCAGCCCAACACACCGCTCACATGCAGTGCAGCCACTGGTTAAAGTCCTGGCAACACTCCATTTCCTTGCCAGTGGCTCTTTTCAAAGAACAAGTGGAGTGGTGGCTGGGATGTCACAATCCTCCATGAGCAGATGTGTGCACCAGGTTATCCCTGCAATTCTTAGACACATGGCCAACTAAATCATCAAACCCACCCAGGAGGACCTGCGGCAGAAGGCAATGACAGATTTCTACAGAATTGACAGATTCCCACGCACTGTGGGGGCCATTGATTGCACACATGTGGCACTCCAGCCCCCCCGTGAGACAGAGCACATGTACCGCAATCGGAAGCATTGGCACTCCATCAACGTACAGGTGATAGTCGATGCCAAATTCCTCATATGGCACGTCCGTGCCAAACACCCCGGATCCAGCCATGACAGCTACATATACAATCATAGCCCCATCCCAATGGAATTCGAACAGAACATGTATGGGGACACCTGGCTGGTTGGTGAGTGACATGGGAGTCAGGCATGACTGCCCCCCCCCCCCCCCCCATGATGCAGAAATCACAAGGGGCACATGCACTACTAACATCCTCCTGTCTTCTTCCTTCCAGGTGACTCTGCTTATGCACTGGGACCCCATCTCATGACTCCTATCCGGAACCCCCAAACCCCAGGAGAGGAAAGATACCATCCCATGTCCTTTGTACCACCATTTTCCATCTTGGTGGCCCCTCTTGACATCAGCCACCCATTGGCCCCACTGCAACGAGCCATACCTTTATCCCATCCCTACCAAGCCACTGTCACCATGACTTTGTGAGCCTTAAACCCTGTTTCATATTTATATCAGTTATATCAGTCTATCATATGCTCCATTTTATCCCCACCTGTTCTCAATGGTTTTGTCCTACTCTTCCTCTGGGCTGTATAAATAGCGTGTGTGCAATGGCGTACGTGTGCCCCTGATGATGTCATTACGATGAAACGATCGTCGGGCAGACACACTCGCATTGAGAATGCGCTAACAGCCTTAGGTGGTCTGATATTCATACGGAGCTTTTTATCCTTGCAATGACTTTTGTATCACTCTCTATGAATGAGAGTATTTTAAGCTGTTTCAATTTTTTTATTTTTTAAATAAACCCTCTCGTTTTTTACGCCTATACTATGGGATTGTCCCTTTCTTTTTCCCCACATGGTGTTTGATAAACACACGCTCACATACATCTATGCAAGTTCCATTTGGAAGCAGTGGTTAACCCTTGGAGAACATGTGGATTCTACCATCTAATCTGTGGTGAGATCCGGATTCGTTCCTGAAACCCCAAAGGATCAGAATTTCCTGCTATGCCTGTTTAGACCACTCCTGAAAGGGATTAGTCACAGGCTTTCTGGTAAGCCTTTATTTCAACTGGTGTTGGGCCACTGATGTCTGAAATCTCCCTCCTTTCTCACCTGTGGATCTCCTAATTGGACTTTCATTGTTTGCATCTTTTCATCACCTGCATTGGAAGGGGCTAATAACTCCCAGCTTTTTTCTGTGAACTCCCAGCTTTTTTCTGTGGACTCTATTTGTTTTGCACCTCATATGCTGAATTGGTCACTTTATTTTTACACTGTTTATTTATCTGTTGATATTTATAAGTACTTTATGCTCAGTGCCATATTGATTGGCACAGTGTTATAACAACCTATGCATTTATAGCTTTTGTGTATTCACATATTGATTGTTACCATTTATAGATTAACACTGTATACACCTGTTACTTTAGATACTTATGTGGTATATGCTGTCCAGCGCTACACTGTTTCTGCACAGTCAAAAGTTGAGCAAGTGCTCTCTCACCCCACAGGCCGACCCGCGCGATTCTTTCTCGGGAAGAACAAAAGAGAACCCGCTGCTCCGATTGTTGCTCCAGCACACACACAGGATCCCGGACCAAGATGTCCCACTGCTACAGTTGTCAGCTGGGCAGCCTCTCCAAACTCCAGGAACACTGGGTTGGGGTCTCGCTTCCGTCTGGATTGCTGGTCCCTCGGCAAGTCTAGGCCCAGGCTTCCGGCCTAGGACACGGCAATCTCCGTCAGCAGCTTCACACAGGAGAGATGGCGGACCAGAGAGAGACAAAAAGGTGCCACTCCCCTTCCTTAAGTAACCTCCTCCACTGGGCTAGCGGAACGTCACATCCTCCTGGAAGGCAAAGCATTGCAGGAATTGTAGTCCGTTTCTCCTAAGAGTCTATGGAGTCCATGTCTCCTGCTACTTGTAGTCCCGCAATGCATAAATTGTATAACAGTATCTAACATATTTACAGGCTTAAGTAAAGTTCCAGCGGGGAGGCCTGTCACTAGGCTCTGACAGGATGACCCTGCTACATATATAATAAAAAAATAACACATTTTATTAAATAGATTTGTTAAAAAAGATATAACAATCTGCTAGATAAAAGAATATATAATGATCAGACCCAAATATTGATATATCTGCTGTCCAAAATGTATTTCTTGACATGTTTCTCTATTATAAAAACTTCTTCAGGAGATTCGTAATTGTCTGTGTACAGCATATTCACTGCAATACATAAATAGATACATAAGACAAAATACAGTAATAGAAAATAATAAAGGACTAAAGAAGTCCTATTTCAATCATCTTAAAATAAGAACAAAAATTGTTTAAATAGGTTCCTTCAAGCTAGTGCATTGTTGGTTCACTTACCTTTTCCTTCGATTTCCCTTCTAAATGTTTTTTTTGTCTGAATTTCTCACATTCTGTTCATCCTCAGCAAGCTTGCCCCCATCATCTGAGTTGTTCTGGCATGGGGTTAGTCAGCATGCTCACCCCTTCCCTTGGGACTACATCCCTGCGGGGAGACGCTGTGTCAATCAAGTGCAGACGCCGAGAGGTGCCGATTGCTCATGCGTGATGACGTCACAAGCATGTATTAAGCTCCGTCTGCCATTTTGGAAAGTCTAGAATGACACAGATACATACTGAATTGCCCACAATCCATATTACATATGAACGATAGCTGGAATAAAGCTGAAGGCCATCCAGATCCCAAACACAATACCTGGGAGGATCATTCAACAGCAGCCAAGCATGCCTAGCAGTACTAAGACATGCAGCATCCTCATTAACCACTTCCTTACTGGGCACTTAAACACCTTCCTGACCAGACCAATTTTCAGCTTTCAGGGCTCTCACACTTTGAATGACAATAACTCAGTCATACAACACTGTAACCAAATGAAATTGTTGTCCTTTCCCACAAATAGAGCTTTCTTTTGGTGGTATTTGATCACCTCTGGGTTTTTTATTTTTTGCGCTATTAATGAAAAAGACCGAAAATTTTGAAAAAAAATGTTTTTTTCTTAGTTTCTGTGATAAAATTTTGCAAATTATTAATTTTTCTTCATACATTTTGGCCACAATTTATCCTGCTACATGTCTTTGATAAAAAATAACCCCAAATTTTTGGAAATTATTTGGTCTGTGTGAAAGTTTTAGAGACTACAAGCTATAGTGAAAAATCATAAAAAATTATCACATATGATCACACCTGATGTACTGAAGGCCTATCTCATTTCTTGAGACCCTAACAAGCCAGGAAAGATCAAATGCCCCCCAAATAACCCCTTTTTGGAAAGTAGACATTCCAAGGTATTTAGTAAGAGGCATGGTGAGTTATTTGAAGTTGTCATTTTTTCCCACAATACTTTTCAAAATTAAGATTTTTATTTTTTATTTTAAAAAATTCTCAAAATTGTCCTTGTAATAGCTTATTTCTATCACATGGCATGTGCATACCACAAATGACACCCCAAAATACATTCTGCTACTCCTCCTGAGAAAAACGATACCCCATGTGTGAGACTTTTTCCCTGCCTGGCCACATACAGAGGTCCAACATGCAGGGACCGCCACCAGGGGTTTTAGGAGCATAAATTGCACATCTAACTAGTTAACTACCTATTACACTTTTGAAGGCCCTGGAACACCAGGACAATGGAATTACCCACAAAGTGACCCCATTTTGTAAAGCTAATACCCCAACGTATAATCTATGAGGCATAATGAGTCTTTTGAACGGTTCATTTTTTTCCAGAAGTTTTTGGAATATGTGGAAAAAAAATTAAAACGCATTTTTTTTACACAAAGTTGTCAATTGATAAGATATTTCCAACACATAGCATGTACATAGCAAAAATGACACCCCAAAATACATTCTGCTACTCCTCCTAAGTAAAACGATACCCCATGTGTGAGACTTTTTCACTGCCTGGCCACATACAGAGGCCCAACAGGCAGGGAGCGCCATCAGGGGTTTTAAGAGCATAAATTGCACATCTAACTAGTTGACTACCTATTACACTTTTGAAGGCCCTGGAACACCAGGACAATGGCAGAGGCATTACAGAATCGTTAGGCAGAAGAATGGTCAAAAAACAGTCCAGGGTCAATTCCAGATCAGGCAGAGGTATTACAAAATCATTAGGCAGAAGCGTGGTCCAATAACAAGCCAGGGTCAGTTACAAAGCAGGCAGTGGCATAAGGGGTGTGAAGGTGTGTGAAGGCAGGAACAGAGGATTAGGTTTCCCATACTAAACTAATAATTTAGTTTAGTATGGTAACTGCGAAAACAGCCAACTACACAGAGGCCTGGTTAGGAAGGACACTGGGCACAATAATGAACTGTCTCTCGTCTGACTCCTTCACTGGCACACACTTTACATTTTTTTTACCTATTTTGCCTGATGCTGTGGGAGGGACTTTATCTGGGAAGTGACGTTCGGAGAGTCGGCTTAGAACATCTGATCGGATATTTTGGGGTAGGTCATTCTGGAATATCAGGGTAGTGGTAATTTCCTCCTGGTAGCCAAGGAAGGTTAGGGGGTTTTGGGTGAACCTGCTGTAAATAATATAGGAATTGTAGATGGCCAAATGAAAAAAATAAATTGCTGCTTTTTTGTACCAATGGTACGTGCGCCTTGTGGCAAGGTATGGTTTCAACATTTGGTCATTTAAGTCGACTCCCCCCATGAACAAATTGTAGTCCCGGATGCAGGTGGGCTTTTGGATGGTGGTGCCACGCCTACTGCGGGTTTCTACAAAAGAATTGTTGTGGATGGAGGACAACAGGTATACGTCTCTTCTGTCACTCCACTTCACTGCCAGCCCCTCCTTGTTGCGCACACTTGCCGATTCCCCTTTCTTCAGCTTTTGATTCACAAGGCTTTGAGGAAAGCCTTTCCTGTTTATTCTGGCGATGCCACATGCTGGCGTCTGCTTCCGATGAAGGTTGTGGAACAGGGGAAGAGAGGTATAAAAGTTGTCCATGTACAGGTGGTATCCTTTATCCAGGAGGGGGTTGATTAGTTGCCAGACAACTTTTCCACTTGATCCCAAGTAGTCTGGGCAATTGGGGGGATTCAGCTGGGTGTCCTTCCCTTCGTAGACCAAGAAGGAATACAGGTACCCTGTGGCTTGTTCACAAAGTTTATAAACCTTTCACCCCATAGCGGGCCCTTTTGCTGGGGATAAACTGTTTGATTTTAAGTCGGCCACAACATTTTACGAGGGATTTATCGACACATATGTTTTGTTCCGGGGTATATAATTGGGGGAATAATTCCGAAAAATAATTTAATAAGGGGCGAATTTTGAAAAGCATGTCAAAATTTGGGTGATTTCGGGGAAGGCACTGGGTGTTATCATTGAAGTGGAGGCACCTCATGATCATGAAGTATCTGGTTCTGGGCATTGTTGCAGAAAAAATTGTAATGTGGTAAATGTGGCGTTTTGACCAAAAGGAATACTTTTCATTTTTTGGGTTGAGTCCCATGCAAAATTTGAGGCCTAAAAAAAAACTAAACTCCCCCACTGTAAGGTCTCTCCAATTGAAGGGACGGGCATAAGACGATGTTGGATTGTTGGTGATAAATTGTTGGGCATATAAGTTGCACTGGGCCACAATGCTAAATAGCAGTTCCTCAGTAAAAAAATAAATCAAAAAAATTAATTGGGGAAAAATTGTCCGTGTTCACCTGCACTCCTGGCTGGGCAGTGAAAGGGGGAATGTTGGCTTCTCCGGAATTTGGAGGAAGCCACAAGGGGTACTGAAGGGCATAGGGAATGCTGGCATGGGTCCTTGGCCTTTGTTGCTGAGGTACTGCGGTGCTTGTGGATGGCACTTCGGTGCTGGTGGATGGCATGACGGTACTGGTGGATGGCATGACGGTACTGGTGGATGCCACTGCCTCCTCACCAGAGCGCCTTCTTTTGGCGGGCTGACTATCTTCCCCCTCTGAGCCTGTCTCTGTTCCACTACTGCAGACTGGCTCATAGTCTACGTCCGAATCAAAATGGGAATCGGAAGAAGGGAGCTCCCCGTTGCTCTCGTCAGCCACGGAAATAATTTGATACGCCTGCTCGAGGGAAAAGAGACGTTTTGACATGGCGACTTTACAGATGTGTGGCACAGATGTGGGAAGAGGTGGGTACTGAGGAGGCAGAGATGGTGGCAGAGATGGGTACTGAGGTGGCAGAGATGGGTACTGAGGTGGCAGAGATTGGTACTGAGGTGGCGGAAAAGATGTACACCGATGAGGCAGCAGATATGTACTGATTGCACAGATGTGCACTGATGAGTTGGCACAGATGGCACTGATGAGGCGGCACAGATGGCACTGATGAGGCGGCACAGATGGCACTGATGAGGTGGCACAGATGGCACTGATGAGGCGGCACAAATGGCACTGAGATGGGTACTGATGAGATTGTTACTGATGTGCACAGATGAGGCGGCACAGATGTGCGATGATCTGCAGCACAGGTGGGCACTGATGAGGTGGCACAGGTGGGCACTGATGAGGTGGCACAGGTGGGCACTGATGAGGTGGCACAGGTGGGCACTGATAAGCACTGAGGCGACAGGTGGACACTGATCACAGGTGGGCACCGATCACAGGTGGGCACCGGGCACAGGTGGGCACCGGGCACAGGTGGGCACTGGGCACAGGTGGGCACTGGTGGCACAGATGGACAATGGTGGCACAGGTGGACACTGGTGGCACAAGTGGTACTGGTGGCACATGTATCACTGGGCACTGATTGGGCAATTTTTTACAGTTGAAAAGTTGAAAGATACACTGTAACACTCACAGATTCTCTCTCTCCTCACACGCGCTGTCGTGTGTGAGGAGAGAGAGCCGGCAATGAAAGATGATCTCATGTTTACATTTGAGCTCATCTCCCATTGGCCACAAAGATCGCGCTGTAGATAGCCGCTGTGATTGGCTATTTAGCGCGATCTGTGATTGGCTGTGTCCAGGAGACACGGCCAGTACAGAAGTTCCCCGCTGCGCACTCGGGAGCGCGCTCGGGGAACGAGGAAAGAGCAGGACGCCTATTTGCGTCCTATCAGAGATTCAGGGCATCCCGACCGCATATATTCGTACGGCCGTCGGGAAGTGGTTAAAGGACCAGTCACCAAATTTGTCAAAACTGTCAAATGGACAAGAAACTTCCTAATGGGGGCCAATTACTGGGTTGAAATTACTTTAGTAAACTCTACAGACTATAGCCAAAATGAGATGACATACAGGGATAAATCAGCACACTAAATTGGCTCCGCCTGAGAGGACTAGAATTTGGATCCTCCCCCCGTGACACCCTGGGTGTCCGTATGACCACCCATCCAAAATGACGAGTCCAATTGGATCTGATGGTCGCAGACCTAAAAGAAACAGCTGGAAGATCCAAACAATTTAAAACCTTTTTCTGTCTCGTCACACAAACCTTGTTGGTATATTCTGGTCCTAACTGCTAGGGCAAACATTGATATGCCTTGGAGATCCAGCTGATTTGGAGCATAGGAAGTATTGATGTTACAGATTTCAAGCTATTGAGGTCTCAATATAAGGTTTTCCTTTCCCTGTTAAAGAGGAAGTAAACCCCGAAGGGTTTTACTTCCTCTTTTGCTGTGTGTAAACCCTGGAAATAAAAAGCACAATGGGCTAGTATGCAGTCCATTTTTATGACACTTACCTGCAAACGAAGCCCGCGCTGACCACTGTGCACGACACGTCCATCTTCACCCCTCTTCTTAACTGGGCCGCGGACTCCGGCTCTGTGATTGGCCGGAGCCACATGATGTCACTCCTGCACATGCGCATGGGAGCCATCAGTCACAGCACACGCTGGGAAAGAAACGGCACGGAGGTCCATTTCTTCACAGCAAATGCGCCTATGACAACATAAGCACACTAAAGGTGAAATATCTCCTAAATGGCACACGCCTTATTATAGGCTTACCTGTAGATAAAAGTAAGTCAAAAGGGTTTACGAGAAAAGAAAAAGGGAGTTCCCCTGGGTGGACTTTTAAGGCACTAATAATATTTCAAAATATACAGGATATTGAGAGTAAAAAAGGTTTTCCTGACAGCCTCCATGGCAGACTACGTGTGGGGGTTAACCCCGCCCCTCTCCACTGCTATAGGACCCCATATCCAATAAATTTGAGCTCACCTCCTCAGAATGTGTTCCTTTTTTGTCCTCCTCTCATGGATCCTATATCGCACAATTCAGGATGTCTGTCCGATTGGTACCATTCATTGCGGTGCACCCAGAGTCCAGCCATGGGCACGCGAGTGGTTTTCAGGGCCTGATATCCGTATGTTGGTGGAAGGTTGTGGCCCCTATGTACCAGGATAGATGCTACAGGTCGCCTGGCAAGGTCTGAAGATTTATTTATTTTTCTCATTAAAAGATTTGATTGGATTGTAAGTCAAAAGAAACAAGACAAACACAAATGTTGGCTCATCACAGATGCAACTGTGTGAAAAAACATGCCAGATAGTAGTACAAATATGAAACTCCAAAGACTAGCAGTATAAACTGGTTACAAATAAGATTGCAAGAGTAGTCACGGGATCGCGAATACTGTGAAAGTAGAAATTATAACAAATGCAATATTAAATCATCAGTTATTCGTGTTAGTAACGTATCTATACATAGGGACATTTCCCAGGAATGATCCGGGAGCCAAACAAATATAAGGTCATCAAGAGGGATGTCTCAGATGGAGTGGGTGTAGAAGGGCATGAAACAGAGAAAAAGTAAAAGGGGGAGGGAAAAGAGAGGGGGGGGAAGGGGGGGTGATGTAGGGTGGTGGTGTTATCTGCGGCATAACGTTTCATCTGATCTCCAGTATGGGCGGCCGAGGCCCAGTTGCGGAGCCACTAAGGCTCAACAGCGTCCCCAGAGGGGCATCATTGCATGATAGACTCATATTCCTGCGAGAATCGAAAAACAGACCAAGGTCTCCAGGTATCAAGAAATTTCTCAGCTGTCCCCCTGTCTTGAGCCAACGTGTCCTCCATCTCGCGAACCTCCGCCACTCTACGAAGCCATTCCTGGATCGTGGGCGTTCTGGTGGTAAGCCAGTGGAGAGGGATTAGAGATTTAGCTGCGTTCAGCAAGTGTTTAGTTAGCGAGTTCTTGTAGCGGGAAAGCGAGAAGGAGGACAGGTGTAACAGGCAGCATGCAGCAGACAGCTCTATGGACGTGTCAGTGATCCGCTTGGTTGTGTCACAGACCTCGTTCCAAAAGGTAGAGATCATGGGGCAGGTCCACCATATGTGTATCAGTGAACCTACTGCAGACTGGCACCTCCAGCAAGTGTTCGGTTTCGAGGGGTCCCAGCTGTGGAGTCTCTCTGGCGTGTTGTACCATCTGGTTAATAGCTTGTAGCTTGTCTCCTGCAGTTTCGTACTGATGGAGCACTTGTGTGCTAATATGCAGGCATTTTGCCACTGTTTGTCTGTAATGTCCAGATCAAGATCCTCTGACCAGTCTCGCCTCTGTTTACCTAGACTCTCCTTGCTCGTGCATTTCAACCACGAATACGCCACCGAGGTGGCCCTGTCCACCGGATTCTGGGCGTGACAGGTAGATTCCAGAACCGACTGTGGTCTAAATAGATCAGGCGAGTTCT
This sequence comes from Rana kukunoris, assembly GCA_029574335.1. Taxonomy (NCBI): domain Eukaryota; kingdom Metazoa; phylum Chordata; class Amphibia; order Anura; family Ranidae; genus Rana; species Rana kukunoris. The sequence continues at coordinate 89,310,916 of CM056055.1, read as the reverse complement.
TCAAACCAGTTAGGTAGCTGCGCAGTTGAAAGTATGACCATTGTTTCATGTCGGTGAGAGCAGTGTCCAATTTGAGTGAGTGCCAGTCTTTAAGTTTGTTCCCCACATAGCAATCTCTAGCCAACAGCGGGCGATGTGTGCTCGGGGATCTAAAAGTCGGTGTGTTCAAACCGGGAACAAAGTCAGGGTTGTCAGCTAGAGGGGTGAGCGGGCTGGGGAAGGTGGAAAGTTTCTTTGACTTGGAAAGTGAGTGGAAGATTCCTAGGGTGGTTCCTGTGATGGGATTTTTGCGCAATGAAAGGGGGCACCTGGGCCATGATATCCATGGTGAGTATAAAAGAGACACGGGGCTAAGTTCATTCTCCAAAGCCACCCAATCTTTTGCGTGACCATGGCAATGCCAGTCTATAATTCTTGCTAAATGGGCTGCCTGGTAGTATTGTTTAAAATCAGGGAATCCTAACCCTCCTCTTTCCTTGGTTTGCGTTAAGCTAGGCAGTTTGATCCTAGGTTTCTTCCCATTCCACAGGAATCGGAGTAAAACCGAGTTCATTGCCGTGAAAAAGCGACGTGGGATCAAAATCGGGAGAGTTCGTGCCAGGTAGAGAAATCTAGGTAGTATAACCATTTTAACTATGGCCGCTCGTCCGAACCACGAGAAGCGCCCCAGGCCCCAATGGCCGAGGTCCCTCCCGCAGTCCCTGAGGAGCGGTGAAAAGTTACGTTCAAAAGCATCCCGGGGGTGTGGGGTGAGCCAAGTCCCCAGATACTTGAGGGCCCCACTCTCCCAACGAAAAGGCGAGTTTGCTTTAGTTAGGAGTAATAGTCTATCCGGAAGAGATATGATGAGAGCTTCCGATTTTGCGTAGTTAATTTTTAGATTCGACATGTAGCCGTAGCGGGCAAATTCCTTCATTAAGTTGGGTAGTGATATGTGAGGGTCGGTCAGGAAAAATAAGAGGTCGTCAGCGTATGCCGCGACTTTGAACTCACTGCCCCCCACACGAAACCCATTCACCGCCGTATTCAATTTAACCATCCTAATGAAGGGTTCGAGCGTCATGATGAAGAGCAGGGGCGACAATGGACACCCCTGTCTAGTCCCATTAGCGATTTCCACTTTTTCGGAGAGTGTGCCATTTATTTTCAAACGGGCCGTTGGGTTTTGATACAGCGCGCCGACCCACGCCATCATGTGCGGGCCGAATCCCACTCGGTCGCATACCGCCATCATGAAGTCCCACGCCACCCGGTCGAAGGCCTTTTCCGCATCCGTAGAGAGGAGAAGGCCCTCGATCTTCCGCACTCTCGCCGCATGGGTCAGCAGCAATGTCTTGGTGACATTGTCCTTAGCCTCCCGACTCGGCATGAACCCCGCCTGCTCGAGACCAATGAGCCCGGGGAGTAGCGGGCCAAGTCTGGTGGCAAGGATTTTGGCAAATAGCTTCACGTCCAGGTTGAGGAGTGAGATGGGCCTGTAACTCGAACACGACGCGGGATCCCTACCAGGTTTCGGAATGACCGCTACATGGGCTGTGAGGAAATCTGGGGTAACCTTTCTGGGTGCAGACAGCGAGTTCAAAGCCTTTTTAAGGGGTTCCACGAGACGTTCAGCGAAAGTTTTATAATAAATAGCCGAGTATCCATCAGGCCCCGGACTCTTATTAGATTTTAACTGCCTGATCGCTACTACTAACTCCTCTTCCGAGATTGGTTTTTCCAACATGGCGGTATCCGAGTCTGAGAGTGTCGGGATGCCACTCTCGACTAGGTAATCTCGAATGAGCTGTAGTCTGTCTCCTGTCATGTGGGGCTGTCTATGTTGAGGGGGCAGATTATAGAGTTTCGAGTAGAAACTGTGGAAGTGGTTTGCAATCTTTTCAGTTGTTACGTCCAATCCCCCATCCTTTCGTTTTATGGCAGCAATATTGTTGGCGGATGAGCATTCCCGAAGTGCCCTCGCCAGCAATCTACCGGACTTGTCACCCGATTCGTAATAGAGTCGTTTTTTAAAGAACAACATACGTCTAGCTGAAGTGTCCATGAGCTGTTGCAGTTCACGTCTCAATTCAAGCAGCTATCTGGCCGCGTCAATGGAGAGTGATTGTTTGTGTAAAGTTTCCAAATCGTTAATTTGGGTGGTCAGTCGAAGCACTAAGGCTTCTCTTTCCCTTTTACGTTTGGAGCCTATTCCAATCAATATTCCTCTGACCGTACATTTGTGTGCCTCCCAAACCGCGAGCGGGTCTGATCCAGGTGTGGCGTTGAGCGTAAAAAACTCTGTCAGGGTTTCGGTCAATGAGGAAAGCGTGGTTGAGTCAGTCAAAAGGGACGCATTAAGTCTCCATGACGGCGATCGTATGGGCGGATGCGTCATGTCTAAGGACATGGACACCGGGGCATGATCAGAGAACGTCTGTATACCTATGTGTGCGCCCGTCAGTCTCGAGAGATCACGTTGTGTGACGAAGAGATAGTCTAATCTAGCGTATCTCGCGTGAGGGATTGAAAAGTGGGTGAAATCTCGTCCCTCAGGGTGCGAGAAGCGCCAAGTGTCAACCAGGTGGAGAGACTGCAGCATCACCTTGAGTCTCTTTAGGAGTCTATAGGTAATACACGACTTCCCGTTGGAGGTGTCTTCGAGGGGGTTCAGGGGTACATTAAAATCTCCTCCCATGATGATGCACCCATTGGCAAACCCGGCCAGTTCCTCCACAACTCTCCGGCAGAAGGTGCCATGAGCTTTGTTAGGGAAGTAGACGTTCGCAAGGGTCATCGGGGAGCCCCCATACGTGCCTTTAATAAAAATAAATCTGCCCCCAGGGTCACTCAATTGGGCAGAGTACTGGAAAGGCGCGTCTTTACTAATCAGTATCGACACTCCTTTTGATTTTGAGTCGTTATTAGTTGAGTGAAATACACCTGTAAAATGAGCACTGGAGAGTCTAGGAACATGGTCGGTCTTAAAATGAGTTTCTTGAAGGAAGACAAAATGGGGCCTACCTTTTTTTAATTCTCTCAATAAGGAAGATCGACGTTCTGGAACGTTCAAGCCCCGGACGTTGTGAGAGATTATCAGGGGGTTGTTCCCCAGCGATGAATAGGCCATGTTGAGCGTCTCAGTAGGCGAGGCCGTCTGGGAAGGCAATCTGGAAGGGTATAACTGCAGGAGACAAGTTAGCAACAGCACCCTAGAGCCTAGTAACATCACAGTGTAGCATAAAAATTAACACACCCTGAGGACACCGGGTAGGGAGGGGAGGTAAGGGTAGGGAAAAGCTCAGGGGATAGCGGAGAGGGAGGGAGGGAAAAGATTAGTGAGGGATGAAGTGAGGAGGAAGTCAGGAGAAGGTCACCTAGCAGAGGATCTCCCCCACGAGGCCGAAACCGGTCCCACTGGGGAGAGTCTGTATGTAGTGAGTGGTGTGCCCCGTATCTCCGATAGGAGATCAGGGCACCTGGTGGGGAGAATGGGAGGCAGCAGCAACGAGGTGTCAGCGCCTCAGACAATCCGCTGTCCAAACAACAAAGAAAAACCAAGAAAGAAAAAACACAAAAAAAAAGAGAAAAAATATATAGGTTCGGACAGAGGTTGTCAAGCCACGGGCGGCACACACAGCCCTATAAAGCTAGCTTGAGCGAGCAAACATAAATGATGATAAACATATACCCAACTTAGTTATGCGATAGCCTGGTGTGCTGTTATGAAAGGAATATACTGAAAATAGTAACATGGTCCCTGACTCCATACAGTCAAGAGCAACAACTTTAAAGAGGCTCCCCCCACCCTTCAATATACCTATGGAGACCTGCCGTGGAATATAAGACATAAAAAAAAAAACGAAAAAAAACACATGAAACAGCAAAACAACAGCAAGAAAAATAATAAACCACGGCACCAATCAGTATTAGTTTCCCCGCTGACCAGAGGATAGGTATAGAACGGGGCACCCGGGTTAACAGGCTTCCAACGCTGCACCGACAACAGAACAATGTCCTGGTGGGATCCCCCTCTTGCGCTGTGCTCCGCTGGTGCCCAGGTCCTGGCAGGCGAATACGCTTCTGTGCCTGGAAGAGAGCCACGTCCAGGGCAAGGCACAGACCGAGTAGTAGGCTCACCTTGTATACAGGCCGCGGGTAACAGCAGTGGCCTCAAGAGACTCCAAGTAACTGGCGTGTCAGCCTGCAGGTCGGTGACGGGAGTCAGGATTGGTGGGCTGAAGCCAAAGGGGTGGTAGGGTACATAAGGAGAAGGACAACGATTGGGAGCATGTACGGGGGCCACTAGAGTGTAGCAGGGGGGGGGGGACTTGGAGCCATCAGTTGCACGGGACGGTTCTCTGGGAGCACATTCCAAACATTTCAGGAATAATTGAAGGAGAACAACAAAATGTCAAAAACTCACGGTCAGTCCTCGGCCCGGTTCCCTGATGCAGCTGCGGAGCGACTCGTGTGCCATCCCTCAGGCCTCCATGGCGTGTTTGCTTGGGCCGCTTCGCCTGTCTCTTATCTGGAGTGGAGAGAGGCGAGACCGGCGGGCTGTGTGGTGGAGGCGGCAGCAAAAATTCCGCATACCAATCGGGAAGATCGATCTGTCCCAGGTCAAGGGTCTCACAGAACTCGGGGAGATCAGCCGGAGTGCGGAGCGTGAATTGTCCTCCAGCATGAGAGACATGTAAAGCAAAGGGGAAGCGCCATGTGTATCTGAGCTCTTTCGCCCTCAGTTTATCCAGCAGGGGGCGTAAGGCTCTTCGATTGCTTAGGGTTATCTGAGACAAATCGTGGAACAGCATGATGGTGGAGCCGTTGAAGATAATGTTGTCATTCCTCCTAGCCTTGCGCATTATGTCTTCTTTAAGGGCATAGTTTTCCAGGCAGCAGATTATGTCTCGGGGTGGTGCTGTATCAGGTCCTCTGGGCCGCAGCGCTCTATGGGCCCTCACAAAGCCGATTTCGGCATCCTCCTGCCGTTCCAATAGGCTGTTGAAGACACTTCTCAGCGTGACAGCGATTTGGTCTGGGTCCACCGATTCTGGTATGCCCCTCACACGCACGTTACACCTGCGACCTCTGTTGTCAAGGTCCTCTATACGACGGTTCATGTCTATCAGGTGGTGGGCATCAGCCATAGTGACCCGTTCTATCTTGTGGATCGCTCTGTCCCTGCGTTTCCCAGCCGATTCCGTGGCCGCCACCTTCTCATTGAGCACAATCATGCTCGTTTTCAGGTCTGTGAGAGCCGCCGAGAAGGTGGCTTTGATATCAGCAGCAATTAGTGACATGTCTGCTAGGGTCAGTGGATGATCAGGAGAGGACTTACTCTGTGTCAGGCTCTCAGGAGCAGATTGTGAGTCGTCACTGTAGTCCTCCTCGTGGTGGATCGGCGCCATCTTGGAGCTAGCAGCAGCAGCGCGGCCCGATTGTCTCGGCTTGAAGAGCTCTGCTATGTTCTTGGCCGATGAAGGCACCGAATTCCGCCGTGTGCGGGATGAGGGCGTTGAGTGGAGCTTTTTGCCAGGCATCTGGGGGCCTGCGGTCGGGTATAGGTTGCTAACGGGCCGTGTGTGCCGGAGAGCCTCCTCAACAAGCTGCCATTCCCGTCGCGCGCCAAGCCACGCCCCCTGAAGATTTATTTTTAACATCCATGGCAGATTGTTTATATTTGTTTGTCCTCCCGCTGTGCTGTTTCCAGCTTGTACTAGGTCTCGGGCATGTGGAACGCTCCCTACGTTCCAAGACGCCGCATCTCTTCCGGGTTCCCTGTGCGGCGCATGTCTGCGCATGCGCGGGGCCACGGCGAAACCGAGGCTTGGTTTTTGAGCATGCGCGGTGTGACGCAGGGCCCGAGAATGCACATGCGCAGTATGGCCGGTCTCTTTGGCGCAGGTGCGCATCATAGGACTGCCCGTGATGTCATTCCGGCACCAAATTTAAACAGCTAAGAAGCCCCAAACAGGCGGGATGCCTGTGGGCTACTGCGGCAGCATCCTGGAGCGTGGCACACATCAGGGCAAGGTAGGCAGGCTATGGCAGCGCTGCTAGACCATTTCTTTTCTTTAAAGGGGAAAAAGCAAAATATAAAAAATAAATATAAAAAAAACTTTCTGCTTTTAATGCCTTTCTTCTCTTGCTTTACTTTTTGATTAATTAATTTTTACTTAATTTATTTTTGCCTATTCCCAGCCCTGTGCTGTTTTTCTTGGTATTTGGTGCCGGGTGTGTCACCATCATGAAAATCTCTTTGCCTCCATCTGGCCAGCCCTCTCGCACAAGGTACATGCAGATGAGGGAAGGGGATTGGTGTAGACTGTATGTCGCTGTGCATTAGGAGATTCTAATGGTATCTGTTTGTATGTCTTCCTCTCTTCTGTTGTGTACATCTCTCCTTACAGCCCTGCTAAGTCAGATCATCATTCACGGGACAGGGACCTTGCCAGGCCACAACACCATTATTCCTCTTCGAGATCCAGGTGTGACACTCCGTCTGAGACCCATCATCATAGGGGACGTTCACATTCCCCCTGTAAGCATAGGAGACGTTCACATTCCTCCTCTAGTCACCACTACCACCACCGCGATAGTCGCTCTGATCACAGAGCCTGTTGGGGATGTAAGACCAGAGTCCCAGAGATCAAATCGCTATGCTACCCATGTTATGCCCGAACGATTGGTGAAAAAAGAGATGGAAAAACAAAATCTTGAGTCTCTTGTCAAACGTGTGGTGCAACAGTCTATGAAGGAATTAGACACAGCCTACACGAGGAGCCAATCCACCACCTTTTCTGCCTCCCTGGCTGACGTGGCCCAGGAGGATCCCAGCCAATTCCAGCCTCATGATGCCTCCCATGATTCCTTGCAAAGCGAGACGGAGGGAGATGAGTTTTCTGTGGATTTTGACTTAGTCTCCCCATTAATCAAAGCGGTCAAGGAGAGCCTAAAACTGGAGGATACAACTGCTCCACCAGAAAAGCAGAGGAAGCTTTTCAAACAATTAGGGAAAGAACATTCCAACTTCCCACTTCCCTCTGAACTTAAGGATGTTTTTGAGGAAGAATGGAGCAGGTAAGATAAGGTTTCTATGCTAAACCAAACCTCCAGACTGTACCAATTTAAATTGGAAAACGCTCCCCTAGTTAATGCGGCAGTAATGCGCCTAGTTACCCTTGTTACCCTTCCGCTAGATCAGGGGTGTCAAACTGGCGGCCCTCCAGCTGTTCCGAAACTACAAGTCCCATCATGCCTCTGCCTGTGGGAGTCATGCTTGTAACTGTTAGCCTTGCAATGCCTCATGGGACTTGTAGTTTTGCAACAGCTGGAGGGCCGCCTGTTTGACACCCCTGCGCTAGATGATACGGTATCTTTTAAATACGTCCTAGAACGCAAAATTGACCAGGACCTCAAAAGGATTTACAGCCTAGCCGGAATGGCCTGCAAACCAGCCCTGGCCCTTGCAGTTACTTCCAAAGCTATAGAGACCTGGGTTGAAAACGTGGATTCCATTTTAAAAGGAGTGTCAGAAGATCTGGCACAAGGTTCAGCAGTGCAAGAACTTAAATTGGCAGTGGCCTTTTTGGGGGAGACATCGATTGACCTCATGGAAGGGAAAAAGACACATGTGACCGAGATGGAGGAGCTGCTCGCCCCGGAATTTGAGAAAAGAAAAATGGAAAGGTTCCCCCGGTGGGGCTTTTAGGCAGCAATGTCAAATAATCAATATAAAATAGGTGGTTACTCTATAGAGAGGTATTTAATGATAAAGAGCTGTAATGTCACAATGAATAAATAAATTGACATGTATAAAAACAAATACAGAGGTACAAAATCACATTCCAATCACATTTCATGGTTAAATAAATATAGACGTTACACATGTTGCTATGTTGCATATGGTAGAAGATTTACAGTATTGATCCCCGACGCGTTTCGACCAATAGGGGTCTCTTCAGGGTGATAGTTATTTCTAAAAGAGTATATTATATAAGTGTAAGGTTAATAGAATAAATCATAAATCTTATGACAAGCATGTATACATTATGAATTCTAACATAGGAATGTATTTACCGCTGAAACATCAATTGGAGAAAAACCGCTAATTCGGCCGGGGGGACACAGTAGCGTACCCTCATCCTCCCCAGGGCGATGGATCCACCCGCGGGGGCTTACAAGGAGCCTCAGTAAGGATACCCTCCCGGAGGGGTCAGCACCTGCAGAGAACATCCACAATCACCATAGATGTCACCACAGTGTCCTCACTGCTCTGCATACCTGCAGTCAGGTTTCCACATACTACATTGTATCCTTGGATCTTTATCACCATATCAGGTAACATCACACTATTTAACTTTATAATTAACACTTAGTTCACTTTACTTAATACACCTATCCAGATACACATTACACCTGGCAATATATGCCTCTTGTTCCCTCATTACTACTTCATATAAACCTTTTTTTTTGCAATTAATGTAATTAATGTAATATCTTTTCCAATGTAATTTTCATGTAATTATTCGATTCACCATCCCCTCTGCACTTCCTCACCCAATCCCATCATTTCCTATTTTTTATATTTTCTCTTATAAATCACACACCTCAGCACACACAATACCACACTACCTTTTTAATCTACCTAACAATTAATCCAACCCCCCGGGACACTTAAGAATGCCTTGATGGTCACTAGATATATAGGTAACCCTATAGTTGCCCTTGCCCTTATACCTTTCTATACATACATATACTTTAACCACTACCGTGTTCAGTTAGGCTGGAATTAAATTATCCTACGTAACTTCATTTCAATCATCTATGGTGATTGTGGATGTTCTCTGCAGGTGCTGACCCCTCCGGGAGGGTATCCTTACTGAGGCTCCTTGTAAGCCCCCGCGGGTGGATCCATCGCCCTGGGGAGGATGAGGGTACGCTACTGTGTCCCCCCGGCCGAATTAGCGTTTTTTCTCCAATTGATGTTTCAGCGGTAAATACATTCCTATGTTAGAATTCATAGTGTATACATGCTTGTCATAAGATGTATGATTTATTCTATTAACCTTACACTTATATAATATACTCTTTTAGAAATAACTATCACCCTGAAGAGACCCCTATTGGTCGAAACGCGTCGGGGATCAATACTGTAAATCTTCTACCATATGCAACATAGCAACATGTGTAAAGTCTATATTTATGTAACCATGAAATGTGATTGGAATGTGATTTTGTACCTCTGTATTTGTTTTTATACATGTCAATTTATTTATTCATTGTGACATTACAGCTCTTTATCATTAAATACCTCTCTATAGAGTAACCACCTATTTTATATTGATTATTTGACATTGCTGCCTAAAAGCCCCACCGGGGGAACCTTTCCATTTTTCTTTTCTCAAATTCCGGGGCGAGCAGCTCCTCCATCTCGGTCACATGTGTCTTTTTCCCTTCCATACCATTATTTTGGGGGGCTAAACCCCCCCCCCCCCTCCCCCATGACACATAGAGATGTACACCAGTTGTGTGCCCGTCCAATGGCTTTTTCCAAATCCTGTACATATCCTATAATATATCTTTGACCAATTCCCTCTGGGATACCCTTGGTCATTGCCATGTTGTAATTGTATTACCTATCCTCTATGCAGCTGAGGGGGTTGGGCGTAGTTTTTCATTTATACTTTCCTTTTTTTTTTTCCTGATATACTTCAGGTGTACCCTTTTACTGCAATACTGCAGCGCTATAGACGTTTCTATTGCAACGAGTTCAAATGTTCCATATGAATATTTGTCCTAACCCAACTGATTCAATATAATTAGGACTGGATTGCATTTTCTATCCCCTCTTCCCCCCTCCCTGCTCCATGAGGCAAAAATACATACTTCCATATTGCAACGTGTTCAAATTATTTATAAATGATTTTATTTGAAGTCTTGTTTTAAACTAAATCAAATGAATTTATGTAAGGAGTTTTAGCCATGGAATTCAAGCACAGCATTCATGTAAATACCCTTGTCAAGTAATCAGTTTCCACTTTGTGAAACCAGAATAACCAGCTGTTTACACACATGTCACTGGGTAACCATTCACCCAAATGGCCGCTTTGATTGCTTTGGTGGACCTTGGTTTTCCCAGTCCTGCCCTGGGGGGTGTGGCTCCTCCCGCTGGGGGTTTCCCGGCAGGGGGGTGGGGGGACATGTCCCATTATGTCCCCCCTTTTTTGTCCTCATGGCGCCGAGGGGAGTCCCCCCCTGCCGGCGGCGTCCCTTTGATCCTCTCTGGATGGTTCTAACGCGGTGCGCGTGCGCGCCCTGCGGCCCGCGCATTGCGTCGTGACGCCACGCGGTTTTGCGGCAGATAGGACGACAGCGGTCGGGGCTCTTCAGCCTTCCGGGATGCCGAGGGAGCCACATGAGGTGCCCATTCATTGGGGACCGGGATATCCTGCAGCTCTTGGGGGGGAGGTATGCGCCTGCATCGGATCACCATATTGCCATAGCAGGGCAACTTATATACACTGGCCATTGGAGTAGATACACACTACTCCACACAGACTGGATGTGATCTCGGCATAGTGTCCTCACTGCTCTGCATACCTGCAGTCAGGTTTCCACATACTACATTGTATCCTTGGATCTTTATCACCATATCAGGTAACATCACACTATTTAACTTTATAATTAACACTTAGTTCAATTTACTTAATACACCTATCCAGATACACATTACACCTGGCAATATATGCCTCTTGTTCCCTCATCACTACTTCATATAAACCTTTTTTTTCTTGTTTTGCAATTAATGTAATTAATGTAATATCTTTTCCAATGTAATTTTCATGTAATTATTCGATTCACCATTCCCTCTGCACTTCCTCACCCAATCCCATAATTTCCTATTTTTTATATTTTCTCTTATAAATCACACACCTCAGCACACACGATACCACACTACCTTTTTAATCTACCTAACAATTAATCCAACCCCCCAGGACACTTAAGAATGCCTTGATGGTCACTAGATATATAGGTAACCCTATAGGTGCCCTTGGCCTTATACCTTTCTATACATACATATACTTTAACCACTACCGTGTTCAGGTAGGCTGGAATTAAATTATCCTACATAACTTCATTTCAATCATCTATGGTGATTGTGGATGTTCTCTGCAGGTGCTGACCCCTCAGGGAGGGTATCCTTACTGAGGCTCCTTGTAAGCCCCCACGGGTGGATCCATCACCCTGGGGAGGATGAGGGTACGCTACTGTGTCCCCCCGGCCGAATTAGCGTTTTTTCTCCAATTGATGTTTCAGCGGTAAATACATTCCTATGTTAGAATTCATAATGTATACATGCTTGTCATAAGATTTATGATTTATTCTATTAACCTTACACTTATATAATATACTCTTTTAGAAATAACTATCCCCCTGAAGAGACCCCTATTGGTCGAAACGCGTCGGGGATCAATACTGTAAATCTTCTACCATATGCAACATAGCAACATGTGTAACGTCTATATTTATGTAACCATGAAATGTGATTGGAATGTGATTTTGTACCTCTGTATTTGTTTTTATACATGTCAATTTATTTATTCATTGTGACATTACAGCTCTTTATCATTAAATACCTCTCTATAGATTAACCACCTATTTTATATTGATTATTTGACATTGCTGCCTAAAAGCCCCACCGGGGGAACCTTTCCATTTTTATTTTTCTCGATTGACCTCATTAGCCTGCTGGCTAGATCGATGTTGTCCTCAGTCACGGCCAAACGGGCATTATGGATGCGCCCCTGGCTTGCTGACCCAGCCTCTAAGCAGGCATGGTGTAAAATTCCTTTTGAACGGTCTTCCTCAGGACAGGTGCCCGTTTAACCAAAGAAGACAGAAATGTAGACGTAGTACAGAACGCTTGAGGGAAGCACGCTCCTATAAACCTAGCCGGGATTTCAGGAGGAGACAGCCATCCTTTCAGAGATTCGCCAAGAAACAGACACCCGGTGGACGTGAGCCATCTAAATCCTTTTGACATTGGGCCCGCCCAGGCGGGTCGGGTAGGGGCTCGCTTACGTCTCTTCCGGCACATCTGGGTGGCCTCGATCTCAGATTACTGGACCATAAAAACTGTCTTCACAGGTTGCACATGGGCCTTGACCAAGATTTCTCCCTCACAGACCAATGTCCACGTCACTTCCACAATCAGAAGAAAAACGTCAAGTCCTGCTGTCATACGTAAACGCTCTGAAGGATCAAGGAGCAGTGGTGCCCCTACCGAAGAGCGAGGAATTTCAGGGAGTACACTCCCCCCTCTTTCTAGTGCAGAAAAACAATGGCTCCTGGCACCCGGTGATAGACCTTACTTTTCTCAACAAATACATAAAGCACGAGAAATTCAAGATGGAATCACTTTCGATAATCCAAAAGATAGTTCAACCAGGCGACTGGTTAATTTCAATAGATCTGAAGGACACGTACTTTCATGTTCCAGTGGCAGAGGTATTCCACAAGTATCTGCGGTTCCAGGTCGGACAAGAGCACTTGCAGTTTGTATGTCTTCCGTTCGTATTGACGACTTCTCCAAGAGTCTTCTCAAAGGTTCTGTTGGCAGTAGTATCTCTTATCAGAATGAAAGGGGTATGGCTGTACCATTACCTGGACGACCTGTTAGTACTAGTGATGAGCGGAATACGCCATATTCGATTTCGCGATATTTCGCGAATATATAGAAGAATATTCGCGAATATTCGTTAATATCGTGCGAATGCGAAATGCGAAATTGATTGCGAAATTCTTGTCAACACGCGAAAACGGAGATAATTTCCAGGATTACTAAACTAATATGCACTAAACACTAACTCTACTTACACAAACTTATATGACTAAACTAAAGCTAATTTTATTTTATTTATTTTTTTATACACAAAACACAGAAGGGCAGAGAACGTATTCGCGAATATTCGTTAATATCAAAAATTTGTGATATTTTATCAAAAAAAAAATTAGCGAAATTTCGCTAGTGCGAATGCGAAATTGATTGCGAAATTCTCGTCAACACGCGAAAACGGAGATCATTTCCTGGATTACTAAACTAATAGGCACTAAACACTAACTCTACTTACACAAACTTATATGACTAAACTAAAGCTAATTTTTTTTATACACAAAACACAGAAGGGCAGAGAACGCATTCGCGAATATTCGTAATACGAATATTCGCATTGCGAATATTCGGCAACATAAAAGGATCACCTCAGCTACTCGGCCCAGGTTCTCTAATCATACCAGCAATGCTTTTAGACGTCGATGGAGATCACTAGGATGTGATCTGTTTTAAAAATAAATTTGAAAAAATACGAATATTCGCGATAGCGAATATTCACCGCGATATTCGATTTATTCACGAATACTCGAATATGCAATATTCGTAACGAATATTCGCAATGCGAATATTCGTGACCAACACTAGTTAGTACTATCTCAGGACAGACAACAACTTCTACTTCACAAAGAACAAGTCATTTCCACACTTACGGAGTTCGGATGGCTTCTAAATCGGGAGAAAAGTCAGCTAGAGCCGAACCCAGTGCCGAATCTACCTAGGAGCCTACTTCAACACCATAGAGAACACCATCTCTCTTCCAGAAGAAAAAATTCCAGTCATTCGGGAAAGAATCTCCCTAGCCCTAGACTCCTCACACCTGAGGGCTTCACAGTGCCTAAAGATAATCGGCACAATGGTGGCCACAGCTCCTGTGGTCATGTGGCCAATGTGGAGACTTCGCATTTTTCAGGTGGGGTTCCTTCAGCAATGGAGGTCGGAAGACATGAGTCAGTGGATTTGGATCACTTAGTTGATGAACAGTCTCATTTGGTGGCTCCAACGCAAAAACTTGCTGACATGTCACTCTCTTGTTCCCATCCAATGGGTGCCTGTTACTTCCGATGCCAGCAATGCGGGCTGGGGGGCCCATTGTGGCCAAGAACTGGCACAAGGCAAGTGGGGTGCCCGACTCCACATTCCAGGTTCAAACATTCTGGGACTTTGTGCGGCATGGTGTGCCCTTCAGTTCTTTTTTCCATAACCTGAAAGGGAAATCAGTCCTACTCAAGATGGACAACACCACAGCTGTGACGTATGTGAAGGGACAAGGGGGAACTCGGAGTTCTGCCCTTCTTCAAGAGGTCGAGCCCATCATGACCTGGGCTCAAAGGAACCTACTCAATCTGTCAGCAGTCTTCATTCCAGGGGAGCAGAACATTTAAGTGGACTTCCTGTCTCGCAGCAATCTAGACAACAACGAATGGTCACTGCATCCACAGACCTTCAAGTAGATCTTATCATTGGGAATCCTTCCCAAGGTGGATCTGTTTGCATCACCCTGCAACCACAAACTCAACAAATACTACACTCGAGTCCATTGCAGTCAAGCTTTCGGCGTAGATTCTGTAACGACTCGTTGGAACTTCAACAGGGCATATGCTTTCCCCCCATCTCCGATCATTCTAAAATTCCTTTAGAGGCTTCAATTGGAGACGGTCGAAGTGGTGACAATAGCACCCTACTGGCCGAGCAGGCCGTGGTTTCCCCTCCTGAATCAGATGAGCTTCCGGGACCTGTTGCCTCTTCCTCTCAGATTGGACCTTCTTTCTCAGGGGGCGACCCTGCACCTCTGTCCAGCAATATTAAGACTGATGGTCTGGTTCTTGAGAGGGAGAGGCTAGAGTCTCTCGGGTGCGCTTCGAGAGTTAATTCTACTAGGGATGAGCTTCACGTTCGATACGAACGTATGTTCGACTCGAACATTGTCTGTTCGTACGTTCGACAAAATTCGAACAAAAGCGGTCGTTCGCGCCAAATTCGAGTGACGCAAAACGGCCCATAATTCACTGCGGCAATGCGCGCTGATGATTGGCCAAGCATGCTGTATGTCCCGCATGCTTGGCCAATCACAGCGCGCAAAAAACGAAGAGCTATAATTGGCCAAAGCCTGGGTTTGGCCAATTATGGCACAGGGCGGCCTCGTGTAGTGTGTTCCGGCTTGTTAATGAGAGCAGTTAGAGAGATAGAGAGATTGTCTATTTAGATAGCTAGATAGAGCAGGTTAGTCAGTTTAGCTTTAATTACAGTGTGTAAAAGAATATATATATACATCCCTAGGAGTTGTACATATATTTATACACTGTATAGCTTAGATAGATCTGTTCTTCCTAATTTACTGGCAGGCAGGTGAATATGCTATTTAAAGACGTTATCCCACGTATAGACACCCAGCAGGTACAATATTTAAAGGAATTTTATTTAAAAAAAATTATTTTAAGCATCCTAGAGCAGTGATTTTAATAATGTTTAAATAAATAAAAAAATGAAAGATTCCTTTAAATATTGTACCTGCTGGGTGTCTATAGTTTGCCTGTGAAAACGTCTTTGAGAACCCGGGTCTTGCCCGAGGGAACATGTATCAATGGAAAAAAAGTTTTAAAAACGGTTGTTTTTTCAGGAGTCCTGCTCCTATTGTTTTCCAACAATAACTTGAATATTGGTCTTTAAAATGAGCATTTTTGAATTTGAAAGTTCGAGTCCCATAGGCTTCAATGGGGTTCTAAATGTTTGCGCGAATGGTCGGTCTGTTTGACGGTTCTGGTGCTAACCGAACGCGGGTATGTTGGGCTCATCCCTAATTTCTACCCTCATGAGTTCCAGAAAGCCTAACACAGAGTCTATAGTAGAATATGGACCAAGTTAGTTAACTTCTCTCTGCAGGAAGATCATGTAGAGATCCTGGGGTCCAAGACATCCTTGGTTTTCTCCAGTCTGGCCTGGACCTTTCCTTATCTGTTAGTTTCCTCAGGGTACAAGTTTCAGCTTTGTCAGCATTCTCAGGAACAGCATGGGCAACTCACCCACTGATACGACAGTTCTTTCGTGGGGCATCGAGACTCAGGCCTCAGAGGAAACCTAGATTCCCCAAATGGGATCTTCCACTCGTCCTTGATGCATTGTCAACTCTCAACAACAAAGATCTTTAAAAAATACTGGCCTTCCTGGTGGCCATCACTTCGGCTAAAAGAGTATCAGAGATAAGCTATTTAGGGTGTCAGGAACCCTTTCTGACTTTCTTTCCGGACCGGGTGATCCTTATTCCCATGCTTGGTCCAAGCCGAAAGTTACTTCCGTGTTTCATGAAAATCAGGAGATAGTGCTTCCTACATTCCAGTCTCCAGAATCTACAGAAGCACATCCTTTGGATGTGAGTGAAACTCTGAGAGAATACTTACTTGTCTCTTCGTCTTTCAGATGTTCCAATCATCTGTTCTTATTGCACTCTGGCAGCAACAGAGGAAAACGTGCTTCTTCAAAAAACGATAGCGGCCTGGATTGTTTAAGCTATTCAACAAGCTTGCAGGGCAAAGGGCTTTCGTTCCTCCAGAGGCGGTGACGGCGCATTCCACCAGAGGCATGGCGACCTCATGGACAGCAGCTCGACATGTGGCTCCTGATGTGATATATGCAAGGCAGCCTCGTGGTCTTCGATCAACATATTCATGTCTTATTATTGTATAGAGCCTGCTTCCCTTTCTTCTGTTAATTTTGGTCTGAGAATCCTGTCAGTTAAAATAAAAATATATTGCGCTAATCCAAAGTGAAAATAAGTAAGTGACATACAATGGTGTTAGTAAAATACGTAAAAATTAGTAACAAAGAAAGGGTGAGGCGGCCAACACAACAATGGAAAATATTGTAAGTGAAAATGTGAAAAAAAGTGCAGCGCCAATTAAACCGAGGTATCCCACGGTAGGAATGCCAAACACAAATAAGTGATGTTTCTAAATAAGTAAAAAGCCGGTTATGTGGGAGTGTCAGTCCCCACCGGAAAAAACTAGTCACAATAGGTATTATATACCAAATAACAATATTGTAAATATTACAAACAATGTGCAAACCTAATAGTGGAAATAAACTACTCCAGTGCTAGATTGTGAATAACCATAATCTAATAAGCAGTCCAAATACAAAAATGGATATATATGAGTATATATCTGAAATAATAGTAATGTCCTCTGTTGGATAACTTTACAGCATCTGAGGATTGTATGTATCTTATTCCAATTGGAACCAGAAGGGGACTCTTAGTACTGGTCAGTATCATACACTTCTTCTAAAACTCCACATTGCTGTAAGACTCCACATTCCTGTATAGTAGGTGTAAGGTAAAATTGGAATGGCTACGCTTACCGACTGCTGTAGACCCACAACTCACCATACGGTGGGGGGTCCCTTGAGCTTGGATAGGCTGGATACCCAGTCACTATATCAGTGCAGATCTTCCTGTGGATGATCCAGGAGTCGCCAGGGTGTTCAATAAAGATGAATCCTCAAAATAAATCCTCGCAAGGAAACAGCCAAAGTTTTCAATACAGTTGAATCCTCATACAAGGTTGATCCGAACAGGAAATGGGAGATAAAAAAGGGAGAAAATCGTCTCCTCATAGTGTAAAATGTTTTATTAAAAATGAGTACACATTTAAAACAAAGCAAAAAAGGATGATCTCCTTTTGGCAAAAAGGAAAAGATTTGTAAAGTGGTTACAAAATCAAGACTAAAATGTCCTCACACACCACAGCAAAATTCCACTTCTAGGGACAACAAATGGATAAAAAATATAAATAAAAAGTCCAGGAAGCGCAAAGAAATTCGGGTAAATTCCAGTGATAACCCGACCGGTTTCGTCTAATAAGACATCAACTGGGGTATAGGACTGGATAACACGAGTCCCTTTGCGCTATAAGTAGTCATCCCAAATTAATCCCATGAGACCAAACATTACCACATGGTGAGAGGACGGCGTGCGTTCCAAAAAGCCTCCATTTCCTAGATTGTATGCGTTCCAGGCGCCAGGATGTGACACCGCAGGTGCATCGAGGCGCGCGGAAATGACCACTCATGATGAGGTGGTATGGTTCCCCATATCTCTACCAATCAGAAGTCCCGCTATCCCCAAGGAGGGGGAGGGGAGAATCTGAGATTGACATCAATGAAAATTCTGAACCGCATCTAGGGGGAGGAGACAAGTGACGTTGCGCTGCGCTCCACCAATCACGTTGTCGATAGGGCGGAAGAATGGGGAAGCACCTCCGCAAGCACTCTGCCCATCTCCATGCCAGCAACATGACGGATGCCACTGCGCACGCACAGCATGCACAGTCATCTCCGTGTGTCACGGCGCAGCGGGGCGTCTCCCAATGTCTGCGCTCCACCAGTGCGCTCCAACAGGGTCAAAAAACCAAGGTAAAAAACTGTGAAGTTTGGACAAATAACGTCACAAAATAGAGATGGGATACCATAAAGGCAAGCCCCTCTATATATATTCACAAGTTACCTATGGACATAAAGGAAAAAAAAAAAAAAGGGGAGGACTTAGATTTAGATAAAAACGGTCTCATGGAAGTAGTGGGATTTAAACATGTATAAAAGATGAATAAAGTAAAAATATATAATAACCCATTAAATCATCAAAAATAGACCTCAATGTAACCGAAATCAATTAAATCAGGATTGGTTGATAAAGGCGTTCGGGTTATCACTGGAATTTACCCGAATTTCTTTGCGCTTCCTGGACTTTTTATTTATATTTTTTATCCATTTGTTGTCCCTAGAAGTGGAATTTTGCTGTGGTGTGTGAGGACATTTTAGTCTTGATTTTGTAACCACTTTACAAATCTTTTCCTTTTTGCCAAAAGGAGATCATCCTTTTTTGCTTTGTTTTAAATGTGTACTCATTTTTAATAAAATTTTTTACACTATGAGGAGACGATTTTCTCCCTTTTTTATCTCCCATTTCCTGTTCGGATCAACCTTGTATGAGGATTCAACTGTATTGAAAACTTTGGCTGTTTCCTTGCGAGGATTTATTTTGAGGATTCAATCCTGTCAGTTGACGGTAAAGATTAAAAAAAGTTTGTGTTCAGCATACCCTCCCGTGTGGATTGGCTGTCAGAAAAACTGAAAATGTATTACCAAATACTTACCGTAATTTTCCTTTCCTGATAGACTTCATGGCAGACGGAGTTCCCACCCATGAACACAATTTTAAGAGTGGGACTGAGAGTCGGCTAGTTACGGAACACAGTCTGAGGAGGTATGGAGGGTATGGAGTTGGGTGTATGGGAGGATGTACTGTGTTTTACTTTGTTTTTTTTTTGTTTTTTTTATGGTTGAACTGGATGGACTTGTGTCTTTTTTCAACCTGACTAACTATGTAACTATGTAACTATGTAACTATGAGGTGAGCTTAACTTTATTGGATATGGGGTCCTATATCAGTGGAGAGGGGCGGGGTTAACCCCCACACGTAGTCTGCCATGGAGTCTATCAGTAAAGAAAATTACAGTAAGTATTCGGTAATACATTTTCCGTTTTATTCACAATTGTACATATTCATCAAATAAAAAATTAAATATTAAATTAAAATACAGAGTTCCTGTTTTAGCGTGATGCACTGAGCAATATCCCTATATTTGTTGTTACTAGGGATGACCCGAACACCCCCGGGTTCGGTTCGCACCAGAACGTTCGAACAGACCGCGGGTTCGCACGAATATTTCGAACCCCATTGAAGTCTATGGGACCTGAACGTTCGAATTCAAAAACGGTCATTTTAAAGACCAAAATTCAATTAAATGTTGGAAAACGTCATTCAGAACCCGGGTCTTGCCCCAGGGAACATGTATCAATGGAATTTTTTTTTTTAAAACTGCCATTTTTTGCGGAGCAGCCATTTTAATGATGCTTAAAGTGAAAAAAAAAATTACTTTAAATATCACACCTGCTGGGTGTCTATAGTAGTGGCACGTGTTTAGAAATGTCCCTGCACAACATGAGAGGACTATAAAAAAAAAGTAATTAATGCTACTTGCGCAAGTTCTGTGTGGCAACATTGTGTCGAATATTTTAGCGGTGGTGGGGGGCCATTATTGTTTTGTGAAAGAACATTTTTAGAAAAAAGGGCACCCCTCAAACATACTGTAATTTGAGCTCAACAAGGAGCCACGTGCAAAGTATTGCATCAAAAATTGTTATTAGGCGCCCTTGTTAACCACTTAAGGACCGCCTCCTGCAGATTTACGTCGGCAGAATGGCACGGCTGGGCACATCAACGTATATATACGTTGGTTTTAGTACCCAGCCGAAGCTCCAGGACCGGGACCGCGGGATTCGCGGACCCGATCGCCGCTGCAGTGCGGCGATCCGTCCCTGGAGTGGAAGAACGGGGAGAGCCGTGTGTACACACGGTTTCCCCGTGCTTCTCTGTGGCCGGAGCATCGATCGCGTCATCCCTGTAATAGGGGGACGCGATCGATGACGTCACACCTACAGCCACACCCCCCTACAGTAGTAAACACACACATTAGGTACACATTCCCTACAGCGCCACCTGTGGTTAACTCCCAAACTGCAACTGTCATTTCCACAGTAAACAATGCAATTTAAATGCATTTTTTGCTGTGAAAATGACAATTGTCCCAAAAATGTGTAAAAATTGTCCGAAGTGTCCGCCATATTGTCGCAGTCACGAAAAAAATCGCTGATCGTCGCTATTAGTAGTAAAAAAAAAAATAATTAATAAAAATGCAATAAAACTATCCCTTATTTTGTAAACGCTATACATTTTGCGAAAACCAACCGATAAACGCTTATTGCGATTTTTTTTACCAAAAATATGTAGAAGAATACGTATCGGCCTAAACTGAGGGAAAAAAAAGTTTTTTTATATATTTTTGGGGGATATTTATTATAGCAAAAAGTAAAAAATATTGCATTTTTTTTTAAATTGTCGCTCTATTTTTGTTTATAGCGCAAAAAATAAAAACCGCAGAGGTGATCAAATACCACCAAAAGAAAGCTCTATTTGTGGGGAAAAAAGGACGCAAATTTTGTTTGGGAGCCACGTCGCACGACCGCGCAATTGTCTGTTAAAGCGACGCAGTGCCGAATCGCAAAAACCCCTTGGGTCATTTGCCAGCGTATTGGTCCGGGTCTTAAGTGGTTAAACAGGGGCTGAAAAATTGTGCCTTGGGCACAACACAACACTTGCAACCCCTCCCAATAACTCCAATTGGAGCGCAACAAGGAGCCACGTGCAAATTATTGCATCAAAAATTGTTATTAGGTGCCCCTGTTAAACAGGGGCTGAAAAATTGTGCCTTGGGCACAACACAACACTTGCAACCCCTCCCAATAACTCCAATTGAAGCGCAACAAGGAGCCACGTGCAAAGTATTGCATCAAAAATTGTTATTAGGCGCCTCTGTTAAACAGGGGCTGAAAAATTGTGCCTTGGGCAAAACACAACACTTGCAACCCCTCCCAATAACTCCAATTGGAGCGCAACAAGTAGCAACGTGCAAAGTATTGCATCAAAAATTGTTATTAGGCGCCCGTGTTAAACAGGGGCTGAAAAATTGTGCCTTGGGCACAACACAACACTTGCAACCCCTCCCAATAACTCCAATTGGAGCGCAACAAGGAGCCACGTGCAAAGTATTGCATCAAAAATTGTTATTAGGCGCCCCTGTTAAACAGGGGCTGAAAAATTGTGCCTTGGGCACAACACAACACTTGCAAACCCTCCCAATAACTCCAATTGGAGCGCAACAAGGAGCCACGTGCAAATTATTGCATACATTTTTTTTATTAGGCGCCCCTGTTAAACAGGGGCTGAAAAATTGTGCCTTGGGCACAACACAACACTTGCAACCCCTCCCAATAACTCCAATTGGAGCGCAACAAGGAGCCACGTGCAAAGTATTGCATCAAAAATTGTTATTAGGCGCCCCTGTTAAACAGGGGCTGAAAAATTGTGCCTTGGGTACAACACAACATTTGCAACCCCTCCCAAAAACTCCAATTGGAGCACAACAAGGAGCCACGTGCAAATTATTGCATCAAAAATTGTTATTAGGCGCCCCTGTTAAACAGGGGCTGAAAAATTGTGCCTTGTGCACAACACAACACTTGCAACCCCTCCCAATAACTCCAATTGGAGCGCAACAAGGAGCCACGTGCAAAGTATTGCATCAAAAATTGTTATTAGGCACCGCTGTTAAACAGGGGCAGAAAAATTGTGCCTTAGGCACTGGTGGCGGAGCCCAGAAACACAACATTTCTTACTAGCTATCAGCAAGAAAAGTGAGGAGAAGAAGGATATTCCATCAGCAGCATAAGAGGACAGTCACTCAGCATCAGCAGTCTAAAAGGGATCCGACATTTCAACAAAAAGATATTATTCATTAATATCAGCATCAGGTGCTTGGTAGCTGGTGTTGATCCAAGCCTGATTCATTTTGATAAAGGTCAGTCGATCAACAGAGTCGGTGGAGAGGCGCACCCTGTGATCAGTCACAAAGCCTCCAGCAGCACTGAATGTCCGTTCTGAAAGAACACTGGATGCAGGGCAAGCCAGTAGCTCAATTGCGTACTGGGCAAGCTCTGGCCAGTGATCCATCCTCAAGACCCAGTAAGCCAGAGGATTTTCGGTGGGGAAGGTGTCCAAGTCGGATCTTGCCCCTAGGTTTTCCCGGACCATGTAAACCAGACGCTGGCGATGGTTGCTGGAACCGGTCAGACCTTGGGGCTGCGGACTAAAAAACTGCCTGAATGCATCCGTCAGACGACCACCTTCTCCACCGCCCCTTCTGTGACTCACCGAAGCCTCAGCAAGACGTTGTCCAGAGCCAGGTTTTGGTAATCCCCCCGGTTCTGGGAACGCATTGCACAGACCCTTCTGCAAGGCCTTCCGCAGAAGTTTCATCTTCTGCTCCCTCTGCGATGGCAACATAAGGTTCGCAACCTTACTCTTGTAACATGGATCAAGGAGAGCCAGCCAGTAATGATCCCTCTCCTTACGAGGATCCTTACGCAGGCTTTGCAGGATCAAGGAGGCCATGCAGCGTAGGTTTGCAGAGGCATTCGGGGCACATTCCTCTGGGTCACTGAGGACGACAGGATCCACAGGCACCTCATCCCAGCCACGTAAAACTCCACGTGCTCCTTGGGACTGTAAATGATCCCTTGAAGACTGCTGCTGCTGAGTGCTAGGCTCCACCTCCATGCTGCTGATACAATCCTCCTCCTCCTCCTCCTTCTCCTCTTCCTGTGTGCTAGGTGGGCAAGCAGGACCACTGTCTGGGTAAAGGGGGCCTTGAGAGGTAAGGAAGTCCTCCTCTTCCTCCCTCTGTTCTGCCTCAAGGACCCTGTCCATTATTTTACGTAGCGTGTGCTCCAACATGTGAATAAGAGGGACAGTCTCACTGATGCATGCACTGTCACTGCTCACCATCCTCGTGGCCTCCTCAAATGGTGACAGGACAGTGCATGCATCCCTGATCAAGGCCCACTGGCGAGGGGAAAAAAACCTAGCTCCCCTGACCCAATTCTGCTGCCATATTGGCACAGGTACTCATTGATGGCCCGCTGCTGCGTGTGCAGCCGCTGCAGCATGGCCAACGTTGAGTTCCATCTGGTGGGCATGTCACAAATTAGGCGGTTCTTGGGCAGGTTGTATTCCCTTTGGAGGTCGGTCAGCCGAGCAGTGGCATTATATGACCTCCGAAAATGCACACAGACTTTCCTGGCCTGCTTCAGGACATCCTGCAAGCCCGGGTACCTGCCCAAGAACCGCTGCACCACCAAATTGAGGACATGCGCAAAACAGGGCACGTGGGTGAGTTTTCCCTGTCGCAGGGCAGAGAGGAGGTTGGTGCCATTATCGCTGACTACCATTCCAGGCTTCAGCTGGCGTGGCGTCAACCACCTCTCAGCCTGACCCTGCAGAGCTGACAAAACCTCTTCCCCAGTGTGGCTCCTGTCTCCCAAGCACACCAGCTCTAGCACCGCATGGCATCTCTTGGCCTGCATTCCTGCGTATCCCCTCGTACGCCTACAGAGCACGGCTGGTTCGGAGAAAACATCCCCACAGGAAGAGGCCACAGAGGAAGAAGAAGGGGAGGGGGTGGAGGAAAGAGGTGTGTCACAAGCAGTAGTATTGTTTTGGAGGCGTGGTGGCGGAACAACCTCCAAAACTACTGGACCTTGCCCTGCATCCTTCCCAGCTGCCAGCAGAGTCACCCAATGCGCCGTAAAAAACAGGTAACGTCCCTGTCCATGCCTGCTGGACCATGAGTCAGCGGTAATATGCACCTTACCACTGACCACCCTGTCCAGCGAGGCATGGACATTGCCTTCCACATGCCGGTAGAGAGCCAGAATAGCCTTCCGTGGGAAAAAGTGGCGTTTTGGTACTTGCCACTGAGGTACTGCACATTGCACAAACTCACGGAAGGGGGCAGAATCTACCAACTGAAAAGGTAGCAGTTGAAGTGCTAGCAATTTCGCTAAGCTAGCATTCAACTGCTGGGCATGTGGATGGCTGGGATTGTACTTCTTTCGGCGCTGCAGCAGCTGGGGCAGGGAAATTTGCCTGGTACTATCAGTAGATTGACCGCTACTACTAGCTTGTGACACACCTATTTCTACACCTTCACTGCAGGCTTCAGAAAGGACTGGGGGTCTACTGGGGTTGGAGGTCCCAGAAGGGCAAGGGGGGTACGCTTTTGTCTTTGGTGTGGGTCTTTCTGGTGTAGTTGCCAACGAGCTGCATGGCAGGTCGACATATGTCTGGACAAGCATGTGGTACCCAGGCGGTTGATGTTTTGGCCACGCGAGATACGCTTGCGACATAAGTTGCAAATAGCAAAGGTACGATCTTGTGGACATGTTTCAAAAAAGGCCCACACCAAAGAACTTTTGCTGTACCGGTCAGACACAGCAGCGCCATGCACAAGCGCCGTAGATGTGCGCTGTAATGCAGTGGGTGTGACCTTAAGCTGACCCCTGGAGGGCATCCTGCCTCTTTGGAGATGTGCCTGTGCCTCGTCTTCCTCCTCCTCCTCCTCTCTCCTATCAGGCACCCAGGTAGAGTCAGTGACCTCATCATCCCCTCCCTCCTCATCACTGTCAACAACCTGGCAGTATGCTCCAGCTGGGGGAACATCATCACTGCCAGATTTCTGTCCCTCTCGGCCACCCCCTCTCCCTGGGCTCACATCAATGCCTTCCTCTATCTGTGTTCCGTCATCGGAGTCTTCAAAACGCTGCGCATCTTCCTGCAGCATGTACCCAACACTGTGTTGAAACAGTTCGGGGGACTCCTCAGGAGGACATGGTGGTACTAGGGAAGTATTGTGTGAAGCCATTGTGCAGAGGGAAGAGGACGCCTTGGCAGCTGCTTTGCCAGATAAACTTTGGTCAGTCTGTTTGAGAGAGGATGAGGAGGATGAGGACAGCTTGGTCATCCACTCTACTAATTTCTCTGCATGTTGAGGCTCAACACGTCCAGCTGCCGAAAAGAAGGACGAGCGGCCACGGCCACGGCCACGTGCTGAAGAGGATGCACCACATACACTACCAGCGTTACCTCTACATGCACAGGCTGCTTGCCCTCGTGACTCTCTGCCTCTCTTTGTTGTCCTTCCAGACATATTTATGCTCTCAGGTGGTGTATAACAGCTCACGTCCAGTGACACTAACTGCGCTCAGGTGGTATATAACAGCACACGTCCAGTGACACTAACTGCGCTCAGGTGGTATATAAAAGCACACGTACAGTGACACTAACTGCGCTCAGGTGGTATATAACAGCACACGTCCAGTGACACTAACTGCGCTCAGGTGGTATATAACAGCACACGTCCAGTGTCACTAACTGCGCTCAGGTGGTATATAAAAGCACACGTACAGTGACACTAACTGCGCTCAGGTGGCATATAAAAGCACATGTACAGTGACACTAACTGCGCTCAGGTGGTATATAACAGCACACGTCCAGTGACACTAACTGCGCTCAGGTGGTATATAAAACCACACGTACAGTGACACTAACTGCGCTCAGGTGGTATATAACAGCACACATCCAGTGACACTAACTGCGCTCAGGTGGTATATAACAGTACACGTCCAGTGACACTAAATGCGCTCAGGTGGTATATAAAAGCACACGTACAGTGACACTAACTGCGCTCAGGTGGTATATAAAAGCACACGTACAGTGACACTAACTGCGCCCAGGTGGTATATAACAGCACACGTCCAGTGACACTAACTGCGCTCAGGTGGTATATAAAAGCACACGTACAATGACACTAACTGCGCTCAGGTGGTATATAACAGCACAGGTCCAGTGACACTAACTGCGCTCAGGTGGTATATAAAAGCACACGTACAGTGACACTAACTGCGCCCAGGTGGTATATAACAGCACATGTCCAGTGACACTAACTGCGCTCAGGTGGTATATAAAAGCACACGTACAATGACACTAACTGCGCTCAGGTGGTATATAACAGCACACGTCCAGTGACACTAACTGCGCTCAGGTGGTATATAAAAGCACACGTCCAGTGACACTAACTGCGCTCAGGTGGTATATAACAGCACAAGTCCATTGACACTAAATGCGCTCAGGTGGTATATAACAGCACAAGTCCATTGACACTAATTGCGCTCAGGTGGTATATAAAAGCACACGTACAGTGACACTAACTGCGCTCAGGTGGTATATAACAGCACACGTCCAGTGACACTAACTGCGCTCAGGTGGTATATAACAGCACGCGTCCAGTGACACTAACTGTGCTCAGGTGGTATATAAAAGCACACGTCCAGTGACACTAACTGCGCTCAGGTGGTATATAAAAGCACACATCCAGTGACACTAACTGCGCTCAGGTGGTATTTAAAAGCACACGTACAGTGACACTAACTGCGCTCAGGTGGTATATAAAAGCACACGTACAGTGACACTAACTGCGCTCAGGTGGTATATAAAAGCACACGTACAGTGACACTAACTGCGCTCAGGTGGTATATAACAGCACACGTCCAGTGACACTAACTGCGCTCAGGTGGTATATAACAGCACACGTCCAGTGACACTAACTGCGCTCAGGTGGTATATAAAAGCACACGTACAGTGACACTAACTGCGCTCAGGTGGTATATAACAGCACACGTCCAGTGACACTAACTGCGCTCAGGTGGTATATAACAGCACACGTCCAGTGACACTAACTGCGCTCAGGTGGTATATAAAAGCACACGTACAGTGACACTAACTGCGCTCAGGTGGTATATAACAGCACACGTCCAGTGACACTAACTGCGCTCAGGTGGTATATAAAAGCACACGTCCAGTGACACTAACTGCGCTCAGGTGGTATATAAAAGCACACGTCCAGTGACACTAACTGCGCTCAGGTGGTATATAAAAGCACACATCCAGTGACACTAACTGCGCTCAGGTGGTATATAAAAGCACACGTCCAGTGACACTAACTGCGCTCAGGTGGTATATAAAAGCACGCGTACAGTGACACTAACTGCGCTCAGGTGGTATATAAAAGCACACATACAGTGACACTAACTGCGCTCAGGTGGTATATAACAGCACACATCCAGTGACACTAACTGCGCTCAGGTGGTACATAACAGCACACGTCCAGTGACACTAACTGCACTCAGGTGGTATATAAAAGCACACGTACAGTGACACTAACTGCGCTCAGGTGGTATATAAAAGCACACGTACAGTGACACTAACTGCGCCCAGGTGGTATATAACAGCACACGTCCAGTGACACTAACTGCGCTCAGGAGGTATATAAAAGCACACGTACAATGACACTAACTGCGCTCAGGTGGTATATAACAGCACACGTCCAGTGACACTAACTGCGCTCAGGTGGTATATAAAACCACACGTACAGTGACACTAACTGCGCTCAGGTGGTATATAACAGCACACGTCCAGTGACACTAACTGCGCTCAGGTGGTATATAAAAGCACACGTACAGTGACACTAACTGCGCTCAGGTGGTATATAAAAGCACACGTACAATGACACTAACTGCGCTCAGTTGGTATATAACAGCACACGTCCAGTGACACTAACTGCGCTCAGGTGGTATATAACAGCACAAGTCCATTGACACTAAATGCGCTCAGGTGGTATATAAAAGCACACGTACAGTGACACTAACTGAGCTCAGGTGGTATATAACAGCACACGTCCAGTGACACTAGCTGCGCTCAGGTGGTATATAACAGCACACGTCCAGTGACACTAACTGAGCTCAGGTGGTATATAAAAGCACACATACAGTGACACTAACTGCGCTCAGGTGGTATATAAAAGCACACGTACAGTGACACTAACTGCGCTCAGGTGGTATATAAAAGCACACGTCCAGTGACACTAACTGCGCTCAGGTGGTATATAAAAGCACACGTCCAGTGACACTAACTGCGCTCAGGTGGTATATAACAGCACACATCCAGTGACACTAACTGCGCTCAGGTGGTATATAACAGCACACGTCCAGTGACACTAAATGCGCTCAGGTGGTATATAAAAGCACGCGTACAGTGACACTAACTGCGCTCAGGTGGTATATAAAAGCACACGTACAGTGACACTAACTGCGCCCAGGTGGTATATAACGGCACACGTCCAGTGACACTAACTGCGCTCAGGTGGTATATAAAAGCACACGTACAATGACACTAACTGCGCTCAGGTGGTATATAACAGCACACGTCCAGTGACACTAACTACACTCAGGTGGTATATAAAACCACACGTACAGTGACACTAACTGCGCTCAGGTGGTATATAACAGCACACGTCCAGTGACACTAACTGCGCTCAGGTGGTATATAAAAGCACACGTACAGTGACACTAACTGCGCTCAGGTGGTATATAAAAACACACGTACAATGACACTAACTGCGCTCAGTTGGTATATAACAGCACACGTCCAGTGACACTAACTGCGCTAAGGTGGTATGTAACAGCACACGTGCGGTGACCCCAAATGCGCTCAGGTGATATGTAACAGCACGACCGGGGGGGCGTGGCTACGCATGGCCGTGTGAGGGAGTAAGCTGGTGAGCTCCCGTCCTACCTCCATACGCGGGCTTGTTTGAACCTGCCGCCCGCTCTGAATGTAGTAGCTTCGGCGGACATCCAGCGGACATCCAGCGACATCCAGTGACTCTTGCAGTCTGATGGTAGCGGGTACACCGGTGCATTGAAGTGGTGAGACGTGGTGAGACGCTCGATAGCAGCGCGCGGCGAAGCACCTGGGACACTTCGTCCTTCCCTGATGACTGTGCTGCGGGCGGTGAATCTGCCTGGACGTGCCTGGCCGTGCGGAGGCTGGATCGGACTCGGACTCGTATTGGGATCTGGAGCCGGGAGATCCTGGTGGTGCATGGATGCGGTGAGAGATCGAAGCCGCCGCTGTACCATTGATCCACACGGTAGACAACCAATCTCCCCACTCGCCGACAGAAGCAAGCTCTGAAAAACTACCACTACAGGTACACTGTTGTTAGACGGGAGGGGGAGAGCTGGAAGCAAACAGGATGTCATACAAAAGCAGGCTGCATGAATGTGTACAACAGTGGAACTATTAGGAGCTGCCTGTTAACATTTAAAGTGACTGTTAACACTTAAAGTTGCCACTGCCTGGGCTGTTATTACCCTTCTTCTTTTTTTTTTTTTTTTTTGCTTTAAGGGGGGTAGCAGCGAAGGCAATAAGGCAACAAGGTCATAAAGCCTGCAAAGGAGACTGTTGAATGTTGTCTTTTACGGGAGAGTCTGTGAACTGAACTGATTTAAAAGGGCCGTGCTGTCTCAAAGTCTTCTTCTCTGATCAGACAGGCACACGCTATATTGAGACATGTGAGGTATGCAACCTTTGAGACCAAGAGAGAGTCGCACCTCACGTAAGGCAGCCGCAGCAGCACAGACATCTCAGACACCTCAGACACCTGTATCCAGATCCACTGAACAACCCGAAATATCACGGTACTTCCCAGCCTTGCAGGGACTGGGTCGGACTTCAGGAGGGAAAAGTGGGTTGCTGGGATCAGTCCTGGAGATGGGGTGTATTGGCAAAAAATCTTTAGAGACAGTGGGGTAGATTCATGTAGATCAGCGGATCTTTTGATCCGCGTGATCTATCTTGTTTACGATCCGCCTGCGCCAGTTTTTGAGGCAAGTGCTGTATTCAGAAAGCACTTGCCTTGTAAGTAGCCCTGGCGGATCGTAAATCCCCCGGCGGAATGCAAATTCCGCGGCTAGGGGGAGTTTACTATTTAAATCACGCGCGTCCCCGCGCCGATCGTACTGCGCATGCGCCGCCGGCAAAATTTCCCGACGTGCATTGCTTTAAATGACGTCGCAAGGACGTCATTGTTTTCGTCGTTAACGCTATTAACGTATGGCCGTATTCCCGGACGACTTACGTAAACGACGTAAAAAATTCAAAACTCGACGCGGGAACGACGGCCATACTTAACATAGGATCCGCCGCACTTACCCCGCATATAGCAGGGGTAACCATCCGCCGGAAAAAGACAAACGCAAACGACGTAAAAAAAAAGCGACGGCCGGGCGTTCGGTTCTGAATCGGCGGTTCTCATCATTTGCATATTCGTCGCGTAGAAAAAAAGAAGCGCCACCTAGCGGACGGCGGGAGAATGCAGCCTAAGAACCGACAGTGTAACTCACTTACACCAGTCGGCTCTAAGGGAGATCTATGCGGAACCTGATTCGAGGAATCAGCCGCATAGATCCGAGCGTCGGATCTCACAGATCCGACGGTGTATCAGTAGATACACCGTCGGATCTGTACATGAATCTACCCCAGTATCTCAACCTTATATGGCGGTCAGAGCAGACGTGGAGGTACTGCAGATACCCCCGCAGAGCCCGCGTATGTCTAGTATCCTATCAGGACCTGTTGCCCCCTCACCCCTACGGGAGGATTTCAAAAGTGAAATGGAGACCCTGAAAGCCCTAATACAGGCGCTCCCCACAAGATCTGATATAGCTGATTTAATTTCAAAAGTGGAGGAAGCGCACTCTAGGGACCTGGAGACCGTCAGATCTGAAATACAGGGCTTAGAGGTCCGCATGGGACAGGGTGAGGATGGGTTAAAGACACTGGAGCAACGAGTTGAGAGGATTGAGAAAGAGAATCATAATCAATTGGATATTGCGATTTCTCTACAACTACAGGTAGAAGACCTCCAAGACCGGGGCCGTCGTAATAATATACGCATACGCGGCCTCCCGGAATTGGACAGGCAAGAAGATCTGCAAGCTATGGTTAAAAATATCCTCCAAAGTCTCATGAAGGACATTAGCCCGTTAAATTATGAGATGGACAGAATACACAGGGCCTTGGGTCCAAAGGCAAAAGATAGGGGTCGCCCCCGGGACGTGATCTGCCGGTTACATTATTTTTCACATAGGGAGGCAATTCTACGGAAAGCATGGCAGGCTGGTATGATAGAATTTGAAGGGACTCAGCTCAAGATACTGCCAGATTTGTCCGGGGCCACCCTCCAACGTAGAGCAATGCTCCGCCCAGTATTGGAACGAGTGAGGGCTTGGGGTGGGACCTACAGATGGAGGTTCCCCATCTCGGTGTTGATAAAGAAAGGCTCACTATCATTTTGGTTACGTTCCAAAGCAGATCTCCCTGATCTTTTTACATTCCTGGATACCGAGCCATTCACAGTCCCGGACTGGTTGCAGCTAAACCCCAGACTCCTGGAATATAAGAAAGTTTGACGTTTGTCTTTTGAAGGAAGGCTCCGATCGGATCATTGGACATTTTTTTTTTTTTTTTCTCTCCTCTCTCTTTCAATTGTCAGGTGGAGGAAGATGGACACTGTCTTACGGGCCCTTTTATCTATTGCAAGACTCGGAGCCGACGAGAAAGGGTGATAGGAAATCCATGGTTTGTCATCTTTTAAATGCTGCCCGTGCCTGTATCCCAGGGATGTGGAAGCAGACACAAGCGCCAACGGTAAAGATGTGGCTTAATAGAGTAGAAGATATGAATAGAATGGAGGACTTGGTGTGGACCTCCAGACAGAAACGTAAAGTATATCTTGAAACGTGGGCCGAGTGGAATGAGTTCAGATACTCAGAACAAGGGAAGGTCTTGATAGATGTAGATTAAAAGGGGGGCTTGGTGCTGTGGAGGGGGGAGGGAGGATGAGAGAGGTGGTGTTTCCCCTTTTTTTTTTATGTTTATTTGGGGAGGGGGGGGTATGCAAGGGCAGAGGGGGACATAGCAGGGGCCGCTGTGGCCACCCCTCCCGGTAGGGGACACAGCGATCCCCTGGAGGTAGGGGGGTCTTGCTGGCTAGAGGGGGTGAGGGGAAGGCACCTACAGACCCATAGGTCCTCAGAGGGCTGGACAAAGTTCTGTAGGACAGGAGGAAAGGGATAGGATTAGTTTTTGAAAGAGATATACCCTCTCTTTTTTTTGTGATTATGAAAGATATGTCTACGATCTATGGGAGTGTCTTCTTTTTTTTGGTTGCTTGTTTTCCTTTTTTTTTTTTTTTTTTTTATTGTTAAATGATGCAATGTGAGTAATGGAATGACTTTCCCCCTGTATGTTTCCCGAAATGCTCGAAAAATAAAGGAAAATTCAAAGATATGTAACAGCACACGTGCGGTGACACCACATGCGCTAAGGTGGTATGTAACAGCACACGTGCGGTGACCCCAAATGCGCTCAGGTGATATGTAAAAGCACACGTGCAGTGACACCAAATGCGCTAAGGTGGTATTAAACAGCACACGCACAGTCAAAGCGACTGCGTTTCTGTGCAATTCAATAGCCCACTTGCATTAACAGCAACTGCCTTTCTGTGCAAATAAATAGCACACGTGCAGTAACAGTTAATGCGTCTATGTGCAATTAACTAACACGTGTACACTAACACGTTAGAGCATCAAGCACAATCTCCTGCCTGACAGATACTAATAGCAGTACTAGCTAAGCTATACAGTTTATAAATATATTGACAACTCCTAGGGATATCAATATATTCTCTACAAACTGTACATTTAACTATACTAACTAGTAGCCTCCCTGATCTATCTATCTATCTATCTATGTGAAAAGACACTGTGGGGTAGATTCATGTAGAGATCCGACGGTGTATCTACTGATACACCGTCGGATCTGTGAGATCCGACGCTCGGATCTATGCGGATGATTCTTCGAATCATGTTCCGCATAGATCTCCCTTAGAACCGACTGGTGTAAGTGAGTTACACTGTTGGATCTTAGGCTGCATTCTCCCGCCGTCCGCTAGGTGGCGCTTCTTTTTTTTCTACGCGACGAATATGCAAATGAGGAGAACCGCCGATTCAGAACCGAACGCCCGGCCGTCGCTTTTTTTTTACGTCGTTTGCGTTCGGCTTTTTCCGGCGGATCGTTACCCCTGCTATATGCGGGGTAAGTGCGGCGGATCCTATGTTAAGTATGGCCGTCGTTCCCGTGTCGAGTTTTGAATTTTTTACGTTGTTTATGTAAGTCGTTCCGGGAATACGGCCATACGTTAATTGCGTTAACGTCGAAAACAATGACGTCCTTGCGACGTCATTTAAAGCAATGCACGCTGGGAAATTTAGCCGGCGGCGCATGCGCAGTACGATCGGCGCGGGACGCGCGTGATTTAAATAGTAAACTCCCCCTTGCCGCAGAATTTGCATTCCGCCGGGGGATTTACGATCCGCCAGGGCTACTTACGAGGCAAGTGCTTAATGAATACAGCACTTGCCTCAAAAACTGGCGCTGGCGGATCGTAAAAAAGATAGATCACGCGGATCAAAAGATCCGCTGATCTACATGAATCTACCCATGTGTCTCTATCTATCTATCTCTCTCTCTCTCTTTCTGTCTGACTGCAAAGCAAGCCGGAACACACTACACAAGGCCGCCCGGGAGGCGGCCTTTTATAGTGTGGGGCGTGTGCTAAAGCCCTGAGCCCTAATTGGCCAAAGCACCCAGGCTTTGGCCAATTAGGTTTTTTCGTTTCTTGGGCGCTGTGATTGGCCAAGCATGCGGGGTCATGGTGCATGCTTGGCCAATCATCAGCGCGCAACGCCGCAGTGAATTATGGGTCATTCGGATTTGGCGCGAACGACCCGATTTGTTCGTTTTCGACGAACGATCGCACGGCCAATGTTCGATGCGAACATGTGTTCGCATCGAACACGAAGCTCATCCCTAGTCGTTACTAAGTCCACGTATTCTGTGCAACGCTGGGCCTGTTGCTTTATGACTTTTAAGAGCCTAAACGTTATTTAATGGACATACTGTGAATTTTGGTTTCTTTGACTGTTACATGTAACTTTCTTTGGTCAATAAAGGGATTATAAAAAAAAATACAGAGTTCCAATGATTGTCACCATATAGGTAAATACAAGAAGAACCTTCTTAACACCCGATGTGTTTCGGGATAACCTTCTTTAGGGGTGTGTAGAGAAGGACAATTCGTTCATCTGGAGCGTAAGAATACATAGAGGTAATTACATGCATTTATAGCATTATTAAATATATACAAAAAGTTTGTATATGTAATATATATACATGTAATTGTTCACTTATGTATTATAACGAATGATGAATATTTCATTGGATATGTTTTAAAAGAATTGAAAATATACACAGCACGCTGGGTTCAAGCAATGAGGTTGCCAGTCAAAGAAGGGTATCAGGATTTACAATTAATGCAAGTTTGGGGTGTTCATCCCATTAGAGACAAATTATTCCAAAGATCAAGATGCCGGTGGATCAGCCAGAAGGGATATACTGGGACTGGAATGGAGGTCCCTAAAATTATATAAGATAATAAATACCAATAATAGATTGTACCCAAATAAGGCTAAATAGTACATATTATATAGATAGAGTAATAATTTGCTACAATAGCAGTTTATATGTTAATGAAGAGTTATATGTATATGTACCTGATTATATGAGATCCGCAGCAAACCTAATAATGTCCGCTGTCAAAGAGTACACTGAATTACTACAGGGATTGAAAAAGATATGACATTACTATAGGGATATCTAGCCCTAATTTTTAAAAAGTATTTGTAGAGCTATTTAAATTAATAATATATACAAAAGAAAGAGGGAGTGGGCTAAATCAAATATATGCACTATATAATCATTGGATTGAATTATATTAACCACTTAAGGACCGCCGCACGCACATTTACGGCCACAGAATGGCACGGCTGGGCACAAGGGCGTAAATTTACGTCCTCGCCCAGTAGCGGGTCGGGGGTCCGATCGGGACCCCCTCCACGGCGTGCGGCGGTCCCCGTGTCTCCGGGAGCGATCCGGGACGAGCGGGCGGATGTCCGTGTTTGCCCGCCCCCCCGCGATCGCTTGCATTTAGTGTCAGTGTGACAGGCAGTGTAAAAGTCAGTTAGTGTTAGGTTCAGGATAGCCCCCCCATCCCCCCTAATAAAGTTTTAACCCCCTGATCACCGCGCTAGTTAACCCTTTCACTCCCTATTGCCAGCGTCACTAAGCGATCATTTTTCTGATCGCTGTATTAGTGTCGCTGTTCCCACTAGGTAGCTATTTTTTTTTATTGCGATTTTTTTTTTTTTTTACTAAAGACATGTGGCTAAATAAATTTTGGCCTAAATGTTTGACTAAAATTTAGTTTATTTGATTTTTTTTTTAACAAAAAGTAAAAAATTGTGTTTTTTTTTCAAAAATGTCGCTCTATTTTTGTATATAGCGCAAAAAATTAAAATCGCAGAGGTGATCAAATACCACCAAAAGAAAGCTCTATTTGTGGGAAGAAAAGGACGCAAATTTTGTTTGGGAGCCACGTCGCACGACCGCGCAATTGTCTGTTAAAGCGACGCAGTGCCGAATCGCAAAAACACCTTGGGTCATTTACCAGCATATTGGTCCGGGTCTTAAGTGGTAAAGGAACAAAAAACAAAAAAAAAACATTTTTTTTTTGTTTTTTTTATCAATATAATGAAATTTTCTATTTGTTCATAGAGGATAACATAAACAAATAAGTTTAAATAACTAAATCCTAGGGAGTATTCGAGTATATAATAATAATTTAAATAGCTCTACAAATACTTTTTAAAAGTATAAAAAGTATATGTACTATTTAGCCTTATTTGGGTACAATCTATTATTGGTATTTATTATCTTATATAATTTTAGGGACCTCCATTCCAGTCCCAGTAAATCCCTTCTGGCTGATCCACTGGCATCTTGATCTTTGGAATAATTTCTCCCTAATGAGATGAACACCCCAAACTTGCATTAATTGTACATCCTGATACCCTTCTTTGACTGGCAACCTCATTGCTTGAACCCAGCGTGCTGTGTATATTTTCAATTCTTTTAAAACGTATCCAATGAAATTCATCCTTTATAATACGTAAGTGAACAATTGCATGTATATATATTACATATAAAAACTTTTTGTATATATTTAATAATGCTAAAAATGCATGTAATTAACTCTATGTATTCTTACGCTCCAGATGAACTAATTGTCCTTCTCTACACACCCCTGAAGAAAGTTATCCCGAAACGCGTCGGGTGTTAAGAAGGTTCTTCTTGTATTTACCTATATGGTGACAATCTTTGGAACTCCGTATTTTAATTCAATATTTACATTTTTTTGATGAATATGTACAACCTTTTTTACTCTCAATATCCTGTATATTTTGAAATATTATTGGTGCGTTAAAAGTCCACCCTTTTTCTTTTCTCATATTTACTGGATGTGGCACAAGCATACATTTGCCATTCACCCTCCTCTCTCTGTCAAAAGGGTTTACAACCACTTTAAACTCACAGCTTTCCAGTTATTTCTACCTATTGGCTCCCTCTGGTGGTTAATGATGTAAACTACAGCTTCCAAATTTGTGAAACCAGCTTTTATTGTGTAATAGGTAATTATTACATAGGAAAGGGATTATATAGGCAGAGGTCGTCTGCCTTTACACGCACATGAATTTTAATGGCATCCCAATCTGTAGGGTTCAACATTGAGTTGGCTCATCCTTTTCAGCTATAACAGCTTCAACTATTCTAAGAAGGCTGTCCACAAGGTTTAGGAGTGTGTCTATAATAATGTTTGACCATTCTTCTAGAAGCACATTTGTGAGGTCAGGCACTGATGTTGGACGAGAAGGCCTGGCTCGCATTCTCTGCTCTAATTCATCCCAAAGGTATGCTATCAGGTTGAGGTAGGACTATGTGCAGACCAGTCATGTTCCTCCACTAAACTCGCTCATCCATATAACAGGCCATCCCAATTCTAACCAGCAGCTCCTTCGGGATGAGTGCTACATGTGGGGCTCGTCCGGGATCGGCTGTTGCCTAACGGAACTGTAAAATTGTATTCTGCCATTGAGAGCCAGGAATTGTTGTGGTGTTGGACAGTGCAGTGAGGAAAGAGTTAACTTCAGGTAGTAAGAGTCTGGGCGCACGTGCAGCGGAGTGACGTGTGCTTGCAGCGTGCCCAGAAAAGAACTTTAAGAGGGAGAAGTTACCCACCCCAGCGTGAGACGTGGGGAGAATTTGGCGCCAAAGAGTGATTGCCTGCCCACGAGATAGGATCGAGCAACATGTCGGTACCCCTGAAGCCGTTCGAGAGATTAAGGTCTCCGATGTTTACTATTGGAGTCCATTCGATGCCTGCTGTCACCGGAGTTTCCCTGACCGATACTGGGATTCGGATGAAGACGCAGGGGCGGTTCGTGTTGTTTACTAGCGGCAGCGTGGAGGCCATTGGTCTGTCTTGTCCTCGATGTGAGGAGCTGGCTGTCCGAATCCTGCCCTTCGTTCAATGCAAGAAGTGCGGAGAGTATTTGTTCTGATTGAAACAGCCAACGGAGTCTCCCCGCGAATACCGGGTCGATTGGATCATCGGAACGGTGACCGCGGAGGAAGAGGTTCTCTGGCCTACACCTGCAACCACTGTCGCTAACACCGATGCTGTTTCTTCAACGCTGACATTGCCGTCGGCTGCCACTCCAATAGTGTCGCCTGAAATGAGTGACTCTGAGCTACAGAAATGTGTGTCCGTTTCGAAGGTAGGATAGCTGCCACCGAGACTGTCAGTGTGGCGTTGGTACCTGCTTGACCCACCTCGAGGAAAACAGGCCATGTGAAGGCTTCCCATGGCTGTGGTCGAGGCAAACCACTGCGCAGATCTGAATCGGACTCCAGGGAGAAAGATGCCCCTGTCAAGGCCTCAACCACGGACAAGGTCAGTGCACCCACTAATGAAAGAGTGTATTTGCCTGCTGAGGAGTGTGACACTTCCGACTGAGGCCAAGGACGACCGTTGGTTTGAGCCAGAGTTTCCCAAGTCACGGTGGGGGAACTGCCCTCGTTTTTCCAAGTCACGTAATTGGAAGAAGCGCGCTTCTGAGGCCAAGCCACGGGCGGATGTCCCGCAGCTAACTTGGGGGATCACAGTACCAAATGTTTGTGGCCCAAAAGAGACTTTGCCTATTTCAACTGCATCCCCTGTGTTAAAGAGAGCTCCTGATGCTCTTTTTATGTCGGGACTAGAACACCTTCATACATTGCCAAAGTTATCTCGTCTTCAGCGCATTGTGATGAAGAAGGTAGCCCTAGATTACGGATGGGAGTTCCCATATGTGTCCTCAGACCTGATGCAGGAAATTGAGTTGAATCGTGAGTAGGGATAAGCTTTGTGTTCGAGTCAAATGTACGTTCGACTCGAACATGGTCTGTTCGTATGTTCGACGAAATTCAAACAAAACGGGTCGTTCGCGCCAAATTCGAGTGACACGCAACGGCCCATTATTCACTGCGGCATTGCGCGCTGATGATTTGCCAAGCATGCTGTATGTCCCGCATGCTTGGCCAATCACAGCGTGCAAAAAACGAAGAGCCATAATTGGCCAAAACCTGGGTGGCTTTGGCCAATTATGGCTTGGGGCTTTAGCACATGCCCCACACTATAAAAGGCTGCCTGCAAGGTGGCCGCGTGTAGTGTGTTGCGGCGTTGTTAATGAGATAAGTCCTATAGAGAGAGATAGAGAGACAGTTTATTTTCTACCAGATAGATAGATAGAGCAGGCAGGCTAGTCAGTTTAGATACATTTACAGTGTGTAGAGGATATATATACATCCCAGGAGCTGTACATATATTTATACACTGTATAGCTTAGCTAGATCAGCTATTCCTATTTGTCAGGCAGTAGATTGTGCTAGCTGCAGTGTTCTAACGTGTTGTATTGCATGTGTGCTGTTTAGTTTACACCTAAACGTACTCGGTGTTACTGCACTGGTCCTGTTTATTTGCAACTAAACGTACTTGCTGTTACTGCACGTGTGCTGTTTAATAGCACCTAAACGTACTTGCTGTTACTGCACGTGTGCTGTTTAATAGCACCTAAACGTACTTGCTGTTACTGCACTTGTGGTGTTTAATAGCACCTAAACGCAGTTGCTGTTACTGCCCGTGTGCTGTTCAATAGAACCTAAAAGCAGTTGCTGTTACTGCACGTGTGCTGTTTAATAGCACCTAAATGTACTTGCTGTTACTGCATGTGTGCTGTTTAATAGCACCTAAACGTACTTGCTGTTACTGCACGTGTGCTGTTTAACCACTTAACGCCCGCCGAATGTAATAGCACCTAAACGTACTTGCTGTTACTGCATGTGTGCTGTTTAATAGCACCTAAACATACTTGCTGTTGCTGCACTTGTGGTGTTTAATAGCACCTAAACGCAGTTGCTGTTACTGCATGTGTGCTGTTTAATAGCACCTAAACATACTTGCTGTTACTGCATGTGTGCTGTTTAATAGCACCTAAACGTACTTGCTGTTACAGCACTTGTGGTGTTTAATAGCACCTAAATGGAGTTGCTGTTAGTGCACGTGTGCTGTTAAATAGCACCCAAATGTAGTTGCTGTTACTGAATGAGTGCTGTTTAATAGCAGTTAAACGTACTTGCTGTTACTGCACGTGTGCTGTTTAATAGCACCTAAACGTACTTGCTGTTACTGCACTTGTGGTTTTTAATAGCACCTAAATGTAGTTGCTGTTTCTGCACGTGTGCTGTTTAATAGCACCTAAACGTACTTGCTGTTACTGCACTTGTGGTGTTTAATTGTACCTGAACGCAGTTGCTGTTAGTGCACGTGTGCTGTTTAATAGCACCTAAACGTACTTCCTGCTACTGCACTTGTGGTGTTTAATAGCACCTAAACGTACTTGCTGTTACTGCACTTGTGGTGTTTAATAGCACCTAAACGTACTTGCTGTTACTGCACGTGTGCTGTTCAACCACTTAACGCCCGCCGCATGTAATTGCACCTAAACTTACTTGCTGTGACTGCATGTGTGCTGTTTAATAGCACTTAAACATACTTGCTGTTGCTGCACTTGTGGTGTTTAATAGCACCTAAACGCAGTTGCTGTTACTGCAAGTGTACTGTTTAATAGCACCTAAACGTACTATCTGTGACTGCATGTGTGCTGTTTAATAGCACTTAAACATACTTGCTGTTACTGCCCGTGTGCTGTTTAATAGCACCTAAACGTACTTCCTGTTACTGCACTTGTGGTGTTTAATAGCACCTAAACGTACTTGCTGTTACTGCACTTGTGGTGTTTAATAGCACCTAAACGTACTTGCTGTTACTGCACGTGTGCTGTTCAACCACTTAACGCCCGCCGCATGTAATTGCACCTAAAACGTACTTGCTGTGACTGCATGTGTGCTGTTTAATAGCACTTAAACATACTTGCTGTTACTGCACTTGTGGTGTTTAATAGCACCTAAACGCAGTTGCTGTTAGTGCACGTGTGCTGTTTAATAGCACCTAAACGTAGTTGCTGTTACTGCACGTGTGCTGTTTAATAGCACCTAAACGTACTTGCTGTTACTGCACGTGTGCTGTTTAATAGCACCTAAATGTACTTGCTGTAAATGCACTTGTGGTGTTTTTTAATAGCACCTTAACGTACTTGCTGTTACTGCACGTGTGCTGTTTAATAGCACCTAAACGTACTTCCTGTTACTGCACTTGTGGTGTTTAATAGTACCTAAACGTACTTGCTGTTACTGCACGTGTGCTGTTTAACCACTTAACGCCCACTGCATGTATATGTACGTCCACAGAATGGCACGTACAGGCAGATGGGCGTACATGTACGTCCCTGCCTTCTTGCAGGTCGGGACCCCCTCTGCAACATGCAGCGGGCGTTTTACCTCTGGGAGCAATCCCGGATAAGGGGGCGGCTGTTCCTTTTTGCCCGCCCCCTTCCGATCACCCCCCCCAGCCCCCTGTCACTGATTGCAGTGATCATATATTAGTGTTGGGCCTCGTACACACGAGGGGAGATGTCGGCTGAAAACGGTCCGATGGACCGTTTCAGCAGACATCTCCGCTCGTGTGTATGGGCTAGCGGACAGATTTCTCCACCCGACAGATTTCAAAGCATGCTTTGAAATCTATCCAGTGGGAATCTGTCCGCCCGACATGTCTGCTGGTTAGTACACTTACCAGCAGACATGTTGTCCCCCACCGCCGCCGCGCCGCCGCCGAATAGATTCGGCGCATGCGCGGAAGTGTTTAACTTCCTGGTGCGGTGACGTGGCGGTGACGTGGCGGCGTCAACGTCACCGCCGCATCACCGCCACGTCACCACGCCGTCCGGCGGCGGGGAATTTGATCCGATGGTGTGTACACGCCATCGGATCAAACTCCCGATCGGACATATCCGATGGAAATGGTCTGCGGACCGTTTTCATCGGATATGTCCGATAGTGTGTACGAGGCCTTAGTGTTAGGTCCAGTGTATCCCCGTACCCCCCTAATAAAGGTTTAACCCCTTGATCACCGCCCTAGTTAACCCTCTTACATCCTATTGCCAGTGTCACTAAGCGATCGGTATTAGTGTCACTGTTGCCGCTAAGTAGCAAATTTTTTTTTATATTGCGATTTTTTTTTTTTTTACTAAAGACATGTGGCTGAATAAATGTTGGCCTAAATTTTGACTAAAATTTAGTTTATTCGATTTTATTATAACAAAAACTAGAAAAAATTAATAATTTTCGGTCTTTTTCCGTTTATATTGCAAAAAATTAAAATCGCAGAGGCAATCAAATACCATCAAAAATAAGCTCTATTTGTGGGAAGAAAAGGACGCACATTTTCTTAGGGAGCCACGTTGCACGACTGCACAATTGTCAGTTAAAGCGATGCAGTGCCGAATTGTAAAAACGCCTTTGGGCATTTAGCAGCATATTTGTCTGGGGCTTAAGTGGTTAATAGCACCTAAACGTACTTGCTGTTACTGCACTTGTGGTGTTTAATAGCACCTAAACCTACTTGCTGTTACTGCACGTATGCTGTTTAATAGCACCTAAGCGTACTTGCTGTTACTGCACTTGTGGTGTTTAATAGCACCTAAACGTACTTGCTGTTACTGCACTTGTGGTGTTTAATAACACCTAAATGTACTTGCTGTTACTGCACATGTGGTGTTTAATAGCACCTAAACGCAGTTGCTGTTACTGCACGTGTGCTGTTTAATAGCACCTAAACGCAGTTGCTGTTACTGCATGTGTGCTGTTTAATAGCACCTGTCAGGAAGGGCACGCCAGCAATCAAGATGGCGGCTATGGTCGTTCCTCTGTCCCACTCCAATAGGCTATTTAAACTGCCTTATTTCCTTGAATCAGTGCTGTCTGGTCTACAGCGTTACCTGAGACCTCTGATTGTTGTTTACCTGCACTCTGCTCCAGCTGACTTTACCCGGCTTACTCTGACTACCCTGTTTATCTGCCTGCATCTGACCTCGGCCTGTGTTGACTACGTCCCTGCCTGTTCCTCCTGCTACCTTGCTGCCAGCCTGTTGCCGAACTTGCTTGTATCTGACACTGCTCCAGTGTTCACCTGCTTTGGACTTGTGTGTCTACTACTCCAGTCCATCCGCCTGCACCTGCCTGAGCTCCTAGTTCCAGTCCAGCTGAATAGTTCCAGTCTGGTCTGCTGAGCGATCCCCGTGTGTCCTGGTTCCAGTCCAAGCTGTTCCAGTCCGCTGAATTGAGCCTGTTCCTGGTTCCGGTCCAGCTCGTCTACCAGCAAGTTTGCCAGGCTCTCGTGCGACTCTGCACTCCTGCGCCTCCTGTTTTCCCTATCAGGGGCCTCCAGTCAGAGGTGTAAGGGAGGCCTCCCTCTGCATAACAGACTCTTCCACCAGGTATGTGACAGCACCTAATTGTACTTGCTGTTACTTATTGTTACTGAATAAATGAATGAACAAAATTAATTGTGCAACACCACATGTGAAGTGACAATATGAACACTATTTCAAGTCCATATACATCCAGAGATTGGATATAAATGATAATAGAATCTGAACAATGTCAGAAAAGCAAAAGTGAATAGAACCATTCATAGAGGAAAAAGTTCATAAATAAAAATCCAGTGACTGAATGACTTAAGCAAAATCCAACGGTGATTTGAAAGTAGGAAATTGGAGTGCACATAGCGTAATTCCGTATGAATAACATAAAATGTATTAAAATAAAAAAACTCACATATTGCAGTGGTAAAACAAGCTCATAAAATCAAGGAAGCAATGACAACAGGAGTCCTTCCCGACATGTTTCGTTACAATTAGGGTTGTCCCGATGCCTCTTTTTTAGGACCGAGTACAAGTACCGATTCTTTTTTTCATGTACTCGCCGATACCGAATACCGATACTTTTTTTTAATGTCATGAATTAAGAATGTCTCTTACATTGGTGGTCAGGGTACAGGGTATGGTGCAGATCAGGTTACTGGGCACAGGGTATGGGGCACATCAGAGTACTGGGCACAGGGTATGGGGCACATCAGGGTTCTAGGCACATCAGGGCACAGCGGGGTACTGGGCACATCAGGGCACTGGGCACAGTGGGGTACTTGGGCACAGGGTATGGTGCACATCAGGGTACTGGGCACAGTGGGGTACTGGGCACATCGGGGCACTGGGCACAT
Organism: Rana kukunoris; assembly: GCA_029574335.1. Taxonomy (NCBI): domain Eukaryota; kingdom Metazoa; phylum Chordata; class Amphibia; order Anura; family Ranidae; genus Rana; species Rana kukunoris. The sequence continues at coordinate 89,266,957 of CM056055.1, read as the reverse complement.
CAGGGTACTGGGCACATCAGGGCACTGGGCACAGTGGGGTACTTGGGCACAGGGTATGGTGCACATCAGGGTACTGGGCACAGTGGGGTACTGGGCACATCGGGGAACTGGGCACATCAGGGTACTGGGCACATCGGGGGACTGGGCACAGGGTACTGGGCACATTAGGGTACTTTGACACATTGTACTGGGCACAGTGGGGCACTGGGCACAGCAGGGTACTGGGCTTAGCGGGGTACTGGGCACATTAGGGTACTTGGGCACATCGTACTGGGCACAGTGGGGTACTGGATACATCAGGGCACTGGGCATGGGGCACATCAGTGCACTAGGCACATCTGGGCATGGCAGGGCACAGCAGAGCACTGTTTTGTTTGCATTTCATTTTAATTGCAGAGTAGCGCAGGAAGCGTCTGACATCTGTAATAAGTAGCTGTAATAAGTACTTACTGTTCTTTATCACGTCGCGCTGTTCCCAGGGGCCTCTCCTCTCCTCCATCTCAGATGATGTTACAAGCGTACGACGAGAGAAGGGGAGGGGCCGCCGGGAACAGCCCGATGTGATAAAGAACAGTAAGAACTTATTACAGCCACTTATTAGCCGCCTAAGGACTGCTCTCCGCCCCCCGCCCACTCTCCGGCCGCTCTCTTGCAATAGAGAAGCATCGGGCCAGGCATCCGCCAGGCTGCTGAGGTGGCTGTCATGCAAGCTTCACGTGCGACGGCTTTGTATATACGGCGGCGGGGTCGGATTAGTTTATACGGCGTTGGTATCGGGGGTATTTTCGGGAGTACAAGTATTCCGGCAAATACTCAGTATCGGTCCTGATACCGATACTAGTATCGTTATCGGGACAACCCTAGTTACAATAGAACATCATCTCAAAGATTCCTGACCTTGTGACATCTGTGGTATACCCATATAGTGTATTGTATCTACAAGCTTGATTGGCCTAGCAGGTATATGCCCTTCTGGGTCCAATCTTTTCGGTAAGCCTCCTGTCATAAGTGGTGGTGGATTTCCTACTTTCAAATCACCGTTGAATTTTGCTTAAATCATTCAGTCACGATCCGGGCATGACGTGCGATACGTGACGCACGCGTGCAGAGGGAGGGATTAGCCCGCGCCGCGACCTAGGCTAGGGGAAGGAAGAAGGAGGAACGCTTCGCTCCGGACGATCCATGGAGAGCCGCCGTTACCTTCGCAGCGTGAGAGGCTGCCACATGGAAGCGGACCGCTGACGGCTCCTCTCCACCCCACCAGCGCACAACACCAATGCGCCATCCCCCCCTCTCCCGCACAGCCACCGGGGCTAACGCGGTCCTCGCGGGGACTGCTTGCTAGCTTCCCGGCTGGATCAGCGACAGGGGACAGCTCTGGTTTCTCCCCCGAACCCCCCCCTACCACGCCCAGGGGCCACAGTACGGATCAGGTAATCCAGCTCCCGCCGCCCGACATAACAACTACTCATCAGAGGCAGTTTCGTGCTGAGAAGGGAAGCCCAGTGGTAACAACATTCCAATTTCTTATGTTTGCCGACTGATATGCATCTTTATTATGGACCTTTGTACACCGCAATTCATGCTTGGCAGTAAGTTCTTACTTTAAGTGTTTGGTAAAGGCTTCAGGGGAAACATAATTATTATCATATGATCAGTAATATTGGCTTATTTGAACGGTGCTAACAGGACTTCCCCACACCTAGGGGATGAAGTGGGGAGGGGGCGGTCTGAGGAAAGCTGTTCGGTATATCCCTGTTCTTTTATGGATGGGAAGTGTGTCATGACCCCAAAGAGACCTGCCATATGTACAACCCGATATTAAGCTGGATCTGACAACACGCTAACGATCTCTCCTCAGCCTGAGCCCAGAGGAACTAGCTATCCCCCCACCATCTTGGAGGTGCGCTTCATAGGCGAGTTTATAATCATCCTGGGTAAGCCCCCAATAAGCCGTTAACAACAGCCTAGAAAGACCAGGCTCCCACCTAATAATACTTGAGGAGTATTATTTTATTTTTTTTCTTTTTCTTCCCCTGCTGCGGAACACATAATAGGCCCCCACACTTCCTAACCCATTCTGAAGAGCTCACACAGCAGATTTATCCTTGTTGAAAATCAACAATCCTCAACGAGAGGTCCTGGCTGAAATCAAACAAACAAACAAATATATGGAGACCGACCGTGTCTTCACTACAAAGCGACCACGATACCGCCAGGAAAATATCTCTTAACGGATATTAGAGTGTTGATACCCCTTCCCCGAAGATCTCCCCATCTTCTGTGACAAACTGGACTTACCTATAATAGAAATCCCTGGATGATCCAAATGAGTGGGGAGGGGGGGGTGGAGGGCTGGGGAGAGGGGTGGGGAGTGGGGAAACCCCTAGCTCAGGCCAGCCCCCCGCCTAGTAAAAACTAGGGCCTAGGGTGAAGGAGAAGAGCCCTAGGCGGGGGAGGCACGGGTTAGTGCCACCTCGAAATCTCGATCTAGTGGGATGGGGCACGATGACCCCCACAGATCTGAGGCCTTAGATAGGCTGGGTAGGGGGGGAGGAGGGAGGAGGGTTGGGCACTTAGAGAAGGGGGTTCGAGGGAGGGGGGGGAATGGCGGGGAGTGGGAAGGAGGGGGTAAGGGGAAGGTGGCTCTCAGGGACTCCATAGTACAACTTAGGACTGACAGGGCCAAATGGCGGAGGTAAAGTTTTTATCTTATAATGTAAAAGGGTTGCACTCTAGGGGAAAAAGAATGCAGATATCAAACAATACAGGGCAGATGTGATCCTCATACAGGAAACACACCTGACCCTGAATTCAAATATTAAACTTTACTCCCCCACATACCCCATTTGGTACTATGGCGATGCGGTAACAAGTCGAGCTAGAGGGGTAGCTATCGGCTTTGCCAGGGGGGTGGGTTTCTCCCTTATGGCAAGACTGGCAGACCCAGAGGGCAGGTACCTATTTCTAAAAGGGACAATTGGAAACAGGGTTTATACACTAGCCAATATCTACGCTCCCAACCACAAAGTATATATGCAGGATCCTGGATAAAATAAATACATTTGCTGAGGGTCTCTTAATTCTCATGGGGGACATAAACTTTGTTATAGATCCCAAGGAGGACAGCACCTGCCCGAGGAGAGATATCAACAACTCGAACCTAAAACAATTCACACGAAAAATGGTGGATTGCCAGGTGGTCGATGCCTGGAGGGCTTTCCATCCAGGGGAGCGGGACTATACGTTCTTCTCGCCCCCCCATGGAACGTACTCCAGGATCGACTACGCATTGGTAGCCCACCGGTTGTTGGATTACATTTATGAAATAGGCATAGGGATAATGACCATATCTGACCACGCTCCCATTATGATGAAAATCAAAACTGCAATTACAGATTTCAAGCGTATGCCCTGGCGCTTAAATGACTACCTGATTCGAGATAACGATGGAGTTGAGAGGGTGGGGACAGAACTAAAGCAATTCTTTGACATAAATGAAACAGACGAAATCTCCATGGCAACGGTATGGGAATCGCACAAGGCTTATATCAGAGGGATTTTAATCAGGGAAGGTTCCCGAAGGAAAAAGGAGAGAAACAAACAGAGGGAAATACTGATTAGAGAAATAGCGGACCTAGAGAAAATGCACAAAGAAAGAGGCCAAAAAAACACATATCTTAACCTAATAATAAAGAGAAATTAATTAAAAGATATAATGGAAACAGAAGCAAAATACCTTGCTAAAATGGCAAAAAAGAAAACTACTAGGAACTATATTGAAAAAATCAAGTGACAAAATGGGGAATTAGTGTACGCAACCGCAGATATAGCTGACACTTTTAAAAAGTACTACGAAGAACTTTACTCGATAAAAAGACCCGATGGGCAAGAAGCAGTAAGGGGTCAAAAATTAAGGGCCTTTCTGGACAGGGCGAAACTACCTAGAATCGAAGAGGACGCACGTTCATACTTAGATAGGCCTATCACAGAAATAGAAATAAAAAACGCCCTCAAAAATATGATAGTTGATAAGAGCCCGGGCCCAGATGGGTTTACGGTCCTGTATTACAAGAGGTTCAGCGAAATCCTGATACCTAGACTGTGTAAGTACTTTAATGGTCTGGGTATACAATATCAACTTAGCTTGGAAGCCTCATCTGCTGCAGTGGCTATTATCCTCAAAGAAGGGAAGGATAGATCTCTCTGTTCGGGATACAGACCTATATCCCTTTTGAATATCGATACTAAACTTTTCTCCAAAGTTCTAGCCGACCGTTTGAAGGGTGTAATGCAAGATCTGATCCATCCAGACCAAGTGGGGTTTGTACCCAACAGGGAGGGAAAGGATAACGCCATAAGGGCCCTGCTGCTGATGCAAAAGACCCAGAAAGAGGAGATCCCCAGTCTGTTCCTGTCAATCGATGCCGAGAAAGCCTTTGACAGGGTAGACTGGGGACTCATGATACACACTTTGGGTGCAGTGGGAATGGGGAACAGGTTCTTAAACTGGACCAAGACATTATACTATCAGCCGACAGCAAGATGTAAGATAAATGGCACTCTCTCAAATACCATTAAGTTGAGCAACGGGACTAGACAGGGGTGTCCCCTATCTCCCCTCCTTTTCATTTTGTCTCTTGAATCCCTCTTGTCCGTGATAAGAAATGACCACGAAATCACAGGAATCCGGGTCGGACAGGAGGAACACAAGCTATCCGCATTAGCGGACGACATTCTGTTCTACATCACCAACCTGGAAAAAAACATTCCCAAGATCCTTCTGACGTTAGAGCAATACGGAGCTATCTCCAATTTCAAAATTAATATGACCAAATCAGAGATCTTAAATATTAATCTCAATAAAAACCAAGTTAGATCGGTAAAGGAGATCTCTCTCTTTCCTTGGCAGAAAGAACTAAAATACCTGGGGATCAAATTGGCAAATACGGAAAGGAAGATCTACAAGATCAACTTCATATCTTTATTAAATGAAATCAAAAGTGAACTAACAAAAATAAAAAATAAACCCATCTCATGGGTGGGCCGAATAAATATTCTAAAGATGATATATATTCCTAAAATACTATATAAATTTCAGTTATTACCAATCCCCCTACCCTCTCAATATCTGAATAAATTAAACTCTGTGGCAATGAACTTCATCTGGAAAAACAAAAAGTATAGAATCTCTCTATTAAACTTGAAACAGGACAAACTGGATGGAGGCCTTGCGGCCCCAGACATCAAAAGTTATTATAAGGCGGCGGTTCTCTCCCGAGCAGTAGAATGGGCCAGAGATAAAAAAGAGAAAAGGTGGGTCCAAATCGAGAAATCCCAAACCCAGAACCAATTAAGTAAAATCTTATGGATTCCTACTCAATACCGACCACAGCAGCACAAATTACTACAACTCACAAAAAGCACTTTGAAAATGTGGGATAGGGTTCTGACACATACTAAGAGTCCACTTAACTCTCCACTTATTAATTTAAAAAATAACCCATACTTTGCACCTGGTGAAGAAAAAATTGGAGGGAAGTGGATTAAAAAAGATACGGTATACTTAGGGGATAATATAGTAGGAGGCGAACTGATGACCTTTGAGGATTTGAAACTAAGGGCAGATATATGGAACTTAGACTTTTGGCACTATTCACAAATCAAACACTTTACTAGGAAGTTACCCCAACCACTACGAGCGGGGACGGAGCTGACTCCCCTAGAAAAGTTGTGCACCACCGGGAACACTAGGGGCACGATATCCAAGTTATATAAAATACTCATCAAGATAGGAGCACGAGGGGCTACACCATTAGTAGAAAAATGGGAAAAGGAATTAGGGATAGATAGAGGGAACAACTCGATTAATAGGATAATGCACCTGACCCACGCCTCCGCCATAGATACCTCGATGGCGGAGATGAATTACAAATGTATCTCCGGATGGTATCTCACCCCTGTACAAACGTGTAAGTACAAAAAAGATCAGTCGGCGGACTGTTGGCGGGGGTGCTGCGAGAGAGGCACTATGGCCCATCTTTGGTGGACATGCCCCATAATCAAAAAGTACTGGGATTCGGTATTGTTGTATATCAAAGAGATTACGGGTGTTGAGCTGAAGAATGATCCGTGGACTTGCCTTTTCCATTGTAATGATGAAGGAGTGAAGAGATACAAACGATCACTACTCCCGCACCTTCTAAACGCAGCCAAAAAGCTGATTCCAATGAAATGGCAGGAAAGGGAGGGCCCACGGATCTGGGAATGGATAGAAGCTGTGGACCAAATATACAGGATGGAGGAACTGAAAGACTCTGCCACGGGAATGAATAATGATTATCGCTCCAGATGGCGCAAGTGGGGACTTTTTAAAACAACATGGAACTTTGTAATCGGTCAGAGGAGGTAGGGGGAGTCAGAATGGAAACGATATGTATGGGAGTGGCCCTGAGATGTTACCTTTTTCAATACACCATAAAATTCTTTTCTCATTCCTGAGGTAAAAGAACATATAGGGGAGTCCTGGGAGCCACCTAGGGGTAAGGGGGGCGGGGGGTGGGACTTTGGGTGGGAGTGGGTAAACTTTGTACTCCTCGAAGATGTTCCGAGGGGAGGAAAAAAAAAATATATATACATTTTTTCCAAGGGCTAACAATTTAGCGACACAAGCACAGCCTTAAAACGACTCACAGATGATGCAAAACCGCTAGTAGAGACGATCGAAGCCTCAAGCATGAGCTGGTCTCACACGCAAGGTACGAGCTGATGTGAATCTAAAAAAACAAACAAAAAAAAAAAAAATCATTCAGTCACTGGATTTTTATTTATGAACTTTTTCCTCTATGAATGGTTTTATTCACTTTTACTTTTCTGACATTGTTCAGATTTTTTTTTTTTTTTTTTAAATTTAAGATTTTTATTTGAATAAATGTCAAAGAAATACAGAAAAAGCTCCCATTACATTCTTGGAGCGAGAAAACAATAAAAAAAAAAGAAAATTACTGGTAGAGTACATACAGTGCAATTTATCCCAAACAATAAAATAGAGTGTTCTTCCTTGACCTCATATGAAAAAAAAAAAGGGGGAATAGCGTCATATAAATAGTAGTTAAAACATAAGATTGTAAACATACTTAACTATTGAGGGAGAGGGTAAACAGGGGACAAAGACCTCAGCCATCAGTCTGCATGAGACAGGTAAACCTGCCCTATCATGTATATATATATATCCATAGGAGAGAGGAAGCCTGAAACAAGCCATAAACCTGAAGTTCTGTCTCGACACCCCTATTGGGAACAAACTGTGCCGAAAGAGAACTGATATCCAAGTCCTATACCATGACCTCAAACTTCTTGGAGTATCCGCATGGCTATCCAGAAGGACCAGAGGTCCATGTGCCGTGCAAATAGCCAGAGTCAAAAAAAAAAAAAAAAGGTCAGGGCAAAGAATAGTAGCAATCAGTCACAGTGACTGGATAAAAACCAGGATCCTCTCACTAAGATTAATAGGAAGACAGAGAGTCCCCATCCTTCCTATATACTGATTGTGAAAGGAATACTTTCTCCCTTCAGAGCAATTCTATCAAAAATGACATATCAAATATCTAGAAGAGATAAATAAATAACTAAATAATATAATTAAAAAAGAATAAAAGTGAACTAGAGAACTGGAACGATAACCTTGAACATAGAGAGCTAGAAAAATAAAGGTGGGAAAAGAAATGGAGAGAAAGAAGAAAGAGAGAGAAAAGAAGAAAGAGAGGTCTAGATTTGAGTTGATTGTCAGCCTGTCTACCCCGTGCTCGTGGAGGGCGTTACATTGCCAGCCGAAAGGGAGATTCCCACATATCTTGCCCAGGGCTCCCAAACAGCCTCAAAAAGGTCGGAAGTGTTTGAGATAGAGCTGATCATTTTTTCCTGAGTCATAACCCACAAAATCTTTCTTTTGGCTGCCAAAAAAGAGACTCTAGATTGCTTCCACGCCCCTGCTAGAGTGGTCTTTGCTCCCAGAAGTATAAAATGTATCAATCTTTGTCTGTGTTTAGAGGCCTGGGGAATAGAAGTCCCTAATAGCGCAACCTGTGGGAATTTCTCCACCGGTACCTCTGTAACTTTTCTGATGAGACTAAAAATCCTATTCCAAAATCCCCTAATTCTGGGACACTCCCACCAAATATGAAGCATAGTGCCCTGAGCTTGACAATTTCGAAAGCATAGCGGGGAAGCATTTGGGAACATCAACGTAAGCCTACTAGGAACCAAATACCACCTCATCAGAACCTTGAGATTGGCTTCTATTAAAGAGGTATTGACTAAACCTTTAAAGGTTCTTGTACCTACCCTATGCCACTCCTCCAGGCTCCAGGACATCTGCAGATCCCTCTCCCATGCCTCCATATAAGCAAACTTAGAGAAAACTTCAGACAAAGCAGCGTATATTATAGAAATTCCTCCTCTGTGTTCTCTCATCCGGAAACACCAACGTTCGTAATTAGTGAAAGCTGGCGGGCCAGCACTGTTATTCCAAAATAATGATACAAAGTTGAAAATCAAAGAGTATCGGGACTTCTCTAGGTCAGGCATACCTAATTTCTTCATACAATGCTCCAGAGAAGGAGGACCCGTGTTCAGGAGAAAGTCTCCTATTCTATAAATCCCTTTGTCCAACCACCATTGGAATGCTTTAGTGTCCATTCCTGCTGCGAATTGAGGGTTGTGGAAAATACAGGTTAGGGGCTTAGTACTTGAAACCAGAGAAGGAAGACGTCTCATGTCATCCCAGATTCTCAGTGATTGGGATAGCGTTGGGGACATTATTGCAGGCCTAGATTTTTGGGGCATCCAAAGTAAGTTCTCCAATGAAAGATCAGGGACCGCCATTCCTTCTATGTCTAGCCATTCAGGCTTTTCACATTTAGAGTAGATGGAGGACAGTTGAGCCAATCTGGCTGCTTGGTAGTATTTAAACAGATTAGGTAGTCCAAGACCCCCCTGCGTCTTAAGACCATACAGGACGTTTTGAGCTAATCTATAGCCTTTACCTTCCCAGATGAATTTAATAATTTTACTCTGGAGTGATCTCAGTTGATCTTTTTTGATGGAAATTCGGAGGGATCTAAATAAATAAAGCAATCTGGGTAAAAGGGTCATTTTAATCGAATTGATCCTGCCCACCCAGGAGATTTTATGTCGAGCCCACATCTGAAGGTCATTTTCCAGTCTACGAAACATGGGAGGGAAGTTAAACTGATAAAGCTGTTCAATCCTAGGGGTCAGGGAAATCCCCAAATAGCGAATAGATGTATTTGCCCATTTGAAGTCAAAATGAGGCTTCAGGGCTTCGATTAATTTGAGGGAGTGTGGTAAAACTTTCCGTTCATTTCAAAGTTGACCCTAAGTCCCGAAATCTTTCCAAACGACCTGAGTAAATTACAAATGATAGGTAGAGAAGTAACAGGGGAGGTGACAAAGAGGAGGAGATCATCTGCGAAAAGTACGCATTTGTGGGTTTGAGGCCCACAGGTCACCCCCTTTATTTCAGGCTCAGATCGAATGGCTATAGCCAATGTTTCTGTTCGCCTATGGCAAAGATCAAAGGGGAAGAGGGGGACGTGGGGGAACAACCTCGTACCCCTTGAGTTGCTCAATGGGATCGAAAACAAAAAAAAAGAAAAAAAAAATACCCTGATGCAACTTAACCCTAGCCTAATGGGGATCCGAAAAAATAATATTACTTTATTAGCTTAAAGGGATTATTTAAGAAGGCCCTGGAAGCCCGCCCCAAAGCCCCACCGCCGTAGGATCTCAAAAAGGTACTCCCAAGATAGGGAGTCGAAGGCCTTCTGGAGATCCAACGACAGGAAGATTCCTTCCTGAGGGGGATCCCCGGACCAACCGACTGGAGCAACAGAGCATAGAGAGGACGTCCACTGCTCTCCTCACCTGGGTCTGGACCCTGCCTCCCTGGAATGAAGCCAACCTGATCTTTATGAATGTAGAGGTGTATAAAAGAATTCATTCTGTTAGCCAGGATCTTGGTTAGTATTTTTAAGTCATTATTAATTAAAGAGATGGGCCTATAGTTCTCCACTAGTTCCGGATCCTTATCCGGTTTGGGTATGACCGTAATGTATGCCTCATTCAAGTGTGGATACAAGCCCTCCCCCCCTCGTTTCGAATTAAAACATTTTGTGAGATGAGGACCCAAGGCTTCCGCAAAAATGTTATAATAAGGTGACGAGAGGCCATCAGGTCCTGGTGCTGAACCCCTTTTAAGTTTTTTGATTACCTCTAGTGTTTCATCCACTGAGATTGGGGCATCCATTAAGTCAGTATGGCACTTTTGTAATTGCGGGATCTCTATCTGATCTAAAAAAGAATTGATATCAGAGTGTCTGGATGTCCCCGACCTTTGATAAAGAGACGAGTAAAAGGTTTCAAATTTGTGTAATTTGCGCAGAGGATTAAGAGTGGTGGTCCCATCTTGTGACCTAATTTTTGGGAGAGAAAATGTGCGGAACCTCGGAGAGAGCTAAGTTGCCAATATCGTATTCATTTTGTCCTTCTGCAAATAGAACCTTGCGTTACTCTAATTTAAAGATTTTTCAGCCCTGACAGTAAGTGATACGTTTAATGCTAGTCTAGCTGAGTCAAGCTGTGAGATATGTACTGTCTTCTGATCCTTCTTATGTTCCTTACATAATAATGTAAACTCCCTTTCGAGTTTAGCTATCTCTGCGTTTTTCTCCCTTTTTCGTTTAGACGCTATTTGAATTAGCTTCCCGCGAACAACCGTCTTATGAGCGGCCCATAAAATCTCAGCCGAGGTTCCATCAACATCATTCAACGTAAAATATTCCTCTATTGTTTTATTAATCTCTGAGACTACATTAGGGTCATCAAGAAGGGTCTCATTCAATCTCCAGTGTGATTTGTGGGATCCTAGATTTTGCGTTTGTATCGAGCAGATCACTAATGAATGATCTGAGAGCGATGTGTCTTTTATCACAGCTTTATTCACCAGAGGGACATGTCTAGCAGAAATGAAAATATGATCGATCCTGGAGTAGGAAAGATGCGGGTTCGAATAGTGGGTATAATCTCTTTTCGTCGGATTGAGTTCCCTCCAAATATCTACAAGATTTTGTTGGAAAATTAATTTCGCTATGTGTGAGCTGGCTTTGATCGGACGGGTGAGCCTACCCCCCAAAGGCCTTGACTTGTCTAAGCTCTGGTCAAAAGCTATATTTGAATCACCGCAGCAGATTATCATTCCCTCTAGAAGGGGGTCCAAAATAGTAAACATAGATTGAAAAAAGTTTGTCTGGCCTCTATTGGGGGCATAATATGAGACGAATGACATTAATTGTTCATTCACCATTCCCTTCACTAACAGAAACCTGCCGTCCGGATCTCTGTGTATTAATAGAGGGCTAAATTTGCAAGTCTTTGCAAAAAGAATCGCTACCCCTCTAGTTTTGTCCTCCGCACTTGCTAGGAAGAATTGAGGATATTGAGCGTGCAAAAATGTGGGGGTGAAACTGGAAGAAAAATGGGTCTCTTGTAAAAGAATCACTGAAATCTTCTGGGAGTGGTAAGATTGAAAAATCTTCCTTCTCTTAATAGGAGAGTTCAATCCCTGTACATTATGTGAGGCTATTTTTAAAATATTAGGGGTCAGTGAGATTTGGAGTGCAGCCGAAATGGTGGAGAGACAAAGCAATCAACACATCACTTACCCTGAACATCGTGAGGCATGAGAGAGGGAGGTACAGACTGCAAACCCCGGGTGAGTCCAGAGTGTGGCGATTAAGGTATTGCTGAGACTGGCTGACAATCAAAGAGAATAGGTTAAGCATGAAAAAAACAGATAAGCAAGACATATAGAGATGAAAACATTTTAAGAAATGAACCAGTATGATCCAACAAGAGTAGGAGAGAAAACAGCTTCCCCCACTCCCGTCATTCAGACCACTAACGTAGCCCTCAAGAGGGGCTACAAGACCACCCCCCGACAGTGAGAAATCCACCGTCAAGAAATGGTGGGAGGCACACGACAACCACCCCAGCCTCCGTCAGCCTTCAGACTAAGCAAGTGAATAGTAAAAATTATTTTAAAGAAAAACACACTTAATCTAATACTATAATAGTACATAAATAAGAATAACACGGTGCACAATCGGTGTAGACCCAATAGCACTAAAGGAGAGACAAATTTTTCCCAATTCCCCCCCTCCCCCCTTCGAGAAAAAAAAAGGGGGGGGGAGAGGAAAGGGAGAGAGAAGGTGTGATAGGAAAAGCCCGTTAATTTAGGGAGAAATTTTTTTTTTATTTTGTGGATGAAATGAAAAGGCATTAGCGCCTCCAACCACAGATAGGAGACCAGAGTCAGAAATACCCCAAGGGTATTTAATCCTGAGAGAAGTGAAGTTGAGCAATTTCAGTCATCAAATCAGGTTTTTGCAGGGTCCTTGGTGCGTCTACTTTTGGTCGCCTTCCATGTAGAGGAGATAGGGCTGGTCGGGGTGGGTCTTTTGGATGACCCTGCTTGCGAATTTGAAGTGTCCATTGCTGACTCCAATGAAATGAATCGTAGGGTTCGCAGGATTTTTTCCCCCTCAGCAAGGGAGGTGAAGGTGTGGGTCTTGCCTTTGTAAGTGAATTTTAGAGCAAAGGGGAATGCCCACCAATATTTGATTTCTTTCTGCGTCAGGACCACCAGCAGAGGTTTTAGTGTTCTGCACCGTTGTATAGTCATGGGAGAGATGTCGGCAAATATTTGAATATCATGTCCCTGGAAAGAGATGTGGGATTGCTGACGAGAGACTCTCATAATCTCCTCCCGCACAGAGTAATAATGTGGTTTCACAATTATGTCTCTGGGTAAGCCATCCTTTCTCAAAGGGCCCAGAGATCTGTGAGCTCTATCCAGCTTTAGCTTATGAGGTGCAATAGATGGGAGTAAGCTCCTGATGAGGTCCTGAATGGCTTTTGGGACATCTGATATGGACTCAGAAAGACCTCTAACCCTAAAATTGTCCCTTCTGGAACGGTTCTCAAGGTCGTCTATTCTGCCAAGGGCCACATCCAATTGCTCTTGAAGAGATTGTATTTGGTCCGTGTTTTGGTTGGCTCTAGAAACTGTAATGTCCAGTTTATTTTCTATTATTTCCATCCTGGAGCCTAAATTCTGGAAATCAGAGCGTATATCATTAGTAATTTGCAATGCAGTTTGTGCAAGACCTCTTTCAAGTAATTCTGAGAATTTCTGAAAAAGCTCCCCTGCATTCTGAGGGATCATAGGATCAGTGTTTCCTGAGAGGATAATGGTATTGAGGTGAACAGGTGAAAAATCCTGAGGTGAATCAGCAGAATGGGGCTTAGTAGCTGCCAGTTGATTTACTGAAGTTGATAACTTTTCTGACACAATGCCTGAGGTGCCCTGAGCTGATTGTGAGGGGAAGTGCAGCGTGGTGGGAGCCAGTACTTGCCTCACTACAGTGTCTCCTTCAGCATAAGATGCCAACGGCTGAGGCGCGGCCGCCATCTTGGATTCGGCCTGAGTTTCCAGCGCTAGAAATACCGGTTCAAGGCCCCTCCGGACCGCACTGCTGTACATCGGGGTGATCGCCAGAACTTCCCCCTCAAGATTCTCCTGGAATGGGACGTGACACCGCCGCGCATCCGGTTTTATGGCTGATGCATAGCTGAGGTGGAGCGGAGCTCCCGGCTTAAGCGCCCATCTTGGACGCCTCCGCGCATGCGCCATTGTTCAGATTTTTATTATCATTTATATCTAATCTCTGGATGTTTATGGACTTTAATTAGTGTTCATATTGTCACTTCACATGTGGTGTTGCACAATTAATTTTGTGTATTCACTTATACATTTATATATAGTTTCTTCATTGAAATTTCATCATCACTAGTGCTACACATTTTTTTCACTGTTTGTATAGCAATTTGATCTTTCTTGCTGTGTTAGCTGCTTCAACTTTATTTAGTAATTGATAGCGCAGTATTTGTATTTTTTGTATTCTGTACTTGCTGTTACTGCATGTGTGCTGTTTAATAGCACCTAAAACGTACTTGCTGTAACTGCACTTGTGGTGTTTAATAGCACCTAAACACAGTTGCTGTTACTGCACGTGTGCTGTTTAATAGCACCTAAACGCAGTTGCTGTTACTGCACGTGTGCTCTTTAATAGCACCCAAACGTACTTGCTGTCACTGCACTTGTGGTGCTTAATAGCACCTAAACGTACTTGCTGTTACTGCACGCGTGCTGTTTAATAGTACCTAAACGTACTTGCTGTTACTGCACTTGTGGTGTTTAATAGCACCTAAACGCAGTTGCTGTTACTGCATGTGTGCTGTTTAATTGCACCTAAACGTACTTGCTGTTACTGCACATGTGCTGTTTAATAGCACCTAAACGTACTTGCTGTTACTGCACTTGTGGTGTTTAATAGCACCTAAACGCAGTTTCTGTTACTGCACGTGTGCTGTTTAATAGCACCTAACCGCACTTGCTGTTACTGCACGTGTGCTGTTTAATAGCACCTAAACGTACTTGCTGTTACTGCACTTGTGGTGTTTAATAGCACCAAAACGTACTTGCTGTTACTGCACGTGTGCTGTTTAACCACTTAATGCCCGCCGCATGTAATTGCACCTAAACGTACTTGCTGTGACTGCATATGTGCTGTTTAATAGCACCTAAACATACTTGCTGTTACTGCACGCGTGCTGTTTAATAGCACCTAAACGTACTTGCTGTTACTGCACTTGTGGTGTTTAATAGCACCTAAACGCCATTGCTGTTACTGCACGTGTGCTGTTTAATAGCACCTAAACGTACTTGCTGTTACTGCACATGTGCTGTTTAATAGCACCTAAACATACTTGCTGTTACTGCACTTGTGGTGTTTAATAGCACCTAAATGCAGTTTCTGTTACTGCATGTGTGCTGTTTAATAGCACCTAAATGCAGTTGCTGTTACTGCACGTGTGCTGTTTAATAGCACCTAACCGTACTTGCTGTTACTGCATGTGTGCTGTTTAATAGCACCTAAACGTACTTGCTGTTACTGCACTTGTAGTGTTTAATAGCACCTAAACGTACTTGCTGTTACTGCACTTGTGGTGTTTAATAGCACCTAAACGTACTTGCTGTTACTGCACTTGTGGTGTTTAAAAGCACCTAAACATATGTGCTGTTACTGCACTTGTAGTATTTAATAGCACCTAAACGTACTTGCTGTTACTGCACGTGTGCTGTTTAAAAGCACCTAAACATACTTGCTGTTACTGCACTTGTGGTGTTTAATAGCACCTAATTGTACTTGCTGTTACTGCACTTGTGGTGTTTAACCAGTTCAGATCCGCGCTATTAACAAAAGACGTCAACAGCGCGGACCTGAGCTGCCGGGGTCACGTCTTTGGACGTCAATGTTGTTGTATTCCCTGCGCACGCCACTGGGTGGCCCGAAGCGGGGAAAAACAGTGGCGTTGCATCGCCGAGGATTCGATGCGTGTACCCGGCCGCGGTGTCAGCCAGGTACATGCGATCGGCGGTGACAGAGCAGGGACGTTGAGCTCTGTGGGTAAACACAGAGCTCCACATCCTGTCAGGGAGAGAGGAGACCGATCTGTGTCCCTTGTACATAGGGACACAGCATCGGTCACCGCCCCCAGTCACCCCCCTCCCCCCACACAGTTAGAACACACCCAGGATACACATTTACCCCTTCCTCACCCCCTAGTGTTAACCCCTTCAATACCAGTCACATTTATACAGTAATTAGTGCATATTTATAGCACTGGTCGCTGTATAAATGTGAATGGCGCAAAAATGTGTCAAAAGTGTCCGATGTGTCCACCGTATTGTCGCAGTCCCAATAAAAATTGCAGATCGCCGCCATTACTAGTAAAAAAAATATATTTAAAAAAATCATAATTCTGTCCCCTATTTTGTAGATGCTATAACTTTTGCGCAAAGCAGTCACTTATTGCGATTTTATTTTTTATTTTTACAAAAATACGTAGAAGAATACGTATCGGCCTTAACTGAGAAAAGAAATCGTTTTTTTTTTTTAAATATTGGGATATTTATTATAGCAACAAGTAAAAAATATACAGGTATATATATTTTTAAATTGTCGCTCTTTTTTGTTTATAACGCAAAAAATAAAAACCGCACGGGCGATCAAATACCACCAAAATAAAGCTCTATTTGTGGGGAATAAAAAGGACACCAATTTTGTTTGGGAGCCACGTCGCACGACCGCGCAAATGTCAGTTAAAGTGACGCAGTGCCAGAAGCTAAAATTTCGCCTGGGCACGAAGGGGGTTTATGTGCCCAGTAAGCAAGTGGTTAATAGCACCTAAACGCAGTTGCTGTTACTGCACGTGTGCTGTTTAATAGCACCTAAACATCCTTTGTATTACTGCACTTGTGCTGGTTATTAGCACCTTTTTGTTACTGCACTTCTGCTGTTTATTTGCACCTAAACGTAGTTGGTGTTACTGCACTTGTGCTGTTTATTAGCACCTAAACGCACTTTTTGTTACTGCACTTGTGCTGTTCAGTTGCACCTAAACGTCCTTTGTGTTACTGCACTTGTGCTGTTTATTAGCACCTAAACATAGTTGGTGTTACTACACTTGTGCTGTATAGTTTTCACCTAAACCTACTTGGAGTTTACTGCTGTCAGTACTGGATCCCTCTAGGACCCAGCGCACTCACCTGACACAGCCTTGGCTGGGAAACACTGATTGGCCAGCTCTCCTTTAAAACACCTGTGTTTTCACCCAATCAGTGCTCGTGATAGAGTTACTCTGCTTGCCTTGAGAGATCCAGCCTGACCTGTTTATCTGTAAACCTTGTGTATGACCCGGATTGTTTGACCCTGCTTGTTGCTTCCGATTTGGTACCTTTCGAACTCTGATTATCCGTGTATGACTCGGCTTGCCTAGACCACATCCATTGCAGTGGTGCACTACTAGCACCAGCAACACCACCAACATCCACACCTGCGGTGAACTACAGTTCCAGCTTCAACACCACCAACATCCACACCTGCGGTGAACTACAGTTCCAGCTTTCCTGCTCATCAAAACACCTACTTCAGCAGTGAACTACAAGTGCCAGCTGTTCCGCTCATCTCAACCCTGCATCCGTGGTGAACTACAAGTCCCAGCGCTGACCTGCTTCTCAAGACCTGCTCATGGTATGTGCTCTTGTTATTGAACTATAGGCATATTAGCACACCTGAACTGTTGTCTGCTGCTAGCCTGATATGAAACCTGACAACTGCACTTGTCCTCTCCAGTTTGTACCTAATGATACGAGGTGTGTGTACTGATTTTGTCCTGTGCAGGCCATTAAAATATCTGGAAGGACAACAAAGAGAGGCAGAGAGTCACGAGGGCAAGCAGGCTCTGCATCTAGAGGCAACGCTGGTGGTGGACAAGGTGCATCCTCTTCAGCAAGTGGCCGTTTGACACGCTCGTCCTTCTTTTCGGGAGCTGGCCGTGTTGAGCCTCAACATGCAGAGAAATTAGTAGAGTGGATGACCAAGCCGTCCTCATCCTCCTCATCCTCTCTCACCCAGGCTGAGCTTAGTTTGTCTGGCAAAGCAGCTGCCAAGGCATCCTCTTCCCTCTGCACAATGGCATCACACAATCCTTCCCTAGTCCCACCATGCCTTCCTGAGGAGTCCCCCGAACTGTTTCAACACAGTGTTTGGTTCATGCTGCATAAAGATGCGCAGCGTTTTGAAGGCTCCAATGATGGAACACAGATAGAGGAAGGTATTAATGTGAGCCCAGAAAGAGGGGGTGCCCGAGAGGGACAGTAATCTGGCAGTCATGTTCCCCCAGCTGCAGCATACTGCCAGGTTTTCGACAGTGATGGCGAGGGAGGGGATGATGAGGTCACTGACTCTACGTGGGTGCCTGATAGGAGAGAGGAGGAGGAAGAGGAGAAGGAGGAGGAGGACGAGGCACAGGCATATCTCCAAAAAGGCAGGATGCCCTCCAGGGGCTAGCTTAAGGGCAGCACACCAACTGCATTACATTGCAGAGCTACGCCTGTGCAGGGCGCTGCTGTGTCTCAACGTTACTGCAAAAGTTCTTTGGATTGGGCCTTTTTTGAGACACGTGCATCAGATCGCACCGTTGTTATTTGCAACATATGTCTCAAGCGTATCTCACGTGGCCAAAATATCACATGCTTGGGCACCACATGCTTGACCAGACATATGTCGACCTGCCATGCAGTTAGTTGGCAAGCATACCTGAAAGACCCACACCAAAGAACAAAGTGTACCTCCCCTTGCCCCTCATCAGCTGGGATCTCCAACCCCACTAAATCCTCAGTCCTCTCTGAAGCCTGCACTGATAGGATTGAAGGAGTAGAATTAGGTGTGTCACAAACTAGTAGTACATGCGGGCAATCTACTGATAGTACCAGACAAAAGAAGTACTCTCCCAGCCATCCACATGCCCAGAGGTTGAATGCTAGCTTAGCGAAATTGCTAGCACTTCAACTGCTACCTTTTTAGTTGGTAGATCCTGCCCGCTTCCGTGATTTTGTGAAATGTGCAGTACCTCAGTGGCAAGTACCCAAACGCCACTTTTTTTCACGGAAGGCGAATTTGGCTCTCTACCGGCATGTGGAAGGCAATGTCCATGCCTCGCTGGACAGGGCGGTCAGTGGTGAGGTGCATCTTACTGCTGACTTATGGTCCATCAGGCATTGACAGGGACGTTACCTCTCTTTCACGGTGCATTGGGTGACTCTGCTGGCAGCTGGGAAGGACGCAGGGCAAGGTACAGTAGTGATGGAGGTTGTTCCGCCACCACGCCTCCAAAACACTACTACTGGTTGTGACACACCTCTCTCCTCCACCCCCTCCTCTTCTTCTTCCTCTGTGGCCTCTTCTTGTGCTGATGTTTCCTCGGAACCAGACGTGCTCCGTAGGCGTACGAGGGGCTACGCAGGAATGCAGGCAAAGAGATGCCATGTGGTGCTAGAACTGGTGTGCTTAGGAGACACAAGCCACACTGGGGCAGAGGTTCTGTCAGCTCTACAGGGGCAGGCTCAGAGATGGTTGATGCCACGTCAGCTTAAGCCAGGAATGGTGGTTAGCGACAATGGCACCAACCTCCTCTGTCCTGCGACAGGGACACCTGATCCCTGTTTTGCTCATGTTCTGTATTTGGTGGTGCAGCGGTTCTTGGGCAGGTACCCAGGCTTACAGGATGTCCTGAAGCAGGCCAGGAAAGTCTGTGCACATTTCCGAAGGTCATACAATGCCACTGCTCGGCTGACCTCCAAAGGGAATACAACCTGCCCAAGAACCGCCTAATCTGTGACATGCCCACCAGATGGAACTCTACATTGGCCATGCTGCAGCAGCTGCACACGCAGCAGAGGGCCATCAATGTACCCGTGCCAATATGGCAGTAGAACTGGGTCAAGGGAGCTTGGTTTTTTTCCCTCACGCCAGTGGGCCTTGATCAGGGATGCATGCACTGTCCTGTCACCATTTGAGGAGGCCACGAGGATGGTGAGCAGTGACAGTGCATGCATCAGTGAGACTGTCCCTCTTATTCACATGTTGGAGCACATGCTACGTGGAATAATGGACAGGGCCCTTGAGGCAGAACAGAGGGAGGAAGAGGAGGACTTCCTTACCTGTCAAGGCCCCCTTTATCCAGACAGTGGTCCTGCTTGCCCGCCTAGCACACAGGAAGAGGAGGAGGAGGATGATTGTATCAGCAGAATGGAGGTGGAGCCTAGCACTCAGCATCAGCAGCAGCAGTCTTCAAGGGATCACTTACAGTCCCAAGGAACACGTGGACTTTTACGTGGCTGGGATGAGGTGGCTGCGAATCCTGTCGTCCTCGGTGATCCAGAGGACTGTGCCCCGAATGCCTCAGCAAACCTACGCTGCATGGCCTCCCTGATCTTGCAAAGCCTGCATAAGGATCTTCGTTTTCGTGGTATCAAGGAGAGGGATCATTACTGGCTGGCAACTCTCCTTGATCCACGTTACAAGAGTAAGGTTGCGGACCTTATCTTGCCATCGCAGAGGGAGCAGAAGATGAAACTTCTTCGGGAGGCCTTGCAGAAGGGTCTGTGCAACACGTTCCCAGAACCAGGGGGATTACCAAACCCTGGTCCTGGATAACGTGTTGCTGAGGCTTCGGTGAGTCACAGAAGGAGCGGTGGAGAAGGTGGCCGTCTGACCGATGTGTTCAGACAATTTTCTAGTCCGCAGCCCCAAGGTATGACCAGTTCCAGCAACCATCGCCAGCGTCTGGTTTACATGGTGCGGGAATACCTAGGGGCAAGATCAGACTTAGACACCTTCCCCACCGAAAATCCTTTGGCTTACTGGGTCTTGAGGATGTATCACTGGCCAGAGCTTGCACAGTACGCAATTGAGCTACTGGCTTGCCCTGCATCCAGCGTTATTTCAGAACACACATTCAGTGCTTCTGGAGGCTTTGTGACCGATCACAGGGTGCGCCTCTCCACCGATCGACTGACCTTCATCAAAATGAATCAGGCTTGGATCAACACCAGCTTCCAAGCACCTGATGCTGATGTAACTGAATTTTTTTTTAAATGTCAGATCCCTTTGAGACTGCCTATGCTGATGCTGAGTGACTGTCCTGTTATGCTGCTAACTGAATATCCTTTTCCTCCTCACTGATCTTGCTGATAGCTAGTAAGAACATTGTTGGTTCTGGGCACCGCCACCAGTTTAACAGGGGCGTATAATAACAATTATTGATGCAATAATTTGCATATGGCTCTTTGTTGCGCTCCAATTACAGTATCTGTGAGGGATTGCAGTGTTGTGGCACCGCCACCAGTGCCTAAGGCCCAATTTTTCTTACCCTGTTTAACAGGGGCGTATAATAATAATTTTAGATGCAATATTTTGCAGCAAGGGCTATTACTGCGCTCCAACTAGAGTATATGTGAGTGGTTGCAGTGTTGTGCCACCACCACCAGTGTCTAAGGCCCAATTTTTCTTACCCTGTTCTAGTATTTTTCTTTGTTTTATTATTTTCTAATTTGAGTTTATTGTAGCTTTTTTCTATGTTATCATAGTGTCATGTTTATTTTCCTGTACTAAATACTAGGGATGAGCTTTGCGTTCGATAGCGTTCGATCGTTCGACGAAACCCGAACAAAACGGGTCGTTCGCGCCAAATTCGAGTTGACGTAAAACGTCCCATAATTCACTGCGACGTTGAGCGCTGATGATTGGCCAAGCATGCTGTATGTCCCGCATGCTTGGCCAATCACAGCGCGCCAAAAACGAAGAGCTATAATTGGCCAAAGCCAGGGTGGCTTTGGCCAATTATGGCTCAGGGGATTAGTACACGCCCCACACTATAAAAGGCAGCCTGCACGGCGGCCTCGTGTAGTGTGTTCCGGCTTTGTTAAAGAAAGCAAGTCAGACAGACAGTTAGAGATAGAGAGATAGAGACACAGGGGTAGATTCACATAGATCAGCGGATCTTTTGATCCGCGTGATCTATCTTTTTTACGATCCGCCTGCGCCAGTTTTTGAGGCAAGTGCTGTATTCAGAAAGCACTTGCCTCGAAAGTTGCCCTGGCGGATCGTAAATCCCCCGGCGGAATGCAAATTCCGCGGCTAGGGGGAGTTTACCATTTAAATAAGGCGCGTCCCCGCGCCGATCGTACTGCGCATGCGCTGCCGGCTAAATTTCCCAGCGTGCATTTCTTCAAATGACGTTGCAAGGATGTCATTGGTTTCGACGTTAACGCAATTTACGTATGGCCGTATTCGCGAACGACTTTAAAAATTCAAAACTCGACGCGGGAACGACGGCCATACTTAACATAGGATACGCTGCACTTACCCCGCATATAGCAGGGGTAACTATCCGCCGGAAAAAGCCGAACGCAAACGACGTTAAAAAAAAGCGACAGCCGGGTGTTCGGTTCTGAATCGGCGGTTCTCCTCATTTGCATATTCGTCGCGTATAATAACGGAATCGCCGCCAAGCGGACGGTGGGAGATTGCAGCCTAAGATCCGACAGTGTAAGACATTTACACCAGTCGGCTCTAAGGGAGATCTATGCGGAACCTGATTAGAGGAATCAGCCGCATAGATCCGAGCGTCGGAGCTCACAGATACGACGATGTATCAACAGACAGACAGACAGACAGACAGACAGACAGACAGACAGACAGACAGACAGACAGACACTACAGTTTGTAGAGAATATATTCACATTCCTAGGAGTTGTCAATATATTTATAAACTGTATAGCTCAGCTAGATGTTCTATTAGTATCTGTCAGGCAGGAGTTTGTTCTACATGCAGTGCTCTACCGTTTTGTATTGCCTGCATTAGGGATTAGGTTTAAAATATTAGTCTGTGTTATTCAATGTGTGCTAGTTAATTGCACGCATTACCTGTTACTGCACGTGTGCAATTTATTTGCACAGAAGCGCAGTCGCTGTTAATGCAACTCGGCTATTGAATTGCACAGAAACGCAGACATTCTTACTAGCATTTGAGCGCAGTCGCTATTACTGTGCGGTTGCTGTTTAATACCACCTGAACACAGTTGGTGTCACTGCGTATGTGCTGTTAAATAGCATTTGAGCGCAGTCGCTATTACTGTGCGGTTGCTGTTTAATACCACCTGAATGCAGTTGGTGTGACTGCGACTATTTTGTTACATAGCACTTGAGCGCACTCGCTCTTACTGGGCGGTTGCTGTTTAATACCACCTGAACGCAGTTGGTGTGACTGCGACTATTTAGTTACATAGCACTTCAGCGCAGTTGCTCTTACTGTGTGGTTGCTGTTTAATACCACCTGAATGCAGTTGGTGTGACTGCGATTATTTTGTTACATAGCACCTGAACGCATAAATATGTCTGAAAGGATAAAGAGAGGCAGAGAGTCACGAGGGCAAGCAGGCTCTGCATCTAGAGGTAATGCTGGTGGTGGATGTGGTTTATCCTCTTCAGCACGTGGCCGTGGCCGCTCGTCCTTGTTTTCGGGAGCTGGCCGTGTTGAGCCTCAACATGCAGAGAAATTAGTTGAGTGGATGACCAAGCCGTCCTCATCCTCCTCATCCTCTCTCACACAGACTGATCATAGTGTGTCTGGCAAAGCAGCTGCCAAGGCGTCCTCTACCCTCTGCACAATGGCATCACACAATCCTTCCCTAGTCCCACCGTGTCCTCCTGAGGAGTCCCCCGAACTGTTTCAACACAGTGTTGGGTACATGTTACATGAAGATGCGCAGGACTTTGAAGACTCCGATGACGGAACACAGATAGAGGAAGGCATTGATGTGAGCCCAGGGAGAGGGGGTGGCCGAGATGGACAACAATCTGGGAGTGATGTGTAAAAGTAAAGGAAAAGGGAATGGGAATAATTTGTGCTTAGTAAAAAATGTATATCAGTGAAACAATTAAGATAGGGTCCTGAGAAGGACGTCCTGCTGCTAAACACTACAACTTAGATATAGGGCCAGATTCAGGTAGATGAGAGTATCTTTCCTCTGGAGTAACGCTTCTCATTTACGTTACTCTGAAGAGCCTTTCAGCGCAAGTCCTGTAATTCACATAGCAGTTGCGCGTAAACTTGCGCCAGAGTAACGATAATGCGCTGGCGTAACCCGACGCAAGTGGAAGTGGGTGTGATCATATGTAAATGATGGGCGGAGCCCAGCGCAGAGGCTTACGTTCAGTGCATCATCCACGGAGCATGCGCAGTGAGTGCGGCTCCACTCGCCCCCTTGTGCGCATGCTCACAACTTCCGTCGGCACCACTTCCTTGGAAACGTCAGCGCAATGCGTTCCGCTGGGCGCTTAAAAGCGCTGGTGGAAACGCCATTCCGGCGCAAAAGTAGTTCCGCTTCCCCCCACCCCAGGGAAGATACTTTTGCCCTGTAATGGCTGCTTCCGCTACCCCCAAAGAGAGGAGGAACCTAAATTATAATGCCCAGGAGGTCACAGTGATAATATCGGCTATGGAGGCATTTAATGATTTTCTCCATGGGGAAAAAAAGCAGGAACACCAGCCGGGAAAGGAAGCAGGGTATCCTGGCCACCATTGCTGCCAGGGTCAATGTGCTGGGGTACTCCACCCGGAGTGCTTCAGACATTCAAAAAAAAAATAAATGACCTGCGGCGCAAGGTGAGGGGCAAGGTGTCCACCATTAGGAGCCATGAGAGGGGCACAGGTGGTGGTCCCCCATGTCCTGTCACCCTGACCGCGGAGGAGGAGGTGGTCGCCCGCTGCCTGGACAGGGAGCAGTTGGAGGGGGTCCCTGGCTATGACTCCGTGGAGGAAGGCTCCAGGACAGGTAAGTGATTTTTACCCCCTTTTTGGTGTGTTGCATGTGGGGGGGGGTGGGTACATGTGCCAAGTGTGTGGGACCACCAACATGTGTCTGCTTTGTGTCATCCACAGATGACGGTGCTGGGCCATCTCGTGCCGGCCAGTCCACCCCAACCCCCCAACGGGATGCTGAAGACGAGGCCCTGGGTGCTGGAGACACCGAGGTGGAGGAGGAGAGTGCCCACACCACTTCAGCAGAGGTGGTTGTGGAGGAGCCTGTCCCTGAACAGGAGTTTATTTTAATGTTGGAGGAGTCCTCCTCCTCTGCAGGGTCCTCTGTGATCCCCTCCCCCATCCTAGGTAGCCCCTCAAGGGCGACTCCATCCCCACGGGGACAACCTTCCTCTGCCCCCAGGAAGGCCACCCGGAAGACCAGGGGGGTGTGTGATTTGGTCGAGGACCAGGTGCTGTTGGACCACGCCAAACAGACCCAGCAAATGGGGGAGATGGCTGGCCACCTGGACAGGGTCGCAGACAGCCTGGGCTCTCTGTCACAGCTGCCCAGTCGCGTGCAGGGCGTTGTGACCAGCCTGGGGGAGGTGCAGGCTGATATCTGGCACTTGACAGCAGCTGTTCGAGACAACACTGCTGCCATTCGGGAAGAGGGGAGGCAGCGGCAACGTGACCAGCGGCACAATATCACCCGCCAGTTGAGGATGCAGGCCCAAACAAATTTGTATCTGAGCCGTATCGCTGTGGCATTGGAGGGCATGCAGCCAACAGCTCCCAGGAGTGGCCCACCCGGGGATCAGCCTCCTCCTGATGCCCCCCCACCCCCACCACCACCCACTCCCTCCAGGCAGATGAGGAGCCCGAGAGTGCCCCCAAGGAGGAGCCCCCGTCATCCCAGATGAGGGTTTTTTTTATTTTTGGTTGTTATATATTTTTGTTTATACTCAGGACATGAGTTTTTGTTTATTTTTTATTATTATTGTTTATACTCAGGACATGAGTTTTTTTTTTTTTGGGTTCTCAGGTTATGAGATATTTTTTTTATTTTTGATACTGCACACGTTGCAGTGTGAATGGTGTGTGAATGTGAGAGGGTGGCACTCCTGAAAGTAAGGGGTGTCACCCTCGGCCGTGGTGGTGAAGTTAACCCCACGGCTGAATGAATCACGTGTGAAAGGTGTGTGAATGGACAGTGACATCATTGGGGCCTTGACGCTGGCGTTACTGCTCCCAACTCCTACATGCTGGACTTGGGCTAATCCAATGCGATGTGCATGTGGTGTGTGTGATCTAGGGACATCAGTGGTGTGCATGCGTGCATTGTCTGTGTTATTAATGTTTTGGTTTAGTGTCCAAAGATGCCTACGGCGAGGACCCTCCTGACTGCTCTTCCATCAGCAGACTGGGTGTTCTCTGGCAGGTGGGGACTGTGTGGGTCGGGGGTCAGGTCATCACGTATGTCAATCTGCAGGCCTTTTCTCATAGCAAAGTTGTGCAGAATACAACATGCAGCGATGATCTGACACACGAAGGTAGGGGAATACAATAGGGTCCCCCCGGACTTATCCAGGCAGCGGAAACGGGACTTCAGGAGCCCAAATGTTTGCTCCACCACTCCACGGGTTTTGATGTGTGCTTCATTGTATTTTCTCTCTCCTCTGGTTTGGGGGTTCCGGAAAGGAGTCATTAGATGGGGTCCCAGTGCATATGCAGAGTCACCTGTAAGGTAAAAGACAGGAGAATGTTAGTCATGCATGTGCGACTTCTGTTGTGCATCACGGGAGGGGATAGTCATGCCTGACTCCCTTGTCACTCACCAACCAGCCAGCTGTCCCCATACATGTTCTGCTCGAATTCTGCTGGGATGGGGCTCTGACGGTATATGAAGCTGTCATGGCTGGACCCGGGGTGTTTGGCACGGACGTGCCATATGAGGCGTTGGGCATCAGCTATCACCTGTACGTTGATGGAATGCCAATGCTTCCGATTGCGGTATATGTGCTCTGTGGCACTGGGGGGCTGTAGGGCCACATGTGTGCAATCAATGGCCCCCACAGTGCGTGGGAATCTGGCAATGCTGTAGAAATCTGTCATTGCCTTCATCCGCAGGTCCTCAGTGGTGGGTCTGATGAACTGGTTGGACATGCGTCTGAGGATTGCAGGGACAACCTGGTGCACACATCTGCTTATGGAGGACTGTGACATCCCAGCCA
This sequence comes from Rana kukunoris, assembly GCA_029574335.1. Classification (NCBI taxonomy): domain Eukaryota; kingdom Metazoa; phylum Chordata; class Amphibia; order Anura; family Ranidae; genus Rana; species Rana kukunoris. Next base: position 89,240,375 of record CM056055.1, on the reverse strand, counting down.
CCACTCCACTTGTACGCTGGAATGATCCACTGGCAAGGAAATTAAGTGTTGCCAGGACCTTCACCAGTGGCTGCACTGCTTGTGAGCGGTGTGTCTTGCTGGTGATGTCATCCTGCAGGGTTGTGGTTAGTTCAAGTATTACATCAGGGCTGAATCTGAAGAGGCGATACACCTCCTCATCCCCCATGCCAAAGAGGTTCATACGAGTGCGGTATATCCTCTCACGTGCCCGCCTCCTCCGTAGCGAGGGACCCAGTACTAGTCTTAGGACCACGAGTGCCCCTGGCATGTTGGCACACAGAGGTGTTGTCCTTGCAAGTGTTGTTGTTCAGCTTGCTAGTTTCGTCGGTAACGCTGCTGTAGCTGCTCTCCTGCTGACCTGTGACCGTCTGGAGTAAAGATAAAGCAGCCTTTTGTAGAAATAACTTTGCGCCGGACGGACCAGATACGCGCGGCGCATGTAGCCAGCGTATGGTGCTAATCCGTTCGTGAATTGGGAAAAATACCTCATTTGCATATTTGCAGGGGAAATCAATGGGCGCGACTGATGCGCCCAGCGAAAATACGCGCTGACGATACTCTGGCGTCGGAACGTTACGCCGGTCGCAAATGACCCGTTATTGGGCGCATCTAGTTTGGTGGGTACGGGCACATAGAAACGACGGCGCATCATCACAGTTACGCGGCGCATATCCAAATACTCCAGCGCAAGTGTTCGTGAATCTGGCCCATAAAGTGTAAAGAAAAATGTGCAAAAACAGTGTAGCGCTGGACAGCATATACCACATAAGTATCTAAAGTAACAGGTGTAAACAGTGTTAATCTATAAATGGTAACAATCAAAATGTGAATACACAAAAGCTATAAGTGCATAGGTTGTTATAACACTGTGCCAATCAATATGGCACTGAGCATAAAGTACTAAATATCAACAGATAAATAAACAGTGTAAAAATAAATTGACCAATTCAGCATATGAGGTGCAAAACAAATAGGGCCAGATTCAGGTAGATGGGCGAATCTTTAATCTGGAGTAACGTTTCTCATTTACGTTACTCCGCCGTAACTTTAGGAGCAAGTACTGTTATTCACAAAGCACTTGCTCCTAAAGTTGCGGCGGCGTAGCGAAAATGAACCGGCGGAATTCAAATTGGGCGGGTAGGGGGCGTGTATTATGTTAACTATGCGCGATCCCGAGGCGAACGTACTGCGCATGCGTCGACTGTCAGTGCGCATGCTCCAAACTCTTTCAGGGAACGTCAATGACGTCAATCCCCATTCACAGACGTTTTACGCAAACGACGCAAAAAAATGTTTTTTCGACGCGATGACGACGGCCATACTTAACATAGGATACTCCACTAGGGGGCTGCTTTATCTTTGCGCCGCGTATCTCTTACGGAAACGTCGGAAAGTCACTGCGTCGCGCCCGAATACGATCGTGAATTTCCGATTCCCGCTGATTAACATATTCTCGGCGTTAATCAGCGGGAACGCCCCGTGCGCCATTTTTAAACTTGAAGTTACGATACGACGGCGAAATACAATTACGCCGCTCGTATAGTAACTCCAACCCGGCGTTTCTTGTTTTCTGCTTACAGAAAACAGAAACGCCGGCTCAAAGTGAGAGTTAGGCTGGAGTATCACTGATACTCCAGCCTAACTCTACCTGAATCTGGCCCATAGAGTCCACAGAAAAAAGCTGGGAGTTATTAGCCCCTTCCAATGCAGGTGATGAAAAGATGCAAACAATGAAAGTCCAATTAGGAGATCCACAGGTGAGAAAGGAGGGAGATTTCAGACATCAGTGGCCCAACACCAGTAGAAATAAAGGCTTACCAGAAAGCCTGTGACTATCCCTTTCAGGAGTAGTCTAAACAGGCATAGCAGGAAATTCTGATCCTTTGGGGAAAGAATCCGCATCTCTACTGCATCTAATCCCCAGGGAATGGGGTTGACTCCATGTGAGTGAGACCCTCAACTGTTGTTAAATAAACCCTCTCGTTTTTTTATGCCTACACTATGGGATTGTCCCTTTCTTTTTCCCCACATGGTGTTTGATAAACACACGCTCACATACATCTATGCAAGTTCCATTTGGAAGCAGTGGTTAACCCCATGAGGAGCTGTGGATTCTACCATCTAATCTGTGGAGAGATGCGGATTCGTTCCTGACACCCCAAAGGATCAGAATTTCCTGCTATGCCTGTTTCATTGTTTGCATCTTTTGGACTTTCATTGTTTGCATCTTTTCATCACCTGCATTGGAAGGGGCTAATAACTCCCAGCTTTTTTCTGTGGACTCTATTTGTTTTGCACCTCATATGCTGAATTGGTCACTTTATTTTTACACTGTTTATTTATCTGTTGATATTTATAAGTACTTTATGCTCAGTGCCATATTGATTGGCACAGTGTTATAACAACCTATGCACTTAAAGCTTTTGTGTATTCACATTTTGATTGTTACCATTTATAGATTAACACTGTTTACACCTGTTACTTTAGATACTTATGTAGTATATGCTGTCCAGCGCTACACTGTTTTTGCACACAATCTGGGAGTGATGTTCCCCCAGCTGGAGCATACTGCCAGGTTTTCGACAGTGATGATGAGGAGGGAGGGGATGATGAGGTCATTGACTCTACCTGGGTGCCTGATAGGAGAGAGGAGGAGGAAGAGGAGGAGGAGGAGGACAAGGCACAGTCACATCTCCAAAGAGGCAGGATGCCCTCCAGGGGTCAGCTTAAGGGCAGCACACCAACTGCATTACGTGGCGCTGCTGTGTCTCAACGGTACAGCAAAAGTTCTTTGGTGTGGGCCTTTTTTGAAACGTGTCCATCAGATCGTACCTTTGCTGTTTGCAACATATGTCTCAAGCGTATCTCGCGTGCTCAAAACATCACCCGCTTGGGCACCACATGTTTGTCCAGACATATGTCGAGCTGCCAAGCAGCTCGTTGGCAAGCATACCAGAAAGACCCACACCAAAGACCGAAGCGGACCTCCCCTTGCCCTTATGTGACCTCCAACCCCACTAGACCCCCAGTCCTCTCTGAAGCCTGCACCGAGGTGTAGAAATAGGTGTGTCACAACGTAGTAGTGGTAGTACATGCAGGCAATCTACTGATAATACCAGACAAATTTCCCTGCCCCAGTTGCTGCAGCGCCAAAAGCAGTACGCTCCCAGCCATCCACATGCCCAGCGGTTGAATGCTAGCTTAGCAAAATTGCTAGCACTTCAACTGCTACCTTTTCAGTTGGTAGATTCTGCCCCCTTCTGTGAGTTTGTGAAATGTGCAATACCTCAGTGGCAAGTACCCAAACGCCACTTTTTCTCACGGAAGGCGATTTCGGCTCTCTACCGGCATGTGGAAGGCAATGTCTGGACAGGGCGGTCAGTGGTAAGGTGCATCTTACCGCTGACTCATGGTCCAGCAGGCATGGACAGGGACTTTACCTGTCTTTTACGGCCCATTGGGTGACTCTGCTGGCAGCTGGGAAGGACGCAGGGCAAGGTACAGTAGTTTTGGAGGTTGTTCGCCACCACGCCTCCAAAACACTACTACTGGTTGTGACACACCTCTCTCCTCCACCCCCTCCTCTTCTTCTTCCTCTGTGGCCTCTTCCTGTGGTGATATTTTCTCAGAACCAGCCGTGCTCCGTAGGCATACGAGGGGCTACGCAGGAATGCAGGCCAAGAGATGCCATGCGGTGCTAGAGCTGGTGTGCTTGGGAGACAGGAGCCACACTGGGGAAGAGGTTCTTTTAGCTCTGCAGGGGCAGGCTCAGAGGTGGTTGACGCCACGCCAGCTGAAGCCTGGAATGGTGGTCAGCGATAATGGCACCAACCTCCTCTCTGCCTTGCGACAGGGAAAACTCACCCATGTGCCCTGTATTGCGCATGTTCTCAATTTGGTGGTGCAGCGGTTCTTGGGCAGGTACCTGGGCTTACATGATGTCCTGAAGCAGGCCAGGAAAGTCTGTGTGCATTTCCAGAGGTCATATAATGCCACTGCTCGGCTGACAGACCTCCAGAGGGAATACAACCTGCCCAAGAACCGCCTAATCTGTGACATGCCCACCAGATGGAACTCTACGTTGGCCATGCTGCAGCGGATGCACACGCAGCAGAGGGCCATCAATGAGTACCTGTGCCAATATGGCAGCAGAACTGGTTCAGGGGAGCTTGGTTTTTTTCACCACGCCAGTGGGCCTTGATCAGAAATGCATGCACTGTCCTGTCACCATTTGAGGAGGCCACGAGGATGCTGAGCAGTGACAGTGAGACTGTACCGCTTATTCACATGTTGGAACACACCCTACGTGGAATAATGGACAGGGCCCTTGAGGCAGAACAGAGGGAGGAAGAGGAGGACTTCCTTACCTCTCAAGGCCCCCTTTATCCAGACACTGTTCCTGCTTGCCCACCTAGAACACAGGAAGTGGAGGAGGAGGATGCAGAGGAGGAGGAGGAGGAATGTATCAGCAGCATGGAGGTGGAGCCTAGCACTCAGCATCAACAGCAGCAGTCTTCAAGGGATCATTTACAGTCCCAAGGAACACGTGGACTTTTACGTGGCTGGGATGAGGTGGCTGCTGATCCTGTCGTTCTCAGTCACCCAGAGGACTGTGCCCCTAATGCCTCTGCAAACCTACGCTGCATGGCCTTTCCTGATCCTGCAAAGCCTGCGTAAGGATCCTCGTGTACGTGCTATCAAGGAGAGGGATCATTACTGGCTGGCAACTCTCCTTGATCCACGTTACAAGAGTATGTTTGCGGACCTTATGTTGCCATCGCAGAGGGAGCAGAAGATGAAACTGCTGCGGGAGGCCTTGCAGAAGGGTCTGTGCAATGCGTTCCCAGAAGGGGGGGGATTACTAAAACCTGGCCCTGGACAACGTGTTCTTGAGGGTTCGGTGAGTCACAGAAGGAGCGGTGGAGAAGGTGGCCGTCTGACCGATGCGTTCAAACAATTTTTTAGTTCGCAGCCCCAAGATCTGACCGGTTCCAGCAACCATCACCAGCGTCTGGTTTACATGGTCCGGGGATACCTAGCGGCAAGATCCGACTTGGACACCTTCCCCACGGAAAATCCTCTGGCTTACTGGGTCTTGAGGATGGATCACTGGCCAGAGCTTGCACAGTATGCAATTGAGCTACTGGCTTGCCCTGCATCCAGTGTTCTTTCAGAACGCACATTCAGTGCTGCTGGAGGCTTTGTGACCGATCACAGGGTGCGCCTCTTCACCGACTCTGTTGATCGACTGACCTAGAACAAAATGAATCAGGGTTGGATCAACACCAGCTACCAAGCACCTGATGCTGATGTTACTGAATAAGAATTCTTTGATGAAATGTCAGATCCCTTTAAGACTGCTGATGCTGAGTGACTGTCCTGTTATGCTGCTGATGGAATATCCTTCTCCTGCTCACTCTTCTTGCTGATAGCTAGTAAGAAATGTTGTATTTCTGGGCTCCGCCACCAGTGCCTAAGCCCTAATTTTTCTGCCCCTGTTTAACAGGGGCGCCTAATAACAATTTTTGATGCAATACTTTGCACGTCCCTCCTTGTTGTGCTCCAATTAAAGATAGTGGGAGGGGTTGCAGTGTTGTGTTGTGCCTAAGGCCTAATGTTTCTGCCCCTTTGAAAAAAGGGGCGTCTGATACTAATTGTTGATGCAATACTTTGCACGTGGCTCCTTGTTGCGCACAAATTAAAGATATTGGGAGGGGTTGCAGTGTTGTGTTGTGCCTAAGGCCTAATTTTTCTGCCCCTGTTGAACAGGGGCGTCTAACAAGAATTGTTAATGCAATACTATGCATGTGTCTCTTTTCTGCGCTCCATAGTTACATAGTTACATAGTTACATACAGGGAGTGCAGAATTATTAGGCAAATGAGTATTTTGACCACATCATCCTCTTTATGCATGTTGTCTTACTCCAAGCTGTATAGGTTCGAAAGCCTACTACCAATTAAGCATATTAGGTGATGTGCATCTCTGTAATGAGAAGGGGTGTGGTCTAATGACATCAACACCCTATATCAGGTGTGCATAATTATTAGGCACCTTCCTTTCCTTTGGCAAAATGGGTCAAAAGAAGGACTTGACAGGCTCAGAAAAGTCAAAAATAGTGAGATATCTTGCAGAGGGATGCAGCACTCTTAAAATTGCAAAGCTTCTGAAGCGTGATCATCGAACAATCAAGCGTTTCATTCAAAATAGTCAACAGGGTCGCAAGAAGTGTGTGGAAAAACCAAGGCGCAAAATAACTGCCCATGAACTGAGAAAAGTCAAGCGTGCAGCTGCCAAGATGCCACTTGCCACCAGTTTGGCCATATTTCAGAGCTGCAACATCACTGGAGTGCCCAAAAGCACAAGGTGTGCAATACTCAGAGACATGGCCAAGGTAAGAAAGGCTGAAAGACGACCACCACTGAACAAGACACACAAGCTGAAACGTCAAGACTGGGCCAAGAAATATCTCAAGAATGATTTTTATAAGGTTTTATGGACTGATGAAATGAGAGTGAGTCTTGATGGGCCAGATGGATGGGCCCGTGGCTGGATTGGTAAAGGGCAGAGAGCTCCAGTCCGACTCAGACGCCAGCAAGGTGGAGGTGGAGTACTGGTTTGGGCTGGTATCATCAAAGATGAGCTTGTGGGGCCTTTTCGGGTTGAGGATGGAGTGAAGCTCAACTCCCAGTCCTACTGCCAGTTTCTGGAAGACACCTTCTTCAAGCAGTGGTACAGGAAGAAGTCTGCATCCTTCAAGAAAAACATGATTTTCATGCAGGACAATGCTCCATCACACGCGTCCAAGTACTCCACAGCGTGGATGGCAAGAAAGGGTATAAAAGAAGAAAAACTAATGACATGGCCTCCTTGTTCACCTGATCTGAACCCCATTGAGAACCTGTGGTCCATCATCAAATGTGAGATTTACAAGGAGGGAAAAGAGTACACCTCTCTGAACAGTGTCTGGGAGGCTGTAGTTGCTGCTGCACGCAATGTTGATGGTGAACAGATCAAAACACTGACAGAATCCATGGATGGCAGGCTGCATGAGTGTCCTTGCAAAGAAAGGTGGCTATATTGGTCACTGATTTGTTTTTGTTTTGTTTTTGAATGTCAGAAATGTATATGTGTGAATGTTGAGATGTTATATTGGTTTCACTGGTAAAAATAAATAATTGAAATGGGTATATATTTGTTTTTTGTTAAGTTGCCTAATAATTATGCACAGTAATAGTCACCTGCACACACAGATATCCCCCTAAAATAGCTAAAACTAAAAACAAACTAAAAACTACTTCCAAAAATATTCAGCTTAGATATTAATGAGTTTTTTGGGTTCATTGAGAACATGGTTGTTGTTCAATAATAAAATTAATCCTCAAAAATACAACTTGCCTAATAATTCTGCACTCCCTGTAGTTAGTCAGGTTGAAAAAAGACACAAGTCCATCCAGTTCAACCATAAAAAAACAAAAAAAAAACACAAAGTAAAACACAGTACATCCTCCCATACACCCAACTCCATACCCAGAGTTGATCCAGAGGAAGGCAAAAAACCCCAGCAGAGCGATGATCCAATTTGCTACCGGAGGGGAAAAAATTCCTTCCTGATCCCCCGAAAGGCAATCGGATTTACCCCGGATCAACTTTACCTACAAAACTTAGTACTCAGTTATATTATGTGCATTTAGGAAAGAATCCAGGCCTCTCTTAAAGCAATCTACTGAGCTGGCCAGAACCACCTCTGGAGGGAGTCTGTTCCACATTTTCACAGCTCTTACTGTGAAGAAACCTTTCCGTATTTGGAGGTGAAATCTCTTTTCCTCCAGACGTAAAGAGTGCCCCCTTGTCCTCAGTGTTGACCTTAAAGTGAATAACTCAACACCAAGTTCACTATATGGACCTCTTATGTATTTTTATATGGCTCCAATTACAGTATCTGAGGGGTTGCAGTGTTTTGGTGTGCCTAAGGCCCAATGTTTCTGCCCCTGTTTAACAGGGGCATCTAATAATTTTTTTTAATGCAATACTTAGCATGTGTCTCTTTGCTGAGCTCCAATTACAGTATCTGTGAGGGGTTTGCAGTGTTGTGACACCGCCACCAGTGACTAAGGCCCAATTTTTCTGCCCCTGTTCTAGTCATTTTCTTGGTTTGCTTCTTTTCTAATTTGAGTTCATTCTAGCTTTCTCCTACGTTCTCATAGTGTCATGTTTCTTTTCCTTTACTAAATACTCACCATTGTCAATGGAAACACCACAAATCTACATTTGTTCTTTTAGGCAGCATTGATATAATAAGAAGCCAGAGATTCTTTAGTATCCAAAAATATTTATTGGATCACAATTAAAAATGTGTCATTTTTTATTTATTTTTTATATTTTTTTATATATATATATATATATATATATATATATATATATATATATATATATATATATATAATTTTTTTTTTTTTTTTTAAACCCTCCCCAGAACATCAAGAATGTTCTTCAGGTCTTGGTCCACCTTCTTATGCTCTTCTCCAGGGCTATGTTCTTGTCCTCTATTCGTGCCCTGCAGGACATTATCTCCCCAATGAGCACCTGGGCACTGGAAGTGTCTAAGCCACCACCAACAGCTCGTCCACCTGAAATTTGTGACAAAACATGTATTAAAATTATGCAGGCCTACATGTATTAACTGAAGCTGTGCTGTATGACACTGACCTGATGTGCTGGCATTGTGCACTTCCTGTACATCCGGAGAGGGTGGGGCTTGGTACTGTGTGGGGTTGGTCGGCTCCTTTTCTGCAGCTTGATGGCGGCCTATGAGATTGTAAAAAAAGGGATAGATGAATCAAAAAGATTAGAGGCCTGAAAGTGGAATATCAATCATCCTTTTTAAAATGTGTAGTACAATTGTCTGCTTTTACAATCTTTCTAAGCATAACAATGGATTTTTTCCATTACCGAAGCTGCTGCATTTCTCTATCTTTGGACAAGTTTCCTACCTGGAAAAACAACAAGTATACACTGGATCACCTCTGTGTGACACGCTAACTAGGTTGTTGTTGTGAGCAACACTCAGTGCCAATCATGACCTCCCTGGGGCTCAAAGCTAAATGACATGGCACATTAAAAATGTGAAGCGGGGGGCGCCGACAACAGTGACATGTCACATTAAAGAAAGTTGAGAAGTGGGGGGAGGGGGTGTTGTGCTGTCAGAAATGACATCTTACATTACATTGAGAAGCAAGGGGTGCTGACTTCTTGCCTTTTCTCCCATGCAGTCATCAAGTTGAGAAGCAGGGTGAGGGGGCGAAAATGACTTCTTACTAGGCGGGGGCCTCTAGTTATTTGGGGTGCCCTTTCGCAGATTTGCGGGGTGTCCCCAATTTTTCTAGTTCACGTTTATACAACATTTTGGGATCATTAGGTAGTATGGAATACGTGTTAGTATCATCCACAATATTGTGCATCTCTTTAAGGTAATCTACCTTACCAAGGACCACAATACCCCCCCCCCCCCCTTTATCCGCTGGTCTAATAACTAGATCATTGTTCGTACAAAGGGAATCAAGTCCCTGTTGTAAAATTTTATTGAGTTTTGCATTCTTTATTTCAATCTTTTCCAGGTCTCTAATCAAAACATCCCTGAATGTTTTCAGAGATGGTGCCAGTCCCCCTGGAGGATTGAACAAAGAGGCCTTTGTTTGTCCAGAATGGACATAATTGGTGGTAAGAAGTTGATTGGAGGCTGAAATGCCCTTCATGTACCAGGTATGACTAATTGGAGACCGGTGGGTGACATCGAATATCCCTCCCCGACCTATCTCCATCCAGAGCCAGAATCCGGTCAGAATCCAGTTGGGATTATAATGTGCCCACCTCGAATGCCTTCTTCCCACTAGCGGATAGAGATGGCATCGATGGTTATCAAGCCCAAAGCATACCAATCCAAGGAGGGGCTTGGTTTGCTCCACCTATTTTTCCACCTCCAAGGTACAACTAATCTTCCTGGACCTAATTTGGGACCTAACAGCTCTAACGGTTGGGGTTTTCACAGGCCCGGCCAAGGTACCAAAAGGCAGGGAGAAAGAGGAGAGGTAACAGAGGGGGGAGGAAACGCAGGGCAGCCCAAACGTACCAAAACGTAACGGGTCAGGGCATTTTCAATCTTAGTTCTAAAACCTTAACGGACTCTGAAAAATCTTTGCTTGATAAGGGCCTTAAATTCGCACCCCCTCAGAGTTTGGATAAATTTGGTACGTATATGGACATACACAAGTTTATAAGAAAATCAATATTAAACGGTACATGAAGGGCACTTCAGCCTCCAATCAACTTCTTACCACCAATTATGTCCATTCTGGACAAACAAACGCCTCTTTGTTCAATCCTCCAGGGGGACTGGCACCATCCCTGAAAACATTCAGGGATGTTTTGATTAGGGACCTGGAAAAGATTGAAATAAAGAAAGCAAAACTCAATAAAATTTTACAACAGGGACTTGATTCCCTTTGTACGAACAATGATCTAGTTATTAGACCAGCGGATAAAGGGGGGGGTATTGTGGTCCTTGATAAGGTAGATTACCTTAAAGAGATGCACAATATTGTGGATGATACTAACACGTATTCCATACTACCTAATGATCCCCAAATGTTGTATAAACGTGAACTAGAAAAATTGGTTGAGAGAGGTGTGTTTGAAGGGATTTTATCTCTTAAGGAGAAATTATTTCTTGTCCCCAAAGCCCCTCGCACTCCAACCATGTATTATCTTCCCAAGTTGCATAAAGATCCTTTCTGCCCCCCGGGACGTCCTATAGTAAGTGGCATTGATTCAATTACTTCCCGGATGGGCAGATCTATAGACTTTTATTTGCAACCTTTAGTTAGAAAGATCCCCTCTTATGTTAAGGATTCTAAACACATCATTAACATATTATCGGATCTCCCAGTCACCCCTAATATGTGGATGGCTACTATAGATGTGACATCACTATATACCATCATACCCCACACGTTAGGTTTTGAAGCTGTCCAACTCTTTTTGGACAGAGACTCAGGCCTCCATCCCAAACAGACAGTTTTTATCATGTCTCTGCTGAGGTTTGCAGCAGCATCAAATTATTTTTGGTTTGAGAACAATTTTTATAAACAGAACACTGGGGTGGCGATGGGGGCTAAGTACGCCCCTAGTTTGGCCAACCTGTTTATGGCCAAGTGGGAGGAGGATGTCATCTACCCAGGGGACACCCCTCAGGTGGTCCTTTGGGCAAGATATATAGATGACATCCTCCTCCTATGGGCCGGTGAACAGGGAGATCTGACTAATTTCATTGGATCTCTCAACTCCAATGATAGGGGGATACAATTGAAGTACGATGCCAGTCAGACCAAGGTCCATTATTTAGACCTAGTGGTTGAAATTAGGGACAATAGATTTGTCACCTCCACGTACTTTAAAGATACGGATCGGAACTCGTACATTCCTGTAGATAGCTGCCATCACGATCCTTGGCTTAAAGGTGTTCCTAAGGGCAAATATCTTAGGTTAAGACGGAATTGTTCTGATCCACAAGAATTTCAACATCAAGCTGGGGTGCTTACAGAAAGATTTTTAGAAAAGGGATACTGCAGTACATCCTTGCAGGGGTCTCTGGACCAAGTCCTCGCAATGGACAGGAATGACCTTCTGCGAGATAAAGGGACCAAGGAAGATAAGAAATTTCTGGATGAGGTACCTTTTTATCACCACCTACTCAACCCAACATAGGGCTATCTCCCATCTTTTGAAAAAGCATTGGCATATAGCTATGACAGATCCTGTACTGAAAACTATCTTGCCCCAAAAACCCTGTGTAATTTTTAAAGGGGTCCAATCATTAAGGAATAAAATATCAGCCAATGTTATAGACCCTCCTCGGAAAGGGGTCTGGCCTCCTTTTTGATCATCTTAAAGGGTATTACAGGTGTGGTAGATGTTGGGTCTACACCCTAAATTCCAACAAACAGAGGTGTGTGAGAACATTTACCTCCACTGCTACCAATAGGGAATATAACATTGTACCTTGTATCACTTGCTCTTCTTTGGGCGTAGTGTACTTGGTGCAATGCCCATGCGGTATGCAATATGTGGGTAGGACAAAGAGGGCATTCCAGGTGCGGGTAAATGAACACATCACAAATATCCTATCAGGCTTCAAGGACCACTCTGTCTCTAACCGTTACAGGCTTAGACACAATCAAGACCCCTCCAATACCCTGTTCTTAGGGATCGATAAATATAAAGCCCATTGGAGAGGGGGTAATTTGGTGCGGGAAATATCACAAATGGAGATGGGCTGGATATTCCGCCTTAAGACTTACACACCTTTCGGGTTGAATATCGAGACAGATGTGAACGCGTTCATTAATAACGCCTAAGGTACGCCTGTTGTGATAAGCACACATGGAGGCGTATGTAAATAAGTAATTGCAATTTTATTTATTTTTCTGTTTTTCTCTCCTTTTTCTTTTCTTTTTTGATATGATACATCACTAATATATATAGATCTCCTAAAGTCACTGTTAGGTTTTGTCCTTCTTCAAATTAGTTCCATTCACTTTTTGATTATTATACACCCAATCTTTAAAGAGATTTTGTGTATACATAGTTAGTAGGGCAAATCAGGGTCCACTCATCTGATTATGTATGAGAAATGGTTTTCCATCTCATTATTATGTATATTGTATGAATGATTCACTTCACCTTTATAATAATTTTATAATTCACATTAATATATTCAACACAGTAATTACTCTACTTTATAGTTAGTGGTTTTTCTTATATTAATTCTTAATTAATATTTATTTTATATTCATATTTCATTTGAAATATTGACAGATGGTTATTCCTCTCCCTTTTTAGAATTTCCATCTTTATGCGCCCTAGTTTGATTGTGTTATTGATCTGGAGATAGCTGTATGTCAATAATGAACAGCATTGTTTTTTTCTTTCTTTAACTGGGAATATTTGAGTTTCGTTGCAAATTCCAATCGAGACGGTAGATGGCGATAGAGCCTATTTCTACCATCAGAATATACTAGGGATGAAGTCTTGTGCCAGACATTTCTTCCGCTTCCGGCTTCTCCTTCTCTTGGTCTCTCTGCTTAGCTTTCTCTCCTTCTCTTTTAAACAAGAGATTGAGTCTTCTCGCCTTTTCGCGGGTGAGTGGTTTTATTTTATTTTATTTTATTCATCTTAAAGTTTTCGATACCTGAACGGTTGCTTCATGGCGAAAGCTGCGCCGCTCAAGTAAGGGCAAGTTACCATTTCCAAAATGGCGCCCTCGGGTCTAATGTGCTGCTCATCACAACAGGCGGCACGTCTATTTCTATGGTGATTCACTGTGTAGCCCTACCCCTATTGACAACGTCCTATAGTGACAAAACGCGTCTGGGTAGCCACGCAGTGACGTCACCACGCTTAGGAGGAGGGCTCCTACATGCCGGCCGGCATTTTGTTACACGCTGTATTTTATCTCATGTTTGTAAGTACAATTTTTACTTTTTAAATAAATTTCCTTTACGGAGTTACGCTATGTGCGCTTCCTCTTTTCATCCATCCTGAATGTTTGGAGCCTACAGCCGCCTATCCCTGAACGTACGGGTATCATCATTATTCCCTGGGATCCTGAGGAATTAAAAGGCTGTGGCTGGGTTATAGCCAATTGTCTGCTAAGCTTGCCATCTGGTAAGCTGAACATTTATTCGGTGGTGGGTGCACTCTTTGCATACAAGTCACTTTGTGGTGTGAATCGTATAAGGCTCCTTTATTGGACCAAGCTACTCATATGGACTTTCATTGTATTAATTTACCTATGCTCATATGGACTCTCATTGAATTGTATTAATTTACCTTTGCAATTTTGCTTTATTGTTTATGTCTTTGTTTGGCGCGGCTTGTTTTTCCTTTGTTTACTCCCAACTCCTGCAGTCCGGCTCCTCTCTCGAGTACACGCACAAAATACACATTTAAAAAAAATAAACAACCAAGTTTTATGCCCACAAACAGAAACCTTGAAACATCTATTCTTGGACTGTCTAAATACACAACCTGAAAGAAAACCAAATGACGCAAAAGAATTAAAACAAATATTCAGAGAACACATGAAATTTACTTACGTCTTCTGAGAACTCTTCTAATTCTCCCCATCTGGTCCTGCTCTCTGATTTTCAATCACACCATCGCTTCCGCAGCTGCTCACTGGACCTCTGCACCCCGAATTTTGCACGGAGAGTCCTCCGCACCTTCTCCATGATCTGGGCCTTCAGTTTATTGGGGTTCTTGTAAGGCCCTTTTTTGCCGTCATAGTCCTCCTTTTTAAGGACAGCCACCATCTCCACCATCTCTTCGAAGCTCATGTTGGTGGCTTTGTAACTCCTGCTCCTCCTGGGGTGTGCCTGTCCTTTCTCCTGCCTGGTTGCAGCTTGCTGTCTTCCCTCCATCATGTCTTCTGACTCTTGCATTGAACGAATGAAAAGGGGCGTGTCAATCACTCGAACGCTGGTCATAGGCGGGGATACATGCGGAGCTTCACGCATGCGCAGTGTATAAAGGGATATTGCGTGAGTTACGTAGTCCGCCATCGGTAGAATATGTCGTGGAAATGGTCGTGCAGTACGACGATAAGAAACTTGATCTTTGGACTTTATGATCAGTGGATGAGTTTGTGGGTTAGATATGGGGAGAAAGCTAAGGCTTGACTGACTTTTGTTTTTTTTTCTCAATATTTTGACTTGCAGAAATAATAGAGGCCTTCAGAGAACAGGAGTTCTTCACAGAATTTGTTCAAAGGGGGCCCCGGATGGCAACCCCCCTTTTTTCTAGAATTTTACTTTCCCAAAAAAATAATTTATTGAGCCAAGATCTGTTATTGTAATGCCCCCCCCACCCCTAAAATAATTGACATATTGTTGCCACACAGCACGTGCACTTTGGGGGGCCAAGCATGTATGGACAGTCTCACGGGCCACCACCACTGGAACATCAGTGGCCTCAGGGCTGTCCTAATGAGAGGGCACACCTGGGCACTGCCTGGGGGCCCCAGCTGCATGGGGGGCCCCTGCCCTTTCCCCAAAGCAGCTGGTCCTTGAGCCCGGGCTGCCCCGAAATTGACATGGTTCTGATTCTTCTTAAGAAACCTACAGTCCTTATCTTGTTTGCAATGCCTGTATACTGCTGTTCAAAGTATATAGGGCCAGACGGTCTTATCAGGGCCGATCCTCGCTATAGGCTCACTATACAAGCCGCTTAGGGTCCCGCAAAGCTGCAAAGGGCCCCCCAAATTACTAGAGGCCCCGCCTGGTGAGAAGTCATTTTCGCCCCCTCATCCCGCTTCTTAACTCGCTGGCTGAGTCATTTCCGACAGCAGAACAGCCCCTCCCCCCGCTTCTCAACTTTCTTTAATGTGACATGTCACTGTCGTCAGCGCCCCCCGCTTCTCATTTTTAATGTGCCATGTCATTTTGCTTAGGGCCCCAGGGAGGTCAGGATCGGCACTGGGTCTTGTAATGACCTGGGGGGAGTGGTGGCGGGGAAACTCATGCTATTTTTTTCACTGGTTTTTATCCATATTGCAGGGACCAACCATTACATTAACCACTTAAGGACCCCCGCACGCACATATACGGCCACAGAATGGCACGTACAGGCACAAGGGCGTAAATTTACGTCCCCGCCTAAGTGCGGTTCGGGGGTCCCATCGGGACCCCCTCCGCGGCGTGCGGGGGTCCCCCTGGCTCCGGGAGCGATCCGGGATGAGCGGGCGGATGTCGGTGTTTACCCGCCCCCCCGCGATCGCTCCCAGCCAATGCGCACGCTCCCAGCTCACAGGAAGGAGGAAATGATGTAATCTCTCATCGCAGCGGTGTTTCCCACCGCTGCTGATGAGAGAAGACATCACAAGTAAGTGTGCACCAACGCAACACTGACACACACTCACATAGGCACATTAACCCCTTGTGATTGCCCCCCCCACCCCCCCTGTCACAGTGTCACTGAATGCAGTGATCTAATCACTGCATTTAGTGTCAGTGTGACAGGCAGTGTAAAAAAACAGTTAGTGTTAGGTCCAGGGTAGCCCCCCCACCCCCCCTAATAAAGTTTTAACCCCCTGATCACCGCCCTAGTTAACCCTTTCACTCCCTATTGCCAGCATCACTAAGCGATCATTTTTCTGATCGCTGTATTAGTGTCGCTGTTCCCGCTAGGTAGCTATTTTTTTTTATTGCAATTTTTTTTTTTACTAAAGACATGTGGCTAAATAAATTTTGGCCTAAATGTTTGACTAAAATTTAGTTTATTTGATTTTTTTTTTAACAAAAAGTAAAAAATAGTGTTTTTTTTTCAAAAATGTCGCTCTATTTTTGTATATAGCGCAAAAAATAAAAATCGCAGAGGTGATCAAATACCACCAAAAGAAAGCTCTATTTGTGGGAAAAAAAGGACGCAAATTTTGTTTGGGAGCCATGTCGCACGACCGCGCAATTGTCTGTTAAAGCGACGCAGTGCCGAATCGCAAAAACACCTTGGGTCATTTACCAGCGTATTGGTCCGGGTCTTAAGTGGTTAAAGCCGCAAGCAGTATTAAATTACTTTTCTCTGAGAGTAATGTCATGTTGTGCAGGGACATTTCTAAACATGTGCCACTACTATAGACCCCCATATAGGTACCATATTTAAAAGGATTTTTTTATTTTTTTTCACTTTAAGCATCATTAAAATGGCTGCTCCTAAAAAAAAAACGTCCGTTTTTAAAACTTTTTTTCCATGATATATGTTCACTGGGACAAGACCCGGGTTCTCAAAGACGTTTTCCATCAATAACTTGCATATTGGTCTTTAAAATGAGCGTTTTTGAATTTGAACGTTCGAGTCCCATAGACTTCAATGGGGTTGTCATGGACAGTCTGGTTCACTTGTGGGCACATCGGCGCGCATTCGCGATAACGGCGCGCGCGTTCGCGATAGCGGCGCGCGCATTCGCAGCACCATAGCGTGCACGGGAGCGCGCACTAGCGGCGGCGGCGCGCGTGCACGTGGAGACGCCGTTTTGGCGCCAAATCTGGCTTTAAAAGAATCCTGATCCCTGTGCTTCTTGCTGTCCTGTCTATAACGTTTCTGTGAGACACCAGCATCTGTGAACCTGATTGAATCTGATCCTGACTACCCGGCTTGTACCTGTTGACCCGTCTGCTTCCTGCCCTGACTTCGGCTTGTCTGACTTCTCCTCTGGTTAACCCGCTGTACCTCCGCTGCCCGCCTGTTGAACGACCCGGACTGAACCTGACCACGTTTGTACTACCACTGTCTTCTACTGAACCCTTACCCCGCTAGAGGGCTTACCTGCAAGGACTTGTTCCAGTCGGTACTACAGGACACCTCCCCCGCTTCTGCTGCACTCCCGTTTCCAACTGCCCGACAGTGAGCTTGGATCTTCTACCTGCACCAGCCTGTAATCTGACTCCAAGAACCACCGACTCAGCTCACGGGCCCCGCACTCGCCAGTACCAGGCGCTTGTGCGACTCTGTAGTCCCGATCCCCCTGTCTGCACTATCAGGGGTCCCGGGATCAGAGAAGCAAGGGCTGCCGCTCCCTGCACGCCGGGCTCGCACCACCAGGTACGTGACAGTACAGGACAGCCATGACCGAGCCCACGCAGGGAGCGGATCCAATGCAGGAACTATGCCGGCACCTTGACGGACTGACTCAAGCCGTCCGAACTTTACAAGAGGGTTACACCCGACTGGAAACCCGAGTCCAGGCCTTGTCCGCTCCAGCTGCCACCTCCGCCACAACAGGCACCTCTACTTCACCTGCCGTAATCATGCTGCCACCTGAACCTAAGGTTCCCATGCCAGAAAGATTCACTGGGGAACGAAACAAATATCGAGCGTTCCAGAATGCCTGTGAACTTTATTTCGCACTCCAGCCACGGACTTTCTCCCTGGAGGCCACCAAAGTGGGATTTGTCATTTCCCTTCTGTCTGGGGAACCACAAGCTTGGGCTCACCGCCTGTTGGAGCAGAAAGATGTGTCCCTTGACAACTTGACCACCTTTTTCCAGGCCATGTCCCTATTGTACGAGGACCCTCATCAAACGGCCACCGCGGAAGCATCCTTACATGCCCTCCAACAGGGACGCAGACCAGCGGAGGACTATGTATCCGAATTCCGTAGATGGAGTTCGGATACGAATTGGAATGATGCGGCCCTTTGCTACCAGTTCCGCCTGGGACTGTCGGAACCGTTAAAAGATGAACTTGCTAGGGTGGGTGTTCCTGGAACTCTGGATGCCCTGATCAACTTAACTATCCAAATCGACAGGCGCCTAAGAGAGCGTAGGACTGAAAGGGCCACTGGTCCGTCTCGCCCCACCTGGATGATGCCGCGGGTACCTACCTACCCAAGCCCAACTCCGCTGGCTCCCACACCCCCGCAGCCTCATAACCTTGCTGAACCTATGCAACTAGGACTTCTTCGCCCTACTCTGACACCCGAAGAACGCCAGCAACGCCGGCTCAACAATCTGTGCCTGTATTGCGGGGGTTCCGGACACTATGTGAGGTCTTGCCCTGTAAAGATCCGTAAGTGCCTGTCCATGTCTACTACTCATGTACCTGTTGGACCACCCAACCCTACTCACCTGGCTGTTTCCGTTCTCTTTCAGCTTCCAGAGGGGAACATCCAGGCCAGCGCTATCCTTGACTCAGGAGCATGTAGCTGTTTCTTGGACCGGAATTTCGCCATCAGACATCAGATCCCTCTTCGCTCCAGAGCCTCGGGACTTTCAGTATACTTAGCGGACGGATCAATCTTGAAATCTGGACCGGTCACCCAAGAAACCCAGCCACTGGCCACATCTATTGCCGGAACCCATCACGAACTGTTATGCCTAGATGTGATTGATTCCCCGCTGTTCCCTATCATTCTGGGCATGCCATGGCTTCACGCCCACAACCCTCAAATCAACTGGGTTACAGGGGCAATTCACTTCAACTCTCCTTATTGCCTGGAACATTGTCTGCAAGTGTCCCCATCAGCCCCCTCTCTGCTCTGCATGGATTCTGATACAGAGGCCCGTCAAGCCGTCCCAGAACCTTACCATGACTTTCTAGACGTGTTCAGCAAAAAGGGAGCTGAGACTCTTCCGCCACATAGGGCCTATGATTGCCCCATCGAACTCCTCCCGGGAGCGGAGGTCCCTTTCGGCAGGATCTTCCCTCTAACAGAGCTTGAACTGGAAGCCTTAAAAACTTACTTAGACGACAGTCTCCGGAAAGGATTTATCCGCCCGTCCACTTCACCTGCAGGAGCAGGTATCTTCTTTGTTCAGAAGAAAGACCTCTCTCTCCGCCCATGTGTGGACTATCGGGAACTTAACAAAGTAACCATCAAAAATCGGTACCCGCTTCCCTTGGTACCCGAATTGTTCCAACGCCTAGGATCCGCAGTAATTTTCACCAAACTAGATCTTCGTGGGGCCTATAACCTTGTGCGTATCAAAGACGGACACGAGTGGAAAACCGCTTTTCGCACACGCTTCGGGCACTTCGAATACTTGGTCATGCCCTTTGGTCTTTGCAACGCCCCGGCCACTTTCCAGCACTTTGTAAACGATATCTTCAGGGATTATCTAGACCTTTTCGTTATCGTTTACTTAGATGACATCCTTATCTTTTCTTCTTCTTTAGAAAGACACCGGGAGCACGTCAAGAAGGTGCTCAGTCTGCTTCGAGTGCACGGTCTCTATGCTAAACCGGAGAAGTGTGAATTCGAGCAGTCAAGCATACAATTTCTGGGACTCATAATTTCAGTAAAAGGCATTCAGATGGATCCCCAGAAGGTTTCCGCAATCCTTGACTGGCCAGCACCCACTGACAAAAAGGGCATTCAGCGCTTCGTTGGTTTCGCCAACTTTTATAGAAAGTTTATCAAGGGCTTCTCTACCATCATCTCTCCGATCACCAACCTCACTAAACAGACTGTCCGATTCCGTTGGTCACCAGAAGCCCAATCGGCCTTTGAAACCCTTAAAGGACTGTTCACCTCCGCATCTGTCCTCAGACATCCTGACGCAAGTTTGCCTTACATTTTAGAAGTTGACGCTTCCGAAATAGCGGTAGGAGCAGTTCTTTCACAAAGACAGGGCCCTAAGGCTCTCTTACACCCCGTTGCTTTTTTTTCTCGCAAGCTATCTGACCCAGAAAGAAATTACGATGTAGGGGACCGAGAACTATTGGCCATCAAGGCCGCCTTGGAAGAATGGCGATATCTCTTGGAAGGTGCAGCGCACCCGATCTTGATCTTTACCGACCATAAGAATCTCGAGTATCTGAAGGCCGCCAAGAGATTGAAGCCACGCCAGGCCAGGTGGGCACTATTCTTCTCTAGATTTTCGTTCCATATCACGTACAGGCCAGGATCGAAAAACACCAAACCTGATGCCCTCTCACGCATGTACGGGGACTCGGAAAACCATGCCCCTCCGGATACCATTCTGTCAGCAGGAAACTTTCTGTTACTACAAGAAGACCTACTAGCCCAAATCAGACAAGCTTCGTCCGGAAACACCTCCTTACCCGATCTGGACCTACAACTCAAAGACGGCCTACTGTGGCACCAAGACAGAATCTTCGTGCCAGAAGGTCTACGGGTCAAGGTCTTGAATTTGTGCCACGATCATGAGTTGGCAGGTCATTTTGGTGTGCACAAGACATCCGAACTCCTACAACGCATGTTCTGGTGGCCCCAACTCTCAAATGACTGCAGGAAATATGTGGAATCTTGCAGTACCTGTATTCGGAACAAGGGAGGCAACTCAAGAGCCTGGGGGTTGCTTAAACCATTGCCAGTACCAGAGAAGCCATGGAGGATGATCTCCATGGACTTCATCGTGGAGCTTCCTCCTTCAGAGTGCTTTACCACTATCTTTGTGGTAGTGGACAGACTAACAAAAATGGCACACTTTCTGCCTATGAAAGGCACACCCTCGGCCCCGGAAACGGCCAAAGTATTTATCAAAGAGATCGTAAGGCTCCATGGGATCCCGGCAAACATTGTGTCTGATCGTGGAGTACAGTTTACCTCCAGATTCTGGAGGGCTCTCTGTGGGTCCCTCAAGATCGGCCTGTCCTTCTCGTCGGCTTATCACCCGCAGTCCAACGGCCAGACGGAGAGAACGAACCAGACTCTGGAGCAGTACCTGCGTTGTTTTTCCTCCTTCTCTCAAGAAGATTGGGTATCCCTGCTGCCGTTGGCCGAATTTGCTTACAATAACTCTGTCCATTCAGCCACCAAACAGTCTCCGTTTTATGCGAATTATGGCTTCCACCCGCTGTTCATGTCCAACTCCGTCCCAGAGTGTTCGGTACCTGCCGCCCAGGAAACTTTACATTTTTTCAACACAAACAATAAAATCTTACAGGAGACAATGACCAAAACTCAACAGTACAACAAAGAAGTATTTGACAAAAAGAGGAGAGGAGAACTTAATTTAGAACCTGGAGACCTAGTGTTGCTGTCTACCGCGAACCTAAAGCTTGCCTGCCCATCCAAGAAACTGGGTCCCAGATTCATAGGTCCCTTCCCAGTCAAAAGAAAAATTAATAGCGTGGCCTACGAACTGGAACTGCCCGAAACATTCCGCATCCACCCGGTCTTCCATGTAGCCCTCCTCAAACCTGACGTTTCGGACCCCTTTCCTGACCGGAACACTGGTCCCCCCAAACCAGTGCTAGTTGACGGAGAGGAGTTCGAGGTCGAGTCCATCCTGGACTGCAGAAAGAGGCGCAACCAGGTTCAGTACCTAGTGAAATGGAAAGGCTATGGGCCTGAAGACAATTCGTGGGAACCAGAGTGTAACATACATGCGAAAAAGCTGATCCAGTCCTTTAAAAATGCTCACCCACTCAAGCTGGCCCAGTTGGGCATCCGGAGGCTGCCCCTTGGGGGGGGGCAATGTCATGGACAGTCTGGTTCACTTGTGGGCACATCGGCGCGCATTCGCGATAACGGCGCGCGCGTTCGCGATAGCGGCGCGCGCATTCGCGGCACCATAGCGTGCACGGGAGCGCGCACTAGCGGCGGCGGCGCGCGTGCACGTGGAGACGCCGTTTTGGCGCCAAATCTGGCTTTAAAAGAATCCTGATCCCTGTGCTTCTTGCTGTCCTGTCTATAACGTTTCTGTGAGACACCAGCATCTGTGAACCTGATTGAATCTGATCCTGACTACCCGGCTTGTACCTGTTGACCCGTCTGCTTCCTGCCCTGACTTCGGCTTGTCTGACTTCTCCTCTGGTTAACCCGCTGTACCTCCGCTGCCCGCCTGTTGAACGACCCGGACTGAACCTGACCACGTTTGTACTACCACTGTCTTCTACTGAACCCTTACCCCGCTAGAGGGCTTACCTGCAAGGACTTGTTCCAGTCGGTACTACAGGACACCTCCCCCGCTTCTGCTGCACTCCCGTTTCCAACTGCCCGACAGTGAGCTTGGATCTTCTACCTGCACCAGCCTGTAATCTGACTCCAAGAACCACCGACTCAGCTCACGGGCCCCGCACTCGCCAGTACCAGGCGCTTGTGCGACTCTGTAGTCCCGATCCCCCTGTCTGCACTATCAGGGGTCCCGGGATCAGAGAAGCAAGGGCTGCCGCTCCCTGCACGCCGGGCTCGCACCACCAGGTACGTGACAGGGGTTCTAAATGTTCGTGCGAAACCGCGGTCTGTTCGAACCGTTCTGGTGCGAACCGAACCCGGGTATGTTCGGCTCATCCCTACTAAATACTCATCATTCTCAATGTAAACACCACGGGCCAAATCCACAGAGCACTTACGCAGGCTTATCTGGAGATGTGCGGTGTAAGTGTAAATATGCGCCGGTGCAACTATGCTCCGCATCCCCAGAAATAGATACGCCTGAAAATAAGAAATTTGCGCCGGACGTAACTGTCCTGCGCCGGCGCAGCGTGGGCGCATATATACACTGGACGCATCTGGCGCTCCCATTGATTTCCTATTCAAATATGCAAATGAGGGAGAAACGCTGATCCACAAAATGCGAGTGCCCGACGCCGGCTAAGTGCGCCGCGTGTAAGTTTTATGTCCGGCCTAAATTTACCCCTCATAAAAGCAGGTGTAAGTGATCAGCAGACGTGCACAGGTCAGCCGGACAGCAGCGGACAGACAAGCTGAGCATCCATCCTTGCAGGACAACAATCTGTATGCCAACATGCCAGGGGCATCCATGGTCCTAGCTATACTACTGGCTTCACAGGAGCATAGGAGGAGGGCACGTGAGAGGGCACGGGAGAGGATATACCGAACGTGCATGAGCCTCTTTGGCATGGGTGATTCTGAGGTTTATCGCATCTTCAGATTCAGCCCTGCTGCCATCCTGGAAATAACCACAGCCCTGCAGGATGACATCACCAGCCAGACACACCGCTCACATGCACTGCAGCCATTGGTCAAGGTACTGACAACACTCCATTTCCTTGCCAGTGGATCATTCCAGCGTACAAGTGGAGTTGTGGCTGGGATGGCACAATCCTCCATGAGCAGATGTGTGCACCAGGTTGTCCCCGCAATCCTCAGACGCATGTCCCACCACATCATCAGGCCCACCACTGAGGACCTGTGGCAGAAGACAATGCTGGATTTCTACAGGATTGCAGGATTCCCACGCACCATCGGGGCCATTGATTGCACACATGTGGCACTCCAGCCCCCTGTGCCACAGAGCACCTGTACTGCAATCGTAAGCACTGGCATTCCATCAACGTACAGGTGATAGCCGATGCCAATTACCTCATATGGCACGTCTGTGCCAAACACCCAGGGGCCAGCCACGACAGCTACATATACGTCAAAGCCACATCCCCATGGATTTCGAACAGAACGTGTACAAGGACAGCTGGCTGGTTGGTGAGTGACATGGGAGTCAGGCATGACTGTCCGACCCCATGATACAGACATCACGAGGGGCACATGCACGGCTAACATCCTCCTGTCTTTTCCCTTCCAGGTGACGCGGATTATGCCCTTGGGCCCTCATGACTCCATTCCGGAATCCCCAAACCAGAGGAGAGAGAAGATGCAATGCTGCCCACATACCTACCCGTGCAGTGGTGGAACAAAAATTTGGCCTCCTGAAGTCCCGTTTCCGATGCCTGGATAAGTCTGGGGGTACCCTGTTGTATTCCCCAAACTTTGTGTGTCAGATCATCGGTGCATGTTGCATTCTGCACAACTTTGCCACGAGAAAGGGCCTGCAGATTGACATACGTGATGACCTGACCCCCGAACAACACAGTCCCCCCCTGCCTGAGGCTACCCCGTCTGCTGATGGAACAGCAGTCAGGAGGGTCCTCGCAATAGGCTTCTTTTCACGTTAAACACACACATTGATCATGGCACCCAGACAATGCACGCATGCACACCACTGTGGTCCCTAGATCACACACACCACATCCACTTCAAATTGGTTTAGCCCAAGTCCAACCTGCAGGACTTGGGAGCAGCAACGCCGCGTCAAAGCACCAATCATGTCGCTGTCCATTCACACAGCCGTGGGGATAACTTCTCCACAACGGTCGAGGGTAACACCCCTTACTGGCAGGAGTGTCACCCCCTCATTTACACACCAGTCACACACCATTCACACTGTAGCCAGCACTCCTCACCGTGTGCTGGGTCTACAAAGAAAAAACAACTCATCACCAGAGTATATAAAAAAAAGCCACCAAAAAATTACTCAGCCGCCCCGTCTTGGGCCCCGTCTGGAGCCACGGCTCCTTAGCTGCATGGGGGCAGCCTCAGGTGGGGGGGAGCCTCAGGTGGGGGGGCATCCTCTGGTCCCTCCCTGTCTTGCTGCCTGGCCTCCAATGCCACCGCTATGCGGGAGAGGACCGCATTGGTTTTGGCCTGCAGCAGCCTTGACTGCCTCCCCTCATCCTGGATGGCAGCTGTATTGTCCCAGACAGCCTCTGCCAGGGACCTTAGCCACGAGGCCTGCTGTGGTGGCCTGCAGATCCCCCAGGCAGGTGACCACAGCTGACGAGTTGACACTGACATCCTGGAGACTGACACTCATAGTAGCAGAGGAGTCCAGCCTGTCTACAACCCACTGCATGTGGGCAGCAAGCTCACCCATATGCTGGGTCTGCAAAGCCTGTTGCCTTGATAGATAGTCCGGGACGGAATCAGGCACTCCCCTAGTCTTCCAGGTGGCCTTCCGGAGGACAGGAGTGGCTTGGGGCCGTTAATATGGGGAGGCCCTTGAGGGGGAAGACACGTGGGGGGAGGACCCTGAGGGGCTTCCCCTGATGGGGGTGGAGGACACAGAGGGCCCGGCAGAATGGGACGACTCCTCAATCACCAACCTGACCTCCTGGTCGGACAGAACAGGCTCCTCCTCCACATCCTCAAGAGGTGAGGTGTGGGCACTCCCCTCCACCGATGACTCATGGCTTACCAGGGGGTCTGTCTCAGGATGCTGTGGGGGGGGATGTTGTGGGATGGCCACCAGAGGATGATGGCCCAGCTCCCTCCTGGGCATCTGTGGATGACACAAAGCATTCACATGTTGGTGGACCCACACACTTGTCACATGTTCCCTCCCCCCCACATAATCAACACCAGATATAGAAAAACAAAACTTACCAGTCCTCAGGGCCTGATCCCTGGAATTATATCCGTCAACTCCCTCCACTTGCTCCCTATGGAGACACCAGGCAATCACCTTCTCATCCGGTGTGAGCCTGAGAGCGCTGGCTGGTCCCCCTCCAGTGGCAGTAGCATGCCTCCTGATCTCTCCCAGCTTGGCCCGGACACCACGACGCAG
The DNA here is from genome assembly GCA_029574335.1 of Rana kukunoris. Classification (NCBI taxonomy): domain Eukaryota; kingdom Metazoa; phylum Chordata; class Amphibia; order Anura; family Ranidae; genus Rana; species Rana kukunoris. Next base: position 89,214,478 of record CM056055.1, on the reverse strand, counting down.
GTCATTAATCTTCTTTGCAATCTCCTTGGAGGTCCTGGCCTCATGAGCAAGCAGATTGACCTGTGCGATGATCTCCTCAAGGATCCAATCCTTCCGGGCCTTGCTGGTGGACCCACTCTCTGCCCCATGCAGGTACACATCATACCTGCCCATGGCTGATATTATCACAGCCCTCTCCTGGGGAGAAAAGTTTCGCTTCCTCCTCTCCCTGCCTGACGCACTAGCAGACCCAGACATGTTTACCACTTAAACTAACAAAAGTCACTTGCTTCAGGATGGAAACAAACTTTTGCACTTGACTGGCGCATAATTGGGCGTATTTCTAGACTGGACGTAAGTAGTGGGAGGGCGCATCTTAGGGTGTCACGCCGGGCGAAGGGGCGCGCATGCGCAGTGGGGTGCGGGACGTACGTCCACGTCACAGCGCATGCTCCGTCCATTCGGCCATTCATCTGCATGGGGTCACGCTTGATTTAAATTGACCACGCCCACTTCCCTCCTACTTGCAATTACGCCGGCTCACGCCGACTATTTTACGTTACGCCGGTGCATCTATAGGAGCATTTGCACTGTGGATACAGTGTTTACCGCTTTGGCGTACATCGACGTAGCGCATCTGAGGCCGCATACACACGACCGAGAAACTCGTCGGGCTAAACCCATTGTTCCGCCCGTTGAGTTTCCCGTTCTGCTTGTCGAGCAGCCCGACGAGCTTGCTTTGCGTACACACATTCAAAGTCCAAATCTCGTCAATCTCACGTTCACCACGTGTGACGGCACTATAAAGGGAACGTACGTTTGGTTTGGCGCCACCCTTGGGGCTCCTTTTGCTAATCTCGTGTTTACGCGTGTTAGTAAAAGTTTGGTGAGTGACGATTCGCGCTTCTCAGTTTCTGTGCTTTTCAGATCGATCTCTGCCATTCAGTTTGTACTTGTGGGTTTGTATCTTGGCTATCGGGGCGTGCGGTCAGGTCGTATTGTTTTACATTGCGGTCCTGTCCGCCTGTTTTTGATTTTCAGGTCGTTCTTCATAGGTCTTGCTGTTCTTCAGTGCGGTCTGTTTAGTGCAATTCTGTTTAGACGTTCGTTTCTAACCTTGTAGCCATGTTGCAGGCACCTCGTCATTGGCGAGCTCGTGCTGTGCGTGCGATGTCTATAGGTCTATTGCTTTTAGACCTAGATGACGAGTCCATGAACAGGGTGAGGAGGCGTTCAACCAAGAATTGGTTGCTCCGTAGGAACCAATTCTCGCATATGCCTTTGCTGCGGGAGCTACAGGAAAATAATCCTGAAGATTACAGGAATTTCCTGAGGATGTTGGATCCCGTTTTCCAGCACCTGTTGTCCTTGGTGTCGTTATGCGGGAGGCTATTGGTGCTGAGCAGAGGCTAGTTGCCACGTTACGTTATCTGGCAACTGGGAGAAGCCTTCAGGACTTAAAGTTCTCTACGGGCATCTCCCCCCAGGCTCTGGGCCTTATTATTCCTGATACCTGCTCTGCTATCATCTAGGTTCTGCAGGAGGAATATATGAGGGTAAGTTTTCTCCTTTAATATCCCATTTTATGTATATAATGTATGCTAATGTATTGTAGTTATCTCCTCCTTCCCTAATTACCATGTTTGGAATATGCTGTGAATGTCCCCTTTGCCCCCATGCATGCTGTAAACTTTAATGATGCCCCTTTTTTGGCCTACATGCCTATTTCCCTTCACTTATCTCCCCAGCATGCTATCCTGGGCCCAAACACACCTAGCCTAGTCACTTCCCAATGCATTGTGTTATATCCATTGTAATGTTTGCCCCCCTCCCCTCCAAAATGTGTTTTAAATGTCTATGTACAGTTTTTTTTTTTGGGTACTCCCAAACTCATCTAGCCCTCCCCTCCAAAATGTGGTTTAAAAGTCTATGTACACCATTTTTTTTTGTGTACTCCCAAACTCATTTAGCCCTCCCCTCCAAAATGTGGTTTAAAAGTCTATGTACACCATTTTTTTTGTGTACTCCCAAACTCATCTAGCCCTCCCCTCCAACATGTGGTTTAAAAGTCCTCAGTTTAGGCCGATACGTATTCTTCTACCTATTTTTGGTAAAAAAAATCGCAATAAGCGTTTATCGGTTGGTTTTCGCTAAATTTATAGCGTTTACAAAATAAGGGATAGTTTTTTTGCATTTTTCGTGACTGCGACATTATGGCGGACACTTCTGACAATTTTGACACATTTTTGGGACAATTGTCATTTTCACAGCAAAAAATGCATTTAAATTGCATTGTTTACTGTTAAAATTACAGTTGCAGTTTGGGATTTAACCACAAGGGGGGCTGTAGGATTTGAGTGTTCCCTGTGTGTGTTTACAACTGTAGGGGGGTGTGGCTGTAGGTGTGATGTCATCGATCACGTCCCCCTATAACAGGGATGACGTGATCGATGTTGCGGCCACAGTGAAGCACGGGGAAGCCGTGTTTACACACGGCTCTCCCCGTTCTTCAGCTCCGGGGACCGATCGCCGCACTGCAGCGCCCGTGACCCACGGCTGGGTACTAGAACCAACGTATATATACGTTGATGTGCCCAGCCGTGCCATTCTGCCGACGTAAATGTGCAGTAGGCGGTCCTTAAGCAGTTAAAAGTCTATGTACACTTTTTTTTTTTGGGTACTTCCAAACCCATCTAGGCCCACACAAAACTTGGGCACTGGCACATCAGAGGGGTGTTTACTGTGAGGATTGACTAAATCTATTTAGGTATAATATGCTAGTTCAAAGAAATGTTTTAATGCTTATAATGTCTTTGTATAATCTGCTTGCAATGTTTCGGGGATAATTAATTTATTTTAATTTTTTCTTCCACAACTTCCGTCCACGCCACAGTAGTGGCAGTCTGTGGCCATGGACTTTCAGAGCCGGTGGAACTTCCCCAACTGCGGGGGAGCCATCGACGGGAAGCACGTCCGCATTGTGCCTCCACCCCGTTCAGGATCCCAATTCTTCAATTATAAGGGGTTCAACAGTATTGTGCTGATGGCTGTGGTGTCAGCGCAGTACGAATTCCTTTTTGTGGATGTCGGGATGAATGGACGGATTTCGGATGGGGGAGCCTTCAAGCAGACCGAGTTTGCGCTTCGCCTTCAAGAGGAGGATCTGTCATTGCCACCGGATGACCAGAATCTTGAAGGGCTGCCGTTTGTTTTCTTGGCTGATGAGGCGTTTGCCTTGGGACCCCATCTTTTATAAGGAGGGTCACCCCAGAGAGGAGGGTCTTTAACTACCGGCTGGCCAGAGCCCGGAGAGTGGTGGAGAACACCTTCGGTATAATGGCCAGCCAGTTCCGCCTTTTCCTCACATCTCTCCACATGGCAGAGTATAAGTGGAATTATATTATTTTTGCATGTTGCATACTACACAATTTTTTGAGGAGACAATCTCCAACCTATCTTGCCCCGGTTGGGCCCGAGGCTGTCCTTTTTCAAACGGATCAACCATTGCCAGGCCTTGAAGCTGGCCATCCAGGACTGCCCCCCCCAGAGTGCCCGTGAAGTGAGGGACAAATACCTTCATTACTTTATGGGTAGGGGGGCCATACCATCACAATCCAATTTGGTTTAATTTCTGTTTAAAAAAAAAAAATCTTTGCTAAAAACGTTTTATGTCTCGCTTGTGTTGATTTTCGCTGTTTACTATTTTTTCACATTGTTCTACATGTAGTGTCAAGCGTATTTTCCTTATCAACTCTCAAACATTTCCCAGGTGACATCGAAACAAATCACATGTAAAGTTATTGGTATTTTTTTTTTTTTTTTCCACATCAGTCTAGACCCAAGATAATACCGGTATGCCCAGCTCACAGATCTTTCCGCCCTTAGCTTATCATTGTAGTCGTTACATCATTTGTGGTTATCTTTATCTTCATTCTGTTTTAGTTCCTCTTTTTTTTTTCCTTTCTTTTTTTTTTTTTTTTTCCTTCTTTTCTTTCCCTCTTCCACCATACCATTTTATTTTAACTTGTGGATTCCCCCCCCCCCTCCGGCTCCCCCCCTCTTCTCCCTCCCTCTATCTCGTGGTTCCACAATCTCTCCCATCCAAGTGTACCCCCCGTAGTTAAATCCGTTTCCTTCTCTTTGTTCATGGTACTCTGAGATTTTGTGTATAACTCCAGGTTTTTTTAACCACTTAAGACCCGGACCAATACGCTGGCAAATGACCCAAGGGGTTTTTGCGATTCGGCACTGCGTCGCTTTAACAGACAATTGCGCGGTCGTGCGACGTGGCTCCCAAACAAAATTTGCGTCCTTTTTTTCCCACAAATAGAGCTTTCTTTTGGTGGTATTTGATCGCCTCTGCGATTTTTATTTTTTGCGCTATATACAAAAATAGAGCGACATTTTTGAAAAAAAATCAATATTTTTTACTTTTTGTTATAATAAAAAACCAATAAACTAAATTTTAGTCAAACATTTAGGCCAAAATTTATTTAGCCGCATGTCTTTAGTAAAAAAAAAATCGCATTAAAAAAAAATTAGCTACCTAGCGGGAACAGCGACACTAATACAGCGATCAGAAAAATGATCGCTTAGTGACGCTGGCAATAGGGAGTGAAAGGGTTAACTAGGGCAGTGATCAGGGGGTTAAAACTTTATTGGGGGGGGTGGGGGGGGCTACCCTGACACTACTGACTGTCTGACTGTCACACTGTCTGTCACACTGACACTAAATACAGTAATCATACATGATTACTGCATTCAGTGACACTGTGACAGGGGGGAGGGGGGGGGGGCGATCGCGGGGGTTAAATGTGTGTGTGTAGTGTAGTGTTGGTGCAGGACTTACTTGTTCTGTAGTGATCTCTCCTCAGCGGCGCTTGAAACAAACGCCGAGGGAGAGATCACGTCGCTTCCTCCTTCCTGTGTTTACACAGGAGGAGGAAGTGACAGGTCAGGCGGGCGCGCGCATTGGCTGGGAGCGATCCGGAGGGGGCGGATGAAAACGGATAGCCGCCCCCACTTGTCGGATCGCTCCTGCAGCCGCGCGGACCGCCGCATGTACGGGGGGGGGGTCCGATCGGACCCCCGATCCCCCCCAAGGCACCAACGTATATATACGTTGATGTGCCTGTCGGTGCCATTCTGCCGACGTAAATGTACATGCGGCGGTCCTTAAGTGGTTAAAATCTCTCCAAATACCCCACTTCTTACGTATGTCCTCGCCATCCCCTCCCGGTTTCATCTCCTCCCTCCTATAAGTTTCCTCCACCGAGTCAATCCATTCCCATATTTGTGGGCTGTTCTCCCTCCATTTTTTTGGGATTAACCGTTTTGCTGCATTCAGTAGGTGGGGTACCAATGATTTTTTATACTCCTTTAAGGGCACCCCTCCTCCATGGAATAGGACTTCCCAAGGATCTTCTTTTACAACTTTTTTGGTAATATCCTTAATTAGTGCCAGAATACTGTTCCAGAAACTTTAAATTTTGGGACATTTCCACCAAAGGTGGGCCATTGTCCCCGATGTTGAACACACAAACAGTTAGGAACAGTTTACAACTCACCACTTATTGATTTAAAAGATAATATATTTTTTGCACCAGGATTAAAAGAGGCAGCATTCCCAGCATTCTCCTGTCTCCCCTTCTTTAAATTTACTAGTTTTGTCAGGGGTGGAGTACCATCGCGTAATAAGTTTGAAATTCATCTCGGCCGTTCTTACGTCTATTGCTGAAGAATGGGTTAGATTCAATATTCTTTCTACCGAAGTTTTCCCCCTGGAGACCTCAAGATCCCTTTCCCATTTCAGGATATACCTAGGCGTCCCCAGCTCTTCCGCCCTCATCAGGATATTGTATAGTTTTGAAATATTTCCTTTTGAGCTATCCACCAGGCTTAGTTGTTCCAAGGGTGTATAGTCCTTCTGCTCCCGGATGGGGCCTGGTAGGGTCCTGATGAAGGAGGATAGCTGTCTATATCGCCATTCATTCCACCCTGTGCATTCCTTCTTAACTTTAATTTCGTGAAGTGTCATTATTTTACCTTGCTGTGTTATATCTTTTATCCGGATCCGATTTTTAATCCAGTTCCCCCCCTCCTCTTTTAATCCTGGTGCAAAAAATATATTATCTTTTAAATCAATAAGTGGTGAGTTGTAAACTGTTCCTAACTGTTTGTGTGTTCTATCCCATATCTTTAATGCTGTCCGTGTCATTTCATGAGTGGTTGTGTGTATCTTTCTATACTGTGGTGGATTCCATATCACTCTACCTAATTGTGTATTTGCTAATGCACACTCGATCTGAACCCATCTTTTATCGTGCTTTTCTTTGGCCCACTCTATTATACGGGATATTATTGAGGCGGTGTAATATTTTCTAATATCCGGCACTCCTAAACCTCCCAGTTTTTTCCCCTGTTTTAAAACTTGGAAGGAAATCCTATGTTTTTTTTTATTCCATATAAAATTCAGTAGGAGAGAGTTAAGTATTCTGAAGTATCCTTGGGGTACATGGGTTGGGATCATCTGGAACCTATACAGAATTTTCGGGACTAATATCATTTTTACTATATTTACCCTTCCGAACCAGGAGATCGGTCGATTCTTTATTTTTCTAATTTCTCCTTTTATTTCCTCTAGTAGGGGGATATAATTTGACTTGTATATCCTTTTTAGGGATCTTGCTAGCTTTATTCCTAGATATTTGATCTCTTTCTGCCAAATGAAATTGTATTCCTTTTTAAGGAATCTCACTTCATCTTTATTAATGTTTACATTCAATATTTCTGTTTTGGCCATGTTCATCTTGAAATTAGAAATTTCTCCGTAATGTTTGATTTTCGCTATTAAATGGGGGAGCGTGTCCCTTGGATTTCTGACGAAGAACAACACGTCGTCCGCAAAGGCTGCCAATATGTGTTCCTCGTCTCCTGCTCTAACCCCTTTTATATTGGGGTCGTTCCGTATCATGGCCAAGAGGGGCTCGAGTGCCAACACAAAAAGGAGGGGGGACAAAGGGCATCCCTGCCTAGTCCCATTCCCCATTTCGAAGGGAGGCGATAGAGACCCGTTGACCTTAACTCTTGCTCGAGGATGGCGATATAATGTTTGAATTCTCTCTCTCATCCTTGGGCCTATCCCTATATTTTCCAGTGTTGATATCATGAACCCCCAGTCTACCCTATCAAACGCTTTCTCTGCGTCTACTGAGAGGAGTAGACTGGGGGCTCGGTTTTCTTTAATTTGTTCTATGAGTAGGAGGGCTCTAGTTCCATTATCCTTCCCCTCTCTTCCCGATATAAAGCCCACCTGGTCCGGATGGATCACGATCGTCATTATCTCCTTCATACGGTCTGCCAGGATTTTAGCATACATCTTTATATCGATGTTCAATAATGAGATGGGTCTATACCCCGAGCATATCGTGTTATCTTTACCCTCTTTTTCTATGACGGTGATATTTGCCATGGCTGCTTCTCTACTTAACTCATAGTCCCTCCCTATTCCATTATAGTACTGGCAGAGTCGCGGTATTAGTATAGTTCCGAACTTTTGTATATATCTGGTCGTAAAGCCATCGGGGCCGAGGCTTTTCCCTTTACTAGAGTTTTTTAACATTATCCTTATTTCCTCCTCAGTTATAGGTTGATCTAAAATTTCAGCTACCTCGTTGTCTATTCTGGGGAGTTTGCCTTTTCTCAGTACCTCCTCAATATTAGCTTCTTTCTCTCCCGGTTTCCAGTTTTTTTGTTTTACATTATATAGACCCTCGTAGTAACTTCTAAACTCTTCTGCAATATCACTGGTTTTATAGACTAGGTCCCCATTATTTTTCCTTATTTTTTCTATATAGTTCCTGCCTTTTTTTTTTTTGACCATTCTGGCCAGGGCTTTACCGGGTTTATCTCCCCAGATATATCTCTCTCTTTCAATAATATTTAGTTCTTTCTTAGTCTCTTGTTCTAGTAACGCTCTATACTCATCCCTTTTCATTTTTACTTTGTACCATGTTTCTATTTTTTGTCCTTTATTTTTTTTTTGTTCTTGTTCTAATAATGAGATCTCCTTCACTATTTCCTTTAGCTCTTTTGTTTTTTCTTTCTTTTTCCTAGCCCCCTCTATAATAAATATTCCTCTTATGTAGGCCTTGTGAGCCTCCCACAGTGTGCCCCTAGAGATCTCCTCCGTATCGTTTTCTCTAAAGTAGTTTTCTAGTTCTCCTTGCACTCTTTTTACAATTTCTTTATCCTCCAATAAGCTCTCATCTATTCTCCACTCTGGGGGATTCGTTCTCTGATCTGATATATTAAGCTTCATAGTTATAGGTGTATGGTCAGAGATTGTCATTGCTTCAATACCGGTCTCTACTACTCTTTCCAGGAGTCTATGGTCGACCAAGGCATAATCGATCCTAGAGTACGTCCCGTGCACCGAGGAGTAAAACGTATAGTCTAATTTTTTAGGATGTTGCAGGCGCCAAATATCTACCAACTGGGCCTGATGTAGTCTTTGTTTTACTAGTTTCAGCTGTACGTTTCTCGTCCCCTGTGCACGGGATGTACTGTCCATTACAGGGTCTAGGCAAAAGTTAAGATCACCCATTATTATCGGATGCCCGGCCTTGAATTGCTCAAGTTTTATCAGGGCTCTAATCAGATAGTTTGCTGAGTTGTCATTAGGCGCGTATATATTTGCTAGCGTGTATTCCTCCCCTCTTAGTTTTCCTTTTAAAAAAAGGAATCTCCCTTCAGGGTCAGTTACTCTGTCTCCCAGCTCGAAGCGTGTGGAGCCTCGGATGCCGATTGCGACACCTCTGGCTCGTTTTGTAATTGTATCCCCATAGTACCATATAGGGTGATATCGAGACCACAATCTTATTTTTGATTCCAGCGTTAGGTGTGTCTCCTGCAAAAAGACTATGTCTGCTTTATAGAGTTGTACTTCCTTAAGAATTGTATGTCTCTTTGCAGGAGAGTTTAAGCCCTTAACGTTGTAAGATAATAATTTAATTTCTGTCATCTGTACTTATTACACTTTTGTTTGCTTTGTTTACTTGTCTCGAACCAACCTCCCTTTCGTGGGGTCTTGCTTGGATGAACAAGGTGGATCGATGTGGAGTCCACGAGATATCCCTCCCCCCCTCCCCTCTCGCCCCCCTCCCTCTCCCCCCATGGCCTATTAGAGGCCTGGAAGCCAATCTTGGACTCCTCCTCTCCCTTCCTTGGCTCCCCTCCCTGAGGTTGAGCCTAGGGAATGCTCCATGGCTGTCTATTTCTCCATTTATGATCTACCCCTCCCCCGTCCCCCCCCATCCTATTCTTCCTTTAGATTACCCAATCTGGAAGATCAGGTACTGGGATATCCATTTTTTGGCAGAACCTCTCTAGCTCTTCCGGGAATCTTAATCGGGCGGAAGTCCCCCCCTTGAACCCAATCAGGCATGCCGGGAAACCCCATTGATATTTGATATTCTTCGCACACATTAGGTCCAAAAGAGGTCTCAAATATCTTCTTCTCTCTAAGGTTTCTCTTGATAGGTCCGGGAAGATTTAAATCTCCTTTTCTTTATATTTATTGGGGGCTACCCCCCTCAAGCTTCCCCAGATTGCGGCCTTGACCTCGTAGTTCCGAAAGCGTACGATGATGTCTCTGGGTCCCCTTTTTTCTGCCTGTTTGGGGTTCCCTATCCGATGCACCCTCTCAATTTTAATATGTTTGTCTTCTCCTGATTTTCCCAGCAAGGGTTTAAAAAGCGTGTTTATAATCTCTCTTAAATCCTCCCCCTGCACTTCCTCTATTGCACGTATCCTAAGGTTCTGTCGCCTGTTGCGATTTTCCTGATCTTCTAGCCTGTATGCCAGAATTTTTTGACTCTCTGTCAACGCCTGCACTTGTGATTTTAATTTAACCAGTTCTTGGTCATGGTCTACTATTCTTTTTTCTGCCCCCTCCACTCTTTCAAATAGGCCCCCTAATTCAGTCTTTAAACTGTTGATCTCTGTTTTTATTAGGTTTTCCATCCTCAGGAGCATCACGTTCATCTCTGCTTTTGATGGGGGTAGTGCGTCTTGGCTCAGATCATCCATTCTACTTTGCTCAAGATCTCCTTCAAGGGTTGTCTCCCCTTTAGACCGATTTACCATATCTTCTCCTATTCTTTTCTTATCTGTTTTTTTTGTGGTTCCTGGGCTTTTAGCAGAGGGTTCTTGTGTCATATACTGCTGTATCGAGCTGTTACCCACATTGCTTTTAGGGGGTTTTGAGGTGGTACCCCTTGTTGACCTATTCATTTTAAATCTGTTGTTTGGTCTAATTCTTTTCCCCAGTTTATCGCCTTAAGAGCAACAAAAAAACAAAAAAAAACTATTCCTTCCTTTGCTCCCAAAACGACCAAAAAACAAAAAGAAAAGGGAAAAAAAAAGGGGAGGGGGGGACACTCTATCGTTTTACGTATTCCTCACGGATTCCTCACGGATTCTAGAGGGTTCCTGCTCATATACTACAAGCGCTTCCCTCCGGGCCCGCGGATAGCTAGGAGAGAGATTTTCTATCTTTCTAACTATCTGTTTTTACCCTCTGAGTGTCCTCACTCACAGGGGTTGACTGTGATCCCTGACTCACAGTCGTGAGGTATTCAGCGCAGGCTTTCTGAACATTCAATCTCAAAATCGCATTTGGTCACATAATCGGCATTACAGGAGCCTCCGTCTCTATATCGCTCAGTCTTCCCACATCGGGTTCAAAAGATATTCATAAGATATCCGCCTTTAAGGTTCCTCGGCTATCTTTCTCAGATTGCACTAATTTCTCAGATTTCTCAGATTGCACTGCCCTGAACCAACTTCATAGTCACATTTATCTCAATGTCTCAATGTTGTCAATGTTGTCAATTGTTATGTCCCAGGCTCAAGACCAGAATTCCAAGCCCTCCTGGTTTCACTGATTTTTAGACTCAAGATTGCAGTAAACGCTTCCAAATAGTGGTTGCCCCGAGCCCGTGCCCGAAATGTAGTACCCTCGGACTTTAACATCAGAGGCACCCCAATTCGCCAAAGTTTCTCTCCTCCTTTGCCCAACCAAGCCAAACATCAGATGTTAAAACAGTGATATTGTGCCTAGAACTACAGGCAATAATTACTCCACAATAGGGGGGGTGATTGCCAGGGGGGGGGGGGTCGTCGGGCCCTGTCTGTTCTCGGCTCCACAGAGCGCCTCACCCAATCCTTATTTCGTCTCCCATTGGCGCTGTGTCCATGTTATACGGCGGCGGCGGCGTCTCTGGCTCTGCAGGAGGCTGCGTGCACCTTTCCCCTCGGCGCTGTCCCCAGCATACACTCCAAGCTCTTCCGGGCCAGATCGACATCCGAGCGGGTCGCGGGTCGGGGTGGTCACTGTGCTTCCTGGTAGATCTCTCCTCTTTGCCAGAGGCAGCCCATCCTCTCACGCCGGGTAGTCACCTCGCACCTCGCGCCTCGCGGAGCCTCGCAGAGCTTCTCTGTCCCGCTCACAGCCACGGAGCATTCCAGCAGCCCCTCCCTCCTACACGCGTCACGTCCGCATCACGTCCCCATCCCTCGTAGTTCTACAGACAGTGTTGCTGAAAAAGAGTTATTGGTATTTTAAGCAAAACCACACACACTTTTTTCTATATCCAAATCTCTTTATTTTTTTCACAATCAGGTTTTTAACCACTTCAGACCCGCGCTACCGTCAAATGACGACAACAGCGTGGGTCTGAATAGCCAACATGCCGTCTTTTGACGGCATCCCCTTTGGGCGTTCCCAGCGCACGCTGCGGGGAAGCCCTGTGTTGTCCGTGTCCCTTGGACACGGCCAATCACAGATCGCGGCGAACGGCCAATCAGAGTGGCCTTTTGCGATGCGATCTGTGGGCGAATGAGAGATGATCTCATAGATCATCTCTCATTGCCGTTTTACACTGAGACAGCGTCCTGTCTCTGGAGAGGAGAAGCCCGATCTGTGTTCCTTCCTACATAGGGACACAGATAGGTCACCCCCACAGTCACCCCCCCTCCCCCCACAGTTAGAACACACCTAGGATACACATTTAACCCCTTCCTCCCTGCCTAGTGTTAACCCCTTCAATGCCAGTCACATTTATACTGTAATTAGTGCATATTTATAGCACTGATCGCAGTATAAATGTGAATGGTGCCAAAAATGTGTCAAAAGTGTCCGATGTGTCCGCCATAACGTCGCAGTACCAATAAAAATCGCAGATCGCCGCCATTTCTAGTAAAAAAAAAAAAATAAAAAATAATAATTCTCTCCCCTATTTTGTAAGCGCTATAACTTTTGCGCAAACCACTCGCTTATTGCGATTTATTTATTTTTTTTGCCAAAAATATGTAAAAGAATACCCCTTTTGTGTGCTTGGTCTGTCCTTGCTTTGGCGCCCGGTTCAGCAAAAAAAAAACCCCTTACACACACCGGCCGACGACAGCTACATTTGTCTTAAATGCTTCTCCAAGTCTCATCTACGCGCTGTTTATTATTCATCCTTTTGATACGCCCCCTCTGTTTGTTTATTTCAGTCCAAATACGCTTTGCATTTGCATAGAGGCGGCGTTCTCTGTACAGCATGCTCGAGTCTCACGTCGGGGCGTCATGTACGCCCACACGTGACCATCCCGTTGCTTTCTGGGATATGTAGTTTCAGTCAGTATTTCCCTCCGGCTCTTTCCTGCCTCAACGGCCAGCCTCTTCTACGTCATACGTTCGCCACGTCGGACGCTTGCTACGTCGGACGAGTATCTCCCTTAAATAGCTGCTTGTCCTACAACACAGCGCAGATGACACTGGTTGCAGCTGTCTATACCATCTCACGGTAAGATTTCACTCTGACACAAATGTCCACTCCATGCCTCTCAGTACTTTACACTGGGTACTCTTCCCAGTATTTATATATCCATGTCTAATGTTCCCCTGCAAGTCTACGGAATAGAGACTTTCGGTCCTTCCCATAATACTTATTGCAAATAAAAATCTTTTAGAACCCATGCAAATTACCCCATGTCCCCTTATTACATACATTTCGTTTCCGTTTTTCATTTCCCATATTTTTTCTTTTTTCTATTATGTTCAGACCTACCCGTGCTATTCAAGCACACCTACATTCCATGTCCAGTGTCCTTTTATTAACCGTCTCCATTCCCAGCACACCCCTGTCTCCATGTAAGTAAGCTTTTTCTTTGGCTTAAATATAAATTTCTTCCTATTCCCTCCTTTCTTGTCTACTGCAACTAATCCCCGTTTTCTCATTAAGTACCACACCTCCTTTTGATCCACACGATCGAGCTGTCGAAGTGGTCTATTTACATCTGTGTGTTCCAAAGTGGGGGGTGTTGCTCCACCTGGTGGCGAAATACGAGATGGCCTATGGTCTTCTGTGGTCAAAGGGTGAGCTCAACCGTTTGTAGCCTCTGCAGCCCAGTAATATCATGTTTAATATGTATATGTATATTTTGTACCTACATCCTGTGTATGTATAAAATTAACAATGATGTTTTTCTACACTTTTGTAGTTTAATCAATCTAAAAGCCGTGATTGTTACCATCTACCCCTGAGGAAGCTTATTATAAGCGAAACTGTCGGGATACAACAATCAACTGTTGGCTCAAACCTGATTTTATTTACCTCTGACCGATCATTTGTCTATTTTATAGTATTCATAGAACTTTTTCGTTTTCTGTGAATAATTACTGCATTGATGTATATTTAATAAATAATAATTTTTTACTTTTGTACCTCCTGGTTTGTAAAATATTTTCTTTCTCATGCTAACAACAATAATCTTTTGCTAACAGCACCGTCTAGAAAATCCCATTTTCTCCTCCTTTCCTTTTTTTTCTATGTAAAAGAATACGTATCGCCCTAAACTGAGAAAAAAAATGTTTTTTTTTTTTTTTAATTGGGATATTTATTATAGCAACAAGTAAAAAATATTGTATTTTTCTTCAAAATTGTCGCTCTTTTTTGTTTATAGCGCAAAAAATAAAAACCGCACAGGCGATCAAATACCACCAAAAGAAAGCTCTACTTGTGGGAAAAAAAAGGACGTCAATTTTGTTTGGGAGCCACGTCGCACGACCGTGCAATTGTCAGTTAAAGCGACGCAGTGCCGGAAGCTGACATTTCACCTGGGCAGGAGGGGGGTGTATGTGCCCAGTAAGCAAGTGGTTAACAAACAAAATTACCTAATTTGCATTTTTTTTTTTGGTATTTTTTTTTTTTACAAAAAACTTGGTGTTTATTCTGAAGAATATAGAAGAATGACAATGACAAAATGGGTACAAGAGCAAGAATAAAATCAGAGAAATGCAAAGACTGGCATGTGTCTAGATCACGTACAGCATATTAAGTGATTCATTACAAACAGTTTTGAAGGTAACATTAAACAACAGTTGGTTCCTCGCCACAGGTAGCCGCAGTGCCCAACCAAGAGTCCCAAATCTTGTTAAATTTATTCGGACAACCCCTATGCTTATATAGCTCCCTCTTATAAGGCAGGACCATGTTGACCGCCGAGATCCACTCCTGAGGCGTCGGCAAGGAGACCCGCGACCATTTTCTCGCAATTAACAACCTGGCGATAAAGAGTGACTCTTGCAAGAACAGTTTATGGTATTTATCAGCGTTAGGGTCTGGGAAAACACCCAGTAAGCATTGTTTAGGGCAGAGTGTCAACGGAGACCCCATCTCATCATGTATAAAGCGCACTATATGAGACCAATAGTCCTGTATTACAGGGCACGACCAGATGAGATGAAAAAAGGTACTGGTCGGGCTATCACATCTGGGGTACAGAGGGTTGTGGTCAGGCTTGTACTTAGCTATGCGAATGGGAGTCAGGTAAGACCTATGCAGGATATACATTTGGACCAGGCGGTCGGATAGCCTAACAGAGACCTTCCTACACGTATCCATAGCATCCTCCCATTCATCGTCCACCCACTCCCCCACGTCCCCAGCCCAGCGATCCCTCAAAGTATAGGCAAGAGCCACCGCCCCAGAGCGAAGCAGGGACTCATAAAATATCGAGATAAGTTTGAGTGGATCTTGTCCCAATAACCTATCAAGAATAGTCATTCGGTCCAAATTAGGAGGGTCACAACAAAACTGGGACTGGAGGGCGTGGCGAAGCTGAAGGAAGCGAAAATGCATGGAGTGTGGAAGGCCAAACCCGTCTCGAAGCTGCTGGAAAGATTTCAGCGTGGAGCCAGTATAAACATCCTACAAAAAGATCACCCCGTGATTAAGCCATAACACATGGTCTGGAACAGTAAGCAACTCTGGCAAGCAAGGGTTGTCCCACAGTGGAGTATGAGAATGAGTGGGGGGCAGTTTAAGTCTATGTCTCACTACAGCCCATATCCTACAGTGAGTGTGTAACAGCGTCCCCCGTTCACCCAACGTCCATGGCTCTGTAGGGTCTCTAAAAATGATCTGGAAGGGATGGGTGTACCTGCGCGCCTCAGGAGGGCAGACCAGTGCTAGGTAGCGATCCTTGTCCTGTTTGTCTATATAATAGAAATGGGACAGCTGTGCGGCCAAATAATAAAAATTAAAGTCGGGCAGCGCCGCGCCACCCAGGTCAGTGGGGCTTTTCAGTGCCTGCCATGACAGCTTATGTCGGGAACATCCCCACACAAAGGAATTTAGGATAGATTCTATGACCTTAAAAATTCTAAGCGGCAGGTACACCGGTGCATGCCAGAAAACATACAAGAACTGGGGAGCAGGACCATCTTAACTAGGTTCACCCGGCCCATAACTCCAAGGGAAAGTTCAGCCCACGTTTGAGTCTTGGACTTCAGGGTTGCGATCAAAGGTTCTATGTTGAGTGTAATAAAGTCCCTCGGGTACCGACTAATGACTATACCTAAATATTTCATGGAACTTACCTTAAGTAGAGGAGAGGAGGATTGAGGCTCTGTGGGGACGCTTACGTAGATGGGAAGGATTTGGGATTTATCCCAATTAATCTTTAGGCCCGAGTAGCTGCCAAAGTGCTGTATAATTTCCAGGGCCGTCTGTAGAGACGGACCCGCTTCAGCCAGGTACAATAACATGTCATCGGCGTACAAACTAATCAGCTCCCTCACCTCCCCACGACACAGGCCCTGAATACCCGGATGTACCCGCAAAGCGGAGGCAAGGGGCTCCACCGCCAGTGCATACAACAACGGGGAGAGAGGGCAACCCTGGCGCGTACCCCTGGACAATGGGAAAGAGGTCGATACCCGCCCATTAACCAAAACCCTGGGGCTGGGCCCACTGTACAGGAGTCGGACCCGTTTAACAAATCTGGGACCAAATCCGAACCTGGCCAGACACACCCAGAGGTACTCCCACTCGACAGAGTCGAATGCCTTTGCGGCGTCAAGAGACACCACAACCCTGGAGCCCATCTGGTCGTGTGTGGCCTGCAAGTTCATGTGAAGCCTACGCAGGTTAAATGCTGTGTTCTTAACAGGCATAAATCCAGTTTGATCCGGATAGATCACTGAAAGGATCACCTTATTCAAGCGCAGCGCCAGGATCTTGGCCAGAATCTTCACATCCAGTTGAAGAAGAGATATGGGGCGATAGGACTCAGGGAGCTCCAGATTTTTACCAGGTTTGGGTATCAGCACAATAAAGGCTTCAAACATAGAGGGGGGCAGGGACCCAGATTCAAATATACAGGAAAATAATTCATGCAGTTTAGGAACAAGAACGTCCGCGTACATCGTATAAAATTCAAGGGGGAGACCGTCCGAGCCAGGTGCCTTAGACGGGTTAAGGTGGGACATGGCCTCGGCTATGTCATCTTTTGAAATAGGGGCCTCCAGCATCTCCCTATGGGACTGGATAAGTACCGGTAGGTCAATAGCATCAAAAAGAGCCTCCAACTCCTCCCGCGTGCAAGTAGTTTCAGAAGAGTATAAGGATGCAAAGAAGGCGCGAATCTCCCCAGCCACTAAATCGGGATCAGTAAGCAGCTCACCATCGGCAGCTCGAAGGGAGACCACCGTAGGAGGCTTGTTGTCCAGATGGGCAAGATAGGCCAGGAGACGTCCCGCCCGTTCTCCACACTCATACACTCTCTGCTTACTATAAAATATTTTCCTCTCTGCCTGCTCAAAATGAAGATTGTTCACCAACCTGGCTTGTAGTTTTAAGCGGTCGGCCATGGCCGCGGACGGATCAGCAGTGAACTCCCGCTCTATATCCATCAAGGATTGCTCAGCCTGTCTTACCACCTGAGAGGAGGTTTTCTTGTACCTGGCAATACGATGGGAAAGATACATGTGGGCATGGGACTTAAAAGAGTCCCAGACCACATCTGGTGATGCCGTAGTTCTATTAGTCTGGAAAAAAAAATCCCATTCCACTCCAGCCTCCTCCAAATAGGGGATGACTGACAACCAGAAGGGATTGAGTTTCCAGTAAAAGGTCGTGGGGGTAGAATTGAGCCGAAATTCGGCCCAGTAGGGAGCATGGTCAGATAGGACCCGAGGACTGAACCCCACGTCCCCCAAAAACGGCAGCAGGGACCTGGGCACCAATATCAGATCTATGCGGGACATGGAATTATGAGTGGCAGAAAAACAGGAGTGTGTCCTATCTGAGGGGTGACGGTGTCTCCACGTGTCCACCAGGCTCAGATCTGCAAGTAGCTTGCCGAATCTAGTGATAGGTTGGGCCGAGTCATCAGGTGAGGAAGAAGACAGCCTGTCCAGGTCTCTATTCGACACATTGTTAAAGTCTCCTAGCCAGAGAGCGGGCACTGTGGGGAACTGGGCCATGAAGGACAAACTCTCTGTCAAAACTGCAAATTGCAAAATTGCTAATATCAGAAGTTCCAGACCATGTATCCTGGCATGCAAAAATAAAAATCTTCCCTGCTGGTCAGATTGGAGCGACAGCAGCGAGAATTGTGCGGTCTTAGCCACCAGAATTGCGACACCCCTAGAATTAGCTGTGTATGGAGCCTGATAGATCCAGCCCACCCAGGGTGTCTTAAGTGATAGTTGAAGTTGGCCTGTAAGATGGGTCTCCACCAACACCATGAGCTCCGCTCGCTGTGCTTTGAGGAATGGCAGTACTGCATTCCGTTTGGGACGGGCCCGGATACCACGCACATTCCAGGTTATACACTTCAGGGTGGGCATGGTACAGTAAAACAATATACGGCGTCCCCAACCCCCTGCGCCGCAAACCCGACCACCCGCACCTGAGTGAGGGCCCCGGACGCCGCACATGGAGCCTCGAGGGACCCGGGCAGGACACTGAAGAGGGAGCCACCCCCACCCAGATCCACAATGTAATCTACCATAAAGAGAAGAGGGAGCAAGGGCATACACATTACAATATTTAAGCAGACAAGATAGCATGGACATACCCCCCTCCCAAATGGGTGAGGGAAACCCAGGAACAGCCATACAGCCCGATAAGCACCAGCCAGGGACATTCTTCATCATGAAATCAGCAACATTAGTAATACACCAACAAGAAAACTTAAACTGAAACGTAAAACAAACACTGGGGTGCCCGGGCCGGCGATGCGGCGAAAAAAAGACACCAGCATCAGACCAAGCCCGGACAGACCAGGGAAACAACTTTAGTGCAAGATTGCAATTATTACAGTAATAGTCAAAAATAGCGAGACCCGCTAAGGCACTCGCGACTAGGGGGACGGTTATCCGCTGCAAACCAAACAGCAGCGCAAGGAGTGGGACCACCAGGCTCGGAACCTTAGGATGGCAAACAAGGGGAACAGAACAGGATACCAAGTCATGAGTCCAGAACCTGAGTGTCATAACGGGCGGTAGCTTGCAAACATAGTCAGTGAAGTGGGGCTACCATCTGAGCATATACCCTCCGGGGGTTCAGGGGGGAGGAAAGAGGATCATTTCCAAGTTCGGGGGAGGGGAAGAACAGCCGAGACAGTTTCAATGATAGGGGGGAGAGAAGAGATTTGCAATCACCCTGGGATAGTTCGTCTCTGATGCACTGAGCGGGGCAAAAAATCAGATAGGGGAGAGGGAAGGCACAGTACTAGCAGGGGAAACGGCAGTCCCAGAGTTCCAAAAAGGGGGAGAGTGAACACACGATGGGTACCGCAACCAGGATTCAAGCCTGCACTCGGGCAGGGGGTGCCCCATTCTCCAGCCACGCAAAGACAGCCACCGGTGTGTCGAAGAAATGGGCACGGCCCTCGCCAACCACCCGAAGCCTAGCCGGAAACAACATGGCGTAAGAGAAGTAGCGGACCCGCAGTTGTCGCTTGGCTTCCGTGAACAAGGCCCTCTTCTTCTGGACGTCCGCTGAGAAGTCTGGGAAAACACTGATTTCCGTGTTCTTGAAGGGGATGTTGCCTTGTAGTCGGGTGAGGCGTAGGACCGTGTCGCGATCCCGAAAGTTTAGCATTTTGTCCGAGGAGGAGCACACTGCGGGGGGGGGGGGTTTAGCCGCCAGCCTGTGGGCCCTCTCGACTACAAAGGAGGTAGAGAACTCAGCGCGGCCGAATGTCTTAATAAGCAAGTTTTCCAGAAACGTCGGGGGATCGGCGCCCTCCTCGCCCTCGGGCAGGCCCACAAAGCGTAAGTTACATCTCTTTAAACGATTTTCGACGTCATCTTGCTTGGCCATAACCAAGATAAGCTGATGTTGTAAGCGTTCAGTTGTGATCTGTAATGGCTGCACGTCTTCCTCCACGTGGCTAATCCTAGTCTCAGCCTCTGTAACCCGGTCCCTAAGCTTCTGCATATCCTGGCGAATGAGGGAGACATCAATTTTCACCTCCTCAATCTTCCCTATTAATGTGCTCTTGCAATCAGATATAGCCTCCAGCACTCTGGCGTTCGGGTCAGCAGAAGAAGAGGAACCAGCGCCATCTTCCCCCTCAGCCTCCTTGTCTGTGAGACGGAACTTGGCAAGTTTAGCAACAGCATCCAACTTAGTTTTCGGAGGAGACAGGATCCCGGATGAAGCAGGGTAGCAGAAGATCCAAGTCCCAACCAAAATTTAGGCAATAGCAGCCCCAGGATATTAAAAACGGAAAAATAGCAAGCGGAGCTCCCGTGCAGCACTCCTCACACCATGGCGGTCCAGGCCACGCCCTTTTTTTGGTATTTTTGATTCAAAACATATAAAAAAAAAATCAGATTTTTTTTTGTATTTTTGATTAAAAACATATAATTTTTTTGATTTTATTTGGTATTTTTTATTAAAAACCTATAATTAATTTTTCAGATTTTTTTTTTGGTATTTTTTATTAAAAACATTATTTTTTTTATTTTTATTTTTGGTCTTTTTGATTTAAATTATCTATTTTTTAAAACAAATTTTTTGGTCGTTTTGAATTTTTTAAAGGAATATTCCAAAAGTAAAATCCCCAAAATCAAACCCTCCCCAGAACATCGATTATATTTTTTAATTTGATTTCAACTTGATTGGTCCTCTAACGTATCTCCCTGTTCGCCCGTTGAATCTCCTCAAACTCCTCCCTGCAGGCCTGGACATCATTAATCAGAAGATGAGCACTGAAGGAATCAAAGCCGCCACCAGCTCCTGAAATGTGTGACCAAAACATGTATTAAAATTTTGCAGGCCTACATCTAGATTAGCTGAAGCTGTGTTAGAATGTTACTTTACCAGATGTGGTGGCAGGCTGGTCATCATCATCATCATCCCGCGGGGGTGGGGCTTGGGTGCTGCTTGCTGCAGTTGAAGCTTCATGACACCCTACGAGAAAGAAGAAAATGTAAACATGATTTTAGAATCTTATACAGGCCTGAAAGAGGAATCTCATTCAGTTTAGACAAATTGATGTTTTGAACAACCCCTCTGGGCAGAACACAAGGATTGTAGGCCTTCCCAAAGATCATTACATTTCTTGTACCTTTGCTATAGATTTCAACATGTAGGCAAACCAAGTATACACTGGATCACCTCACCTCTGTGTGAACCCATAAATGGGTAATTCTTGTGACCAACAATTCGGAAAATGAGTCCACATGTGGCAACAACTGCTGAGCAGACTCTACTTTTACTGTATATTTTTTTTTTTACAAGAATAGAATTGATTTAAGAACACATCAACATTAATTCCACAACTGATCTCACTGTAAAATAAAAAATGTCACACGTTTCATGGTTGTAAGCACAATATTTGGTTGTAGGAGTTGTCGTTTCGAAAGAACTACGACTTTTACGACAAATTCTTGGGCCCAAAAAAATGAAATCCATACAGTACAACCTGCAAGAAAAAGCACATGGCGCCAAAATAAAAGACAAAAAAATAAGACATGAAAATTACTTACTTCTTCTAAGAACTCTCCTGATCCTGTTCATTGTGTCTGGCTCCCGCAGCTTCAGGTACGACCACCTTTTTCTCGTCTGCTCTTTACTTCTTTGGACACCAAATTTCCGAAACAGAATCCTCCTCACCTTCTCCATAATCCCTGCCTTGACCTTATTGGGGTACTTATAAGGTCCACGCTTCCCATCATAGTCCTCTTGTTCAAATATGAGGACCATCTCCACCATTTCTGGAAAGGTCATGTTGGTGGCCTTATATCTCCTTCTCCTGGAGATCTTTCCTTCCGCCTGGCCTGGCTCCTGTTGTGCTGCCATATTTTTTTAGCATGTGCTCCCCGATATAAAAAAAATAATGAAAGGGGTGGGGAAAGGACGACACCGAACGTCAGGGGTGGGGAGACGTGTGTAGCGTTGCACATGCGCGTCTATAAAGGGATACCACGTGAAGTGAAAGTGGCGTGCCCAGTTGGCGGAAGACGGCGGAGACAACGATCTGATACGATGACGGTATGTAACTACATTTTAAGTTTATTAGTGATGGGATGAGTTGGTGGGCTATTTAAATATGATATGCTAGGAGAAAGTTACAATAAACATTTTAGGAAATGGCCATCTATAGTGCTGTCGTACGTAACCGCGTTTAGATACAGCATTTTGCTCAAAGTATTGTGTGTGGGCAAGGTCGTTTTTCACAGATGTATTTGTAAAACACGTGGTTTAATACATGTTGAAAATGGTCGCTTTTAAGTTTTGCCCAAACTAGATCGTTTCTAACGTTTCATCCACAAATGAGTGAGGGATCTAGGCCTCATTACACACAACTGGTCATCTTTTTCTTTTGAACTGACCAACACATGATATGCTAATTCCTCCTTGTCGTTTGCATGACGAAAGAGAAGGGGCGGGGAAACATCGAATTCCTAATCATGGGCGGAATACGTGTGGGGAGTGTATGTAGTGCTCGAACACACGTGTCGTACGTCCGACCGGGGTGCGGAAGGAAGACGATTGAACGACAGGCGTGTAGGTAGGCTTTAAACTTGGGACAGCAG
Source organism: Rana kukunoris (assembly GCA_029574335.1). NCBI lineage: Eukaryota > Metazoa > Chordata > Amphibia > Anura > Ranidae > Rana > Rana kukunoris. The sequence goes on along the minus strand of CM056055.1, from coordinate 89,192,115 downwards.
TGGCCTATTCAGGAAAGACAGACATTTAAGGGCTAGATGTTGATAAAGAGTACTCGAGTTTCAAGACTGTGGATTGACATTATTGTATTTTTATTTGTTTTTGTCTGGCAGAAATGAACAAATTCAATAAAAAGGATTTCTTGGAAGTCTTTATAGACAAGTGGAGGGAGCAGCCAGTGCTGTGGGCCACCAAAGATCCTAGGTCCCGGAACAAAGACCTGAGAAGAGCAGCACTGGAGAGCCTGCTCCCACTTGTGCGCAGACAGGTGGGGCCTGATGTGACTGCTGAGCAGTTGGAGGTCAGAATTGGGACATTGAGAGGCTCCTACAGGAAGGAACGCGTCAAGGTCTTGAAGTCAATGAGGTCTGGAGCTGGAGCAGGGCAGGTATATGTACCAAAGTTGTGGTACTACAACAGACTGCCCTTTCTGGATGACCACCTGGAAGTAAGGGACTCACTTTCCAGCCTTCCCCCCAGAAGACGGAGTGGAAGAGGGAGGTCCAGCCTTCCCTCCAGCCAACCTGATGCTCCTCCAGTAGATGAGCCCTCTAAGCAGCCTTCCATCCTGGAGGAAAAGCCGGATTTGGCTGTCTGGAGCCAGGTATAGTACTTTCAATGTGCAAATGTGTGTGTGGTTTAAATTTTGCTAAATGGATGTTTAAGATGTTTACAGGGAAAAAAAAGGACTAGCTAAATGTGTTTTACATATCATTAGTCAGTAGTGGCCACTAATGTTGAGGTTAATTTTTTTTTTTTTTTGCGAAATATTTCTATAAACATTTTTTAGGAAACATACAAAAACAAACAGAAGGACACAAAATACATATATATATTAACATACAAACAATTTACAAAAATGGTCTCAGTGTATTAAGTTAATCTACGTTGGTTATAGTATGGATAATATGGATATTTCAAGATCCAAAACTCATCTTCTATCGGGTGGGTTCCAAAACTATATTTTCCCCTATTGTACCTCTAGGACCTCAGGAGGATAGTCCCCGGGGGTAGATGGAAGAAGAATGTGAAGAAGGGGAGGGGGGGAGTGTGCGGGAGATAAAACACAAGTAGAGGAGAGGGGAGAGAGGGATGAGAAAGCAAGGAGAAAGAAGAGAAAACAGAAAAAAAAAGGGTGAAAAAAATCCTAATACTAAGTGAATTAAAGTGTATATTTTAAGTTTAGATTCTGCTTAAATAAATAGTTGTATATCATTTAATGAGTTGGAGGGACTAATAAGCCCACACACCATTATTTAGTGAGAGAGGGGAAAACAAATAGAGGGAGGGGAAAAAGTACAAAAACTAAGTGGATATAGGTGTACATTTCAAAATTAATGAAGTAAGTTTAGAGTATTTATTTTCAATTTATATTATATCTAAATATATAAATAATTTATTATATTAGTGCATTAAGAAGAGAAGGTTAAACATATACAAACTGCAGGGCTCAGAATGATTGGCTTATCAATTTCTTGACAAACAGTTTGCAACAGTCATGAGCTGAAAATTGTGTGTGATTTTGGAAACCAAAAGTAAAACTGTCCCTTTTTTTAATACACAGGAGGACATTAGGAAAGTGCCAGGCAGGAGGGGGCAGGGTGAGTGGCACAGAGGAGGTGGCAGGGGCAAGTTTACCGGAGGAGGTTGCAGGCCCAAGTGGCTTGGAAGAGGTGGCAGGCCCAAGTTGCTCGGAGGAGGTGGCTGGGCCTAGTAGCAGTACTAGGTGTCAGGTGCCTCCAATACGCCTTCAACCCAGAAGGGCCGCAAGGGATACAAGGGTTCGTGAGGCCTCACTGGCCCTCATTCGTGAGGCACAGGCCAGCCTCCAGCAGCCTGCCACCTCTCAGGAGGGCTTTTTGACCACTATTATGGCCAAAATGGACCGCATGAGTGAGGACCAGTGTCTCCTCTTTGAGGGACTCCTCGTCATCTTAGCCAATAAGGCGGTGAGGGGTCTTCTCACGGAGGAGACGTGCTCTGTTCGCATCACCATCCGGGAAGAACAGCTCGCTCACAACCTCCTTCTTCTTCTTCTTCTTCTTCTTCTTCTCCTCCTCCTGCTCCTCCTTTTTCTTCTTCTTCTTCTTCTTCTTCTTCTTCTTCTTCTTCTCCTGCTCCTACTGCTTCCCCTACTCATTCTTCTCCTGCTCCTACTGTTTCCCCTACTCATTCTTCTCCTGCCCCTACTGCTTCCCCTACTCATTCTTCTCCTGCTCCTACTGCTTCCCCTACTCATTCTTCTCCTGCTCCTACTGCTTCCCATACTCATTCTTATCCTGCTCCTACTGCTTCCCCTACTCATTCTTCTCCTGCCCCTACTGCTTCCCCTACTCATTCTTCTCCTGCCCCTACTGCTTCCTCTACTCATTCTTCCCCTGCTCCTACTGCTTCCCCTACTTATTCTTCTCCTGCCCCTACTGCTTCCCCTACTCATTCTTCTCCTGCTCCTACTGCTTCCCCTACTCATTCTTCTCCTGCCCCTACTGCTTCCCCTACTCGTTCTTCACCTTCTTCTTTTGCTTTTCCTTCTCCTCCTCCTCCTCCTTCTCGTTCTCCTCCTCCCCTTGATTCGATTTCTCCTGCTCCTTCTCCTCCTCCACCATGTTCTGCTACTCCTCCTCCTGGCATGAGTACTGCCTCCATGGCCCCGCCTCCAGCCAGGCAGAAGAGGAAGGCTGCTGAGAAGGCTGCAGAGAGGGTCAAAGAGCAGGCTGCAGGGAATCCACCAAGGAAGGCCTTGCGAAAAACCAAATGATGACTCCCTTCCTTCCAGGTGGTGTACCAGAGGACAGTCTGCTGTAGTACCACAACTTGGTGACATCTGCCTGCCCTGCCTCAGTTTCTGACCTCTGGGAGTCCAAGACCTTGACACGTTCCTTCCTGGATGAGCCTCTCAACTCCCAATTTTTGACTCCAACTGCTAAGCAATCACATCACGCCCCACCTGTCTGTGCACAAATGGCAGCAAGCTATCCAATGCTGCCTTTTTTGTTTTTGGACTTTGAATAATAACCCAATTAAAATGGTGATTTTTAAGTTTACAGTTCATACTTGTCTATGTGTTTTTACTCCAAAAAATAATGTAGCTTGTGAGAAGGCAGGTTATGTTTTTTAATAATTATAAAGGTGTAATTAGAAAGAGACAGATGAGATAAGACCAAACAATAATGTTTCAGTGGGGGGTAACTTGACACCCAAAAACAACTAGATGATTATAAATGGGGGAAAAAAAAAAGGTAAAAATGAAGATCAGGATTTGAAATACAGGACAAAAAAATAATAATGAGATGATCTCATTATTTTTTTTTATTTTTTTTTTGTCCTGTATTTCAAATCCTGATCTTCATTTTTACCTTTTTTTTTTATTTATAATCATCTAGTTGTTTCACAAACTATGTCAGAACTCTGTGGGAATATCAGCAGAAAATTAAAAAAACACTGGTCCTGTTTTGTGCTATTCTAATATTTTTTTCAAAGCGCTGCAATTAAACGATGCAATAATGTTGGCAGCATGACGAATGTGCTATCTCCATTCCAAACTCTACTTTTACCAAGGATGTTCTCCAGTCTCCTACTTTTATCTGAGCATGCGCGGGTTTTCTTAGCATACACACGATCGAGGTTCTCATCGGGAAAACAGCCTGTCGAGAACCTCGTCAAGCCAAATTCGACTCCCGTCCAGAAAATAGAGACCCTGCTCTCTATTTTGGCTCGACGAGCTGCCTGACGGTTTGCTCGACGAAAGTACACACGACCGGTTTTCTCGGCAGAATAAGTCTCCCAGCGAGCTTCTCGCTGGATTCGGTCATGTGTATGGGGCCTGAGATGCACTACACCTGCATATATATGCGCCGATGTACGTGGATCTGGCTCCACAAATCCAGATTGGTTCTTTTAGGCAGCATTGATATAATAATAAGCCACACATTGTTAAGTATCCAAAAATATTTATTGTTTCACACGACAAAAGGTGTCATTTTTATTTTTTCAAAAAATATCTTAATAGAAATTCTTTCTTTTTTTATTATCAAGAAATATACTTTTGCTTTGAAATATTTGCCTACATCAATTTTTTATTTTTATTTTTAAATTTTTTGTTATTTTTTTTAGAGATATCTTTTTTCTTTCTTATATATCTTTTTTTTTGGTTTATTTTTTTGACAAAAACAAAATTAACAAATATCTGTTTAAAACGCATGAACAATGACCAACTTATTAGCAGTTGTCGTTGTTCATGCGTTTTAGCCAGAAAAATAGAGATTACACTTTGAAAAAAATAACAAAAAAAACATACAGAGAAAAAAAAGAAAAAAAAAATGTAAACCCTCCCCAGAACATCCATTACATTCTTTAGTGTTCGCTCCACCGCTTGTGTTTTATTTTTTATCTGCTGTACGCAGATATTTATGTCCTCAATTTGAGACCTGCAGGACAACACCTCCCCAATTAAGACCTGGGCGCTGTAGGTGTCCAGTCCATCCCCAACAGCACGAATACCTCCTGAAATTTGGAAACAAACCATGTATTATAATTATGCAGGCCTACATCTATTACCTGAAGCTGTGCTGTATGACACTGACCTGATGTGGTGGCATTTTCCACGTCCTGCACATCCGGCGGGGGTGGGGCTTGGCTCTGTGTGGGGGTTGTCTGCTCCACTCCTACAGCTTGATTGCGCCCTATGAGATTGTAAAGAAGGAATACATTAATCAAAAAGATTACAGGTCTGAAAGAGGAATATCAATCATTCTTTTTGTAACGTGTGCTACAATTGTCTGTTTTTACAATCCTTCTAAGCTTAACACAGGATTGTATCCATTACCAAAGCTGCAACATTTCTCTATCTTTGGCCAAGTTTCCTACATGGAAAAAGTATCACTGGATCACCTCTGTGTGACACCCTAACTAGGTTGTTCTTGTGGCCAACACTCAGTGCCGATCCTGACCTCCCTGGGGCCCTAAGCAAAATGACATGGCACATTAAAAATGAGAAGCAGGGGTGCTGACGACAGTGACATGTCACATTAAAGAAAGTTGCGAAGTGGGGGGAGGGGGTGTTCTGCTGTCAGAAATGACATCTTACATTAAATTGAAAAGCAGGGGGTGCTGACTTCTTACCTCTTCTCCCATGCAGCCAGCAAGTTGAGAAGCAGGGTGAGGGGGCGAAAATGACTTCTTATCATTTGGGTGGGCCCTTTGAAGCTTTGCGTGGCCCCTAAGCGGCTTGCATAGTGAGCCTATAGAGCTAATCAGCCATGCCAACACTTGTGCTACTAAGTCCATATGTGTAACCAACTGCTGAGCATACTCTCCTTTTACTGTCTATTGACTTAAGTTGGATTATTTAAATCTAGTTAATAACACATCTACAATACGTTAACTAAAAATGTGGTCTCACATAAAAAGATCATAAATAGAATGAACGACTAATTATTATGCCCACAAACATGAACCTTGAGACATGTATTCTTGAACTGTATATTGTAAGGGGTTTGCTCGGTAGCGGGGGTGTGTGACCCCCTGGATGGGTTCACTACACACTGAACTATACAGAGAGGCAGCCGAAGATGGTTGAAAACAAAGAGTTTGGTTTATTCTTCCATATTGCTGGAAACAAGTGCAAGCATCCAAACAGCATAAACAAAACAAAACATAAAATAAACCCTTGCCACTTGGGGCGTCTACCTTCACCACACAGGAACCTATCTATGGAGTCTGGCACAGCCTACTGCTGGGCAGACACTGCTGGTCATACAGCAGAGAAACAATAGTCTTTTTTGATTTTTATCACACAGAAAAATCAACAACCACCTCACCTCTTCAGAAGTCTTTCTCACTGCTCTCCTTAACTCAAAAAGCTTCAGGATGCAGCAATCAGTAGTCATCCTCCTGATGACTTATAGAGACCTTAATTGCCTCATTCTGAACAGCTGAAGTTTTCCAACGCCCTAAACCTTTCTGGCTATTTCTGCAGCCGACACCTGATAGTAATTGGTGAATTGTCTAAACAAGGCAGAAATGTATCTCCCATCTGTGACAACACCCACAGATTTACCTGACTTCCTGTCACAATATATACAACCTGAAAGAAAAAGCACATGCCGCCAAATAATAAAAACAAATAATCAGAGTACTGTTAGAAAAAAAATTCAAAATCATAATTCAGCAATTCATAATTTATGGCAAGCTTGCAAAACATATTTGGTTTTATGATTAATCATAGTAATTAGGTATGACTGAATGACCTTTTTCAATTGATATGACATAATTCTTCAATCTAAAGCTGAGTATTGCTGGATATTTTTGGTTAGCCAATTTGAGAATGTCATATAAGAAATCTGGTGTAGGGTGACAGGAATAGATATCTTTAGAATAAATTAGTATTTACGTAGTGATATCAATAATATACTAGTTTACATCTCTTGTTAAGCTAGTTTAGTAAAATTGTATTTATACTAATATGTATTAGTGTATATGAAGGTATAGCTGGTAATATTAATATATGTTCATATAGATTATGAGCCAGATTCTCGTAGATCTGCGCTTTTTCTGCATAGCATAGCCTATCTCATTTACGCTATGCCTCCGCAGCTTTTACAGGAAAGTGCTGTATCCTCAAAGCACTTGCTCTGTAATTTGTGGTGGCGTAGCGTAAATGGGCAGGCGTAAGGCTGCGTAATTCAAAGTAGGAAGGAGGTGGGCGTGTTGTATTGAAATTAAGCGCACCCCCGCGCAGAACGAACTGCGCATGCGCCGGGCAGAAACGTAGCCCACTGCGCATGCTTCATAGTACGCCGCAAATACATTGATTTCGACGTCAAAGTAATTAACGCAAAGCCCTATTCGCGACGAGTTATGTAAACGACGTAAACAACAGAAAAAAACTACGCTGTCCCGACGCCCATACTTAACATGGCATACGCCGGACCTACGCAAGGTTACCCCTAATATAGCAGGGGTAAACTATGTAAACTACGACGACGGCGCGCAAATACGTTCGGGAATCAACGTATCAGGGTCATTTGCATATTCAACGCAGAAATCGACGGGAACGCCAACTAGTGGCCAAGCATAACATTGCAACTTAGATCCGACGGTGTAAGTGACTTACGCCAGTCGTATCTACGCCAAATCTATGCGTAACTGATTCTAAGAATCAGTTGCATAGATACCCAGGCGGAAAAACAGAGATATGATAGCATATATGGAGCTACGCCGTCGTATCTCTTACAAGGATCTGGCCCTATATGTTACATCATCTGCACATCACTCTAAGTACATTCTAAGTATAGACTGTCACATGTGTGCCTGTCAATCAAACTCCATACGACTCTGTGCTAAGATTTTCATATTGCTGAACATAGCAGAAATTAATGTGCCATACAAGGGTCTAAGTCTGAACAGTGTGAGGTCATGACGTTCCGTTGTAACATATATTTAAGCTTTGCTTTAAAGAAGGCTGAACACACTTGTTCCATATGCGGGTCTCTGCGGCCTCCCTGTCCCGTTTTACTTTTTATTTTTATTTATATTTTTTCTTGTTTTACTATGGCCTCCCTCTCGGTAATCTCATGGAATGTCTGGGGGCTCAACTCCAAAATTAAGCGGGCATTGGTTTTTAAATTTCTCCAGCAGTACTCCCGGATGTTTGTATTCTACAGGAGACGCATCTAGTGGGTGGCAGGATACTCAGCCTGCGTAAACCGTGGGTTGGGCACTACTATCATGCCACCCACTCGAGTAGGGCCAGAGGGGTTAGCATCCTTATCCGCAAGTCCCTAACGTTTAAGCTGCTCGACCTGCATCTGGACCCAGAGGGTAATTATGTGGTGGTACACGCCGTAATGGCTGGTATGCCGCTGGTTCTGGTGGGCCTGTACAATCCCCCCCTGCTACTATTGGACTCCTCAATAAGATTGTTCAGCTGGTGGCGTCCTATTCCACCGCTGCGGTCCTCTAGCCGGGGATTTCAATATGGTACCCTGCCCGAATTTGGATAGGATGTCCTCAGGATCTGCGGTTGACTCCCCGCTATCCTGGTGGGCGGAGGCCGTCGGCCTCACGGATGGTTGGAGGTGGAGGAATCCAGGGATTAAAAGCTTTACGTGTAGCTCAGCCACTCACACAGCCATGTCGTGAATTGACCTCGTGTATGCCAGCAGCCCTATCTTAACTAAAGTGCAAGAGATATCTGTGCTCCCCAGGGGGATTTCGGATCATGCCTCCATTCTACTCCGGTTGCACACTGGTCTGGCCCCGAGTGGTGGCCTTTGGCGCCTATCGAGGTACTGGGTGTCCGATGATAGGATAGAACCTGTGCCAAGTGTGTGGGTCCACCAACATGTGCATCTTTTGTGTCATCCACAGATGTCAGGGCCCGTCCGGTTCCATCCCCCGAGCATCCAGTCCCTCTGGCTGCCCCCCTGGAAGAGGCCTTGTTTGAGGGAAGTGGGCACACCTCTACAGAGGAGGTGGTTGAGGAGGAGGTTGTCGAGCAGGACCAGGATCTATACCAGATTTTGGAGGAGGCACATGGGGTGCCCGGACCAGCCCAAGACACCACCCCATATATCTCCAGCCCATCAGTGTCCACCCCCCACCTCTCCAGTCCCTCCGATTCCATCCGCATATGCCAGGTCCCCAGCCACTCCCAAAAAGGCGACTAGGAAGACGAGGGGTGTTGCCAAGATCATGCCGGAACAGCTGGCCAGGCAGCAGGACCAGCAGAATCGGCACCTTGCAGAGGTTGTTGTTGGGCCTCCTCGGGTCCGTTAACGGATGCCATACAAGACGTTGCTGGCAACAGTGCAGCGACGGTCACCAGCCTGGGGGAGCTGAAGGCGACCACCTCAGACCTTGTGGGGGAGGTCAAATCTCTGCGGCTTGCAGTCCAGGACCAGACAGCTGTGCAGACCCGCATAGCGGTGGCCTTGGAGGGCATGCAGGCAGCCAGGGAGGGATGTGGGGATGCTACTCCTCAACCTGATACCCCACCCCCCCACCTGAGGCTGCCCCCAGGCAAGTGAGGGGCAGGAGCCGTGGCACCAGGCGGAGCCCACGCCAGGCCCAGTAATTTTTTGATTGTTATTTTTTGCTCTGGTGAAGAGCTTTATATGTTTTTTTTTTTGCTCTGGTGAAGAGCTTTATATGTTATTTTTTGCTCTGGTGAGGAGCTTTTTTTTTTTTTTTTTTTTATACTGCACACGGTGCAGTGTGAATGGTGTGTGAATGTGGGGGGGTGGCACTCCTGCCAGTAAGGGGTGTCACCCTTGGTCGTTGGGGAGAAGTTATCCCCACGGCTGTGTGAATGGTGTATGAATGGACAGCGACATCATTGGGGCCTTGACGCAGCGTTGCTGCTCCCAAGTCCTACATGCTGGACTTGGGCTAATCCAATGTGATGTGGATGTGGGGTGTGTGTGATCTAGGGACCACAGTGGTGTGCATGCGTGCATTGTCTGTGTGCCATGATGAATGTGTGTGTTTAATGGTCAAAGATTCGTAACACGAGGCAATTCCTGACTGCTCTTCCATCAGCAGACGAGGTCTCCTCTGGCAGGGGGGGACTGTCTGGTTGGGGGGTCAGGTCATCACGTAGGGCAATCTGCAGGCCCTTTCTCATGGCAAAGTTGTGCAGAATGTAACATGCACCGATGATCTGACACACAAAGTTTGGGGAATACAACAGGGCACCCCCGGACCTATCTAGGCATCGGAAACGGAACTTCAGGAGGCCAAATGTGCGCTCAACCACTGCACGGGTTTTGATGTGTGCTTCATTGTATCTTCTCTCTCCTCTAGTTTGGGGATTCCGGAAAGTGAAAGTCAGTGGAAGTGAAAAGACAGGAGGATGTTAGTAGTGCATGTGCCCCTTGTGATGTGTGCATCATGGGGGGGGACAGTCATGCCTGCCACCCATGTCACTCACCAACCAGCCAGCTGTCACCATACATGTTCTGCTCAAAATCTGCTGGGATGTTGCTTTGACGGTATATGTGGCTGTCATGGCTGGACCCGGGGTCTTTGGCACGGACGTGCCATATGAGGTATTTGGCATCAGCTATCACCTGGATGTTGATGGAATGCCAATGCTTCCGATTGCGGTAAATGTGCTATGTGGCACAGGGGGCCTGTAGTGCCACATGTGTGCAGTCAATGGCCCCGATGGTGCGTGGGAATCTGGCAAGTCTGTAGAAATCTGTCATTGCCTTCTGCCGCAGTTGCTCAGTGGTGGGTCTGATGATGTGGTGGGACATGCGTCTGAGGATTGCGGGGATAACCTGGTGCAGACATCTGCTCATGCTGGTTTGTGACATCCCAGCCACAACTCCACTTGTACGCTGGAATGATCCACTGGCAAGGAAATGGAGTGTTGCCAGTACCTTGTCCAGTGGCTGCAGTGCATGCGAGCGGTGTGTCTGGCTGGTGATGTCATCCTGCAGGGCTGTGGTTATTTCCAGGATGGTAGCAGGGCTGAATCTGAAGATGCGAGACACCTCCTCATCACCAATGCCAAAGAGGCTCATGCGCGTTCGGTAGATCCTCTCACGTGCCCCCCTCCTCCTCCTTCTATGCTCCTCTTCCTCTGCATACAATAGTAGTGCTAAGACCATGCCTGCCCCTGGCATGTTGGCATACGAATGTGTTGTCCAGTAAGTGTGATTGCTCAGCTCGTCCGTTATGATGCTGCTGTAGTTGCTCTCCAGCTGACTTGCACACGTCTGGGGCAAAGTTAACCCTGCTTTTATGAGGGGGAAGTTTAGGCCAGGCTTTTGTGCTACGTGCACCATGTGTAGCCTACGCCGAACGCGCGTAGTTTCGGGAATCGGTGCATCTCCCTCATTTGCATATTTGCATGATAATTCAATGGGAGCTGCAGATGCCCAATGCGTAACTATGCGCCTACGCCGCGCAAGCTTAAAACATTTACGCCGTTTAGGAGAAGCAGATTTTCTGGCGTATGTGGTTCTGTGTTTACGGCGCATCGATACGACGGTGCACGATTACAATTACGCCGCGCATATCCATTTACGCAGGCGTATCGCCTCTGAGAATCTGGCCCTATGTATGCAGATGACACTCTCCTTTACCTTAATGACTCGCGCAGCTCCCTTTCCGCCGCCCTCTCGATTATTAATACGTTTGGCAGGTTTTCGGGCATTCGGATCAATTGGGACAAGTCGGTCCTTTTTCCTCTGACTCAGTCGCCCCCTCCCACTGATCTGCCGGCCCGCTTCAGTGGGTCGACAGCTTTAAATATCTAGGCATCATGGTTCGCAGGAACCTGTCTGAATACATTGAGGCCAATGTGAACCCTGTTCTCCAGAAGTTTCTCCATAGGTGCTCGGCCTGGAAGACCCTGCCTCTCACACCTGTTGGCAGGGTTAACCTGGTTAAAATGTCCTTCCTCCCCAAGTTTCTATATGCTTTTAGGCACACGCCGGTGATTATCCCTAAGTCCTTCTTTAACAGACTAGATCAAGCGGTGGGTAATTTGTTTGGCAGGCCTCGGTCCCGAGGGTGGGTAGGCCCATACTTCAGCTCCCCTTGTCGGAGGGTTGGGTGGCTGTGTTGGTGTCTGTTAGATGGTTTGCACAGGACCATACTAACCCGTCAGTTACCCTTGAAGCAGCTATATTGGGGTCCTATGATGGATTGAGTAATCTGGTCTACCGAGGTGTTAGGGCTAGCGCTCAGCTTACTGCACCAATGAGGGCCATGGTGGTGGTGTGGGGACAAGTCTCGAGGCTTCTGGTTGAGCCCGGATCTTTCTCCCCCCACATACCTCTGTGGGGCAACACATCTCTGTCACATCTGGGAACTGTGCCGGATCCGCAGCTGTGGGCGAGATACAACATTAAAACCCTGAGAGACATTATGCCGGAGGGTCGTTTGCTCTCTTTTGGCGTGTTAAAAACTAAGTTTGGACTTCCCCCCTGGATGTTCTTCAGATTTCTTCAGCTTCGGCATGTGGTCCGAGCGCAGTTTCCAGACCCTATCAAGGTGGAGCCCCACTCGGTGGAGAGGCTCCTTACTTCACGTATGGTGGACAGGGTGCTTTCCTCTATTTACTTTAGGCTGACCTGTGCTGGGGGGGCCGGGGCCTCACAGGCCTTTTCGGGCCTGGCAGCGGGACTTGCCGGCCCTCACATCGGAGGACTGGTCGGAGGGATTGCAGCAGTACATTCCACTCATAAAAAATTGGCGAAGGAGCGTTTTATTCAGCTAAAATGTATTCATAGGGTCTATTATACACCTCAGAGGCTGGCGGTTATTTACCACACCTCTGAGGATAAATGTCCTAGATGCAACCGTGATGTGGGGAATTTTATCCACATGGTCTGGCTCTGCCCGGGAGTCCAGGAGTTTTGGCGGCTGGTGGCGGCTGAGATTGAATCGGTTGGTGGCATGGCTGTTGGGCTAAATCCCTTGATCCTATTGCTGGGTATCACAGATAACCTCCCTACCTCCACACACAAGAAGCTTTTTATCTTCTACACGGCTTTTTATGCTCATAAAGCGATCCTACTCCAATGGAAGGCAGCTGACCCGCCTGGTTTATCCGCCTGGCGGAAATTGGTAAACTACATCCTTCCCATGTATAAGCTAACGTACATGGGGCGTAACTGCCCCAAGAAGTTTGATAAGATCTGGGGGGCTTGGGTGGCGGCCAGGGGACTGACGGTCTAATGTGCTTGGGTCTAGTTGTGTGCCCTTTTTCCTCCGGAGTGGTCCTGGGCTTTCCCCTGCCCCTCCCGGGTCTATGGTATGGATTGGTGGGGCCCTCACACTTACACTTCGGTTTTGGTAATATTTCCATGTCTGGGACTCACTGCGGATGCACGCTGCAGTATGTGGTGTGGTCACTCCATTTGGCTCGCTGGATGGGATGTGGCTCCTCCCCCTTCCCTCTCCCTCTCCCCTTCCCCCCCCCCTTTTTTTTTACCTCTCCTCTCTGGATAAGCTATCATGATGTTTGCTAATGAAGATGGTTTACCTTGCACTGTCTGTAACAATGTTTGGAGCCTTGTGGCCCTGTGTGTATTATTTGACTGATATGAGCATGTAACCATTTGATTTTCTTGAATAAATATTCCTTCTGTTAAAAAAAAAAAAAGAGAACTTTTGAATTTGAATGTTCGAGTCCCACACACTTCAATAGGGTTCCAAACATTTGGTCGGTTCGAACGTTCTGGTGCGAACCAATTGCGGGGGAGGGGGGGTGTTCAGCTCATCCCTAATCGTGAGGAATGGTGCGAAAATGCTATCTAGAACTAAATGTACCAAAGCCTGCCTGCAGTACAGACTACTCCTTTATTCAGGTTTTCTACCGCTTCAAAAGTTGCATGTAGGATTGGAGTCCTGGCCGGTACATCTACCATGACAGAGTGGTCATAAAGAGCCCCGAAAAAGTTGATCGAGTTTATTCCTTTACCATTGTGAATGATCAAGGGGACATTATTGCTCTGCCGGATCCCAGGTTTTATCTGTAGGCCCCATGCCTGCATTCTCATTTTTTTGCTGCTGCTTGAAGAAGTCCAATACAGGGACAACCATTTTATTTATTTTCCTTCTCCTGACCCACATTTGGGCCCAAATGTGCAGAACTTTGAGGGGAGGAAATAGTGTGTACATTTTGTGTGTGTTTCTCCCTTTTTGTTTTTCGCAGGTTGTTGATCCATCTATCAAGACTATCGGAGAATGGGGCAGGGAAATGTGATGTTATTATTGTGTTACTGTAAACATTGTACAAAGTAACGTTTTATTATATTCTTATATTTTTCCTACTCTTTTCTATTTCTCCTCTTTACTGTTCGAGCAGGTTCGGGTTTAGGTCAGGTGTTCAAGCTTGAACACCAGTTGTAGGACACTGGGGACAGTGTTTATTTAAGTGGGGGGAGTGTGTAGCACCCTTGTACTTTTAGGTGCTGGTGCTGTTCTAAATCTAGGGGGGATGAGAGAGTTAGTTAGCTGTCATCCAGTTAATTTGCTCACATTTGGTCTCTGTCTGGGTTTGGCTGTGCTGGACCCATTCTGTTGTGCCTGGGGTGCGGTACCACCCCAGGACGATAGGTGGCCGCAGTGCAGTCCAAGCTGTGGTGTTCTCTCTCGGCAGCCAATGGGGAGGGTTGAGCCTCGCTGGGCATGCCGGGAGAGGGAAACATAAGGCACAGGGCTCTCTAGGTTCGGTGTTCTAGAAGTGCGTCAGCCACCTTCAGGGTGTCTGCGCTGTGCACCCGGCATTATGGCCTACCAGGCCGCGGTGTGCGTGCCACGTGGTGTTTTCGGTTTTGGGCCTACTTTGGTTCGGAACATCCGGGTCGTGGCTGGGCTCCAGTGATCAACTGGGTCCCTATGATCCATTGGGGATGGAGGTGCTGGACACTGACAAGGCTGGACGTTGGTCGCCTGTCAGTCAGAAACCTAACTACAAACTACCTGAAGTTACTCATGCTTAAAGCTTACTGAGGAGAAAATTCTCTGTGATCGAGATTCTAGGAAGGGGCCTGTGGCAGAGGTTCGCTTCTCTCAAAGTTCCGAGCCGTGCTCAGGCTGCCGGGCCTATGGCAGAGGTATGTCCGAATGCGTTAAACCCACTCTGGCTAGAGTGGTGGAGAAAATAAAAGGGCTATTTGAAGCAGGACTGACTTCCTCATTGTTACATCTGAACCTGCTATTTCTTCTTCTAACCCATCTTTACCTTCACTGTACGTTTTACCATTTACCATGTTGGGTAAATAAAAGCACAAGATAAAAGACACCTGCTGTTTGGACATTCCATCATTACTGCTCTCATCATCTACCCTAGACGGCGGAGCTATAGAGGTAACAGGCCATCCCAATTCTAACCAGCAGCTCCTTCGGGGGTGAGTGCTACATACGCAAGGCGTATCGACTGCAGAACTTGCAGACAAGCTAGCCTGGCTGTGCGTCCAAAGGTAAATGGTTATGCAAACTGGAGTGAATAATTGGCTCAGGTTCACAGGTGAGCTCCTTATCCAGAGTGCCACATGAATTAGAGAGTGCATCAGCCCGACTATTGCAGGTCACTTCCCAGAAATCACTATATGCAGTAGGAAGAGCAAAAGATACTGGGAGGGTGGCAGCAAGAAGTTTCTCTTTCGGGGCAACCTTGGTTAGGCAGGACAAGGAACAGGAGTAACTCCAAGCCAGGATCTGTCTAGTAGTCCAGTCAATGTGTGGAGAATGGAGCCGTAAACAAGGAAGTCCCAGAGCAATAGGAGTTGAGGCCTTAGGTAAGAAAATTAAGGATATCCACTCCTGGTGAAGTGTCCCTACCAACATCTAAACAGCGATTGTCTGGAAGCAGATAGGACCCCCTGGGAGAGGGTAAGTCGCATGTACAATGCAATTTCTCAGTCCATGAATTTTTCAGCGGCTCTGGAATCCATATATGCCGAGACCAAATGAAAAGAAGCGTCAACATGAAGGAACACAGAAAGAAGAAGATGAGAAGGTGAAGGTGATATTTCTGGGTCCAATACTTCAACTTCCAGATGTATTGGACCCAAGTGTTTTTCCAGACGGAGGGAGCAAGTGTCACGAAAATGACCTTTGCCCCCACAGTAAAGACACAGGCCCAGAGTTCTGCACCTAGCACGTTCCTCCGGGGATAGCCTAGTCTAACCCAGCTGCATGGGTTCCTCAGCTGGCAGGAGATGCTCCACGGGTGGAAGAGAGGGGAGCTCAGGCTGACTAAGGACCAAGGAATGCTGGTGTCGCGTTTCTAGGGTCCTTTCATGAAAGCGAATATCGATCTGGTTACACAGGCAAATAACATCGTCCAGATCAGTGGGGTTCTTCCTGCTGAATTCATCCTTCACTCTATCAGAAAGGCCATGCAAAAAGGCTGCGACTAAGGCCTCTTGTTCCAGCTCAACTCAGCCGTCAGCATGCGGAAATGAAGAGCATACTGTCCCACAGAAGCAGACTCTTGGCAGAGATGTAAAAGGCCCTGGCCACTGAAGAGACACAAGCTGGTTCTTCGAAGATATTCTGAAAAAGTCTCAAGAAGTCAGACAGGCTAGAAACCACTGGATCATTCAGTTCCCACAGAGGGGCTGCCAGGCTAAAGCTTAACCGGAGAGGTGGGAAATTATATAGGCTACCTTTGCACGATCAGACAGAAAGTTTTGAGGCTGGAGCTTAAAATGAATAGTGCATTGGCTGAGAAACCCCCTGCAGGCCTTGGAGTCCCCAGAGAAACGGGACAGAGCTGGCAGTTGTAGTGAACGTGTGGCTGTAACTGCAACTGGAATAGGTGCAGCCGCTAATTGTGCTTGAGGTTTCTGACTCAGGGTTTCCAAGGAGACCTGAAGCTACTAGAAGCAGGAAGCCAGATCCTGGAGGAATCACATCACATGAGTCTGATTCGATTCCTGGGTCTCAAGTCTGAGGACTATGCCCTGCAATGGATCATCTACGGAAAGCGGCACGTCAGCCGAGTCCATGGCTAATCAAACTGTCAGGTCACCTGCAGTCAGTTGACAGATGCACACCGTTGGAGTCAGAAATGCACCGCTAAGGTAGTAGACCCTACGGCCAGGGCCATCTTAATAGTATCATGGGCCCCTGGGCAAAGTATTGCGCTGGGGCCCCACCAGCTTGCCCTAATATACACACCTACTTTCAAGAAATATAGTATAAATAGTTGATAGAATTAAACATTCATTAGTCCTTTCAATAAAATCTATTTTACAAAATGAAAACATTCCATAAATCAAAGACTAGTCAACACAAAGGGCACAGTACAGGGGGGCCAGGAGGGCACAGTATAGGATCTGGATCTTCCCTGGACAGGACCATATACGGACAGTTTAGTAAAAAGCATGACTGTTCAAGCAAATCCAGGACAGTTGGCAAGTATGATGTAATGCAAGATTATTGTGGGCCCCCCATGTACCTGGGGCCCTTGGGCAGTGCCCAGGAGTGCCCTTGCAATAAGATGGCCCTGCCTACGGCTGACTGCTGCGGATGGAACACTGGGTGGCTAAGGAAGGCAGGTCACTGGAGCACTAACAGGGATCCCACAGGGAGCTAGGGCCAAAGATTCCCCAGGGCGTGGAGTCTAAGATCCAGCAGGTGTTCACCAGAGTCTCTATTAGTGAGGATGGACTGGGCTGCAACTGGATCCAGGTCGCTACCCCCAGATCCTCAAGCTCACGCTCACAGTAGGCTATAGAGGATAGAGGGGAAGTAGCAGTTTAGGATACAAGAGATAGTGAGGGGATAAGCCAAAGGTCGGGGCGACTTGCAGACAAGATAAACAAAGGACACGCCAAAGGTCAAGGTCACAAGCAGACAGGGATAGTCGTTAAAAAAGCCAAGATCGGTAAAACAGAGACAGACATAGCACACGGCAAGCAGGAACTCAACAACACATGACGTGTAGCACGTGAGGTGCGTGCACGCTGAGGGAGGTGCCGACCACGCCAAGGAAGCTAGCCCGGGGACGGGGGATGGAGGACGCGGGTAGATTGGGGGATGTATCGATGGACGCAACGGTGATGCAGCGCGTGAGCCAGCAGAGCTACTAGCCGCCAACGAGGACACCCCCACCAGCGCTCTCCCCTGCCGCCGTACGGAGGCCCCTCGCTTCCCCACCCCCTCCCTCCGTGTTGGCTGTCCGGGGCCGTAGTATGCTTAGGTCCCGCCGGACTTCTTAGGAGGACCCTTCGCCCGCCCGCCCGCCTCTTCTACGCTGTCGGATGCTACGGCTGGGAAGCCGCTCCTCCTTCGTCTCGCCCAGGTAATATTGTGGCCTTAGTGCCTTGTTCAAGGGAGGATATACTGAATCACTACGTTTAGCAGTACCCGAACATATCAACAGAGAGACTGGTAAGAATTTCTTTATTCATGTCCAATCATCTACAAGGCACTGTAAGCGTTTTTTTATAATTTTCTCTTTTGCTGCAATATCCCTTGGTTTGTCAGTTATACCTTCCAGTGAACATAGTACAAGAAGACTGTCACTAATTTTGAACCAGGCTTTTTTTGCATACGGAGGGACTATTATTCACAATAAGTGGTATAGATACCTGTCCCCGCACCTCGGATGCGGGGTATTGGGGAAGTGCCTGCGATGGTAACATCGGATTAGGACGTCACTGAGAGACTTAGAACCTAACGACAAGTGATGAGTCATGGCGCCTCTCCTACAGTCTCCAGAGTCCTTAATAGATAGTTATGGGGTAACTTGCTAGGCTGGCTGAAGGAAGCCGGGGAGCAAGTTAAGGGGGCCAAATCATTGCCCCAGACCTCCGGGGGTCTCAGTATTAGGGTAGGAGAGTTGATGGGGCGGGTCCGGGTGCGCTTTGGGCCACACACTGAAAGGAATTTCCTAAGAAGTAGGTAGACTTTGGGACCCAAAGTGTGGGGTCATTACACAGCCTGTTCTAAGCTGTTGCCTCATCCATAGCGTAATGCTTTACTAGGAGGATATGTTACCCTGAGTATCCGACAAATTTGATCTAATTTAAAGGAAGAG
Source organism: Rana kukunoris (assembly GCA_029574335.1). Classification (NCBI taxonomy): domain Eukaryota; kingdom Metazoa; phylum Chordata; class Amphibia; order Anura; family Ranidae; genus Rana; species Rana kukunoris. The sequence goes on along the minus strand of CM056055.1, from coordinate 89,173,606 downwards.
ACGAGGCCCAGCTATATATTAACAACCACAACGGTATTTCATGCAGACCACTGGCGTAAGGCTAAGGTCGCTGAATAAAACCTAAATTTGTGTACTAACAAGGTATATAATAACAGGGAAACACCCACTGTCTGAAACTGGGGAAGCGTATTAGAACCAGGAAAAAGTACAACATGAGTAAGACAACAAGGGGGTCTGCTCTGAAAACCCCGAAGGACAATCCCGCTTCGAGTACTATGAGGCAATATATGACCCCGGATGGGAAATTCAAAAGCCCCGCTAACGCGGAAAAAACGGGGGTTTTTAAAAAAAGGTGTGGGTGGGGCAGGGCTTGCAATTGCGGACATGGCAACGGAGGGCGGCCCAGACCTTAGCATGTTAGAGGAGCCCAGACTGGATATGCATATTCCAACAAAGGTCGAACTGGAAGGTATGCTGAAAAGAACAATTTGTTCCTCCCCCTCTTGGAAAAAGGTATGGAAGAACCCTTAAAAATTGAGAGGATACACCGAATTGGAAGGAAAAATGGACGAGGGAGTGAAAAGCCTAGAGATATAATTGTCAGGTTCCGTTACTACGAAGACAAGGCCGAAATATGGCTAAAACTAAGAAAGAAACCTCCTCTGTGTTTTGGGGGTACTGAGCTACAAATATTTCCAGATCTGGCCAGAAGGAGATTTCTGAAACCCCTATTGGAGCACATGAGACAGCAGAATATTATCTATCAGTGGGGGTTCCCGGCATGCCTCATCGGACAAAAAGGAGGGGTGTCTGCAAAATTGACATTTCCGGAGGATCTGGCTGGGTTTTGCCATAAGCTTGATATGCAGGTTCCAGACCTACCTGAATGGGTTGATTACATTTTTCTTTTTTTTTTGGGTGGGGGGGAGTGTATGGGGGGGTTGGGGGAGGGGGAGAGTAATAGGGGGCAATCCAGGGGTTGGCTAACAACCTCCTCTCCCGGTAGATCTGATCACCGACTTCAATACACCAGGGGGGCATAGGAGAGGATGGGGTTTTGGGAAGCGCCACCTCACTAAAGGGGAACCGAGGAAGGCAATAAGGCATGAGAAGGCCTTTTGGTTCAGAGGCAACGAATAGGCCTAAAGGGGGGTGTGGGAGGGTAGGAGGGTAGGGGGGGAGGGGGGGAAAGCGGTAACGGGGGGACGATCGTGGCTCCCAGGGACTTGGAAGGTTTAGGATGGCAAGAGAATGGTAGGAAGGTATGGCGGAGTTAAAATTTTCATCATATAATGTGAAGGGTCTGAATTCTGCTAGTAAAAGAGTCAAGGTTTTGGAGGAGATTAAACAATATAGAGCGGACATAGGGCCAGATTCAGGTAGAGTTAGGCTGGAGTATCAGTGATACTCCAGCCTATCTGTCACTTTAAGCCGGCGTTTCTGTTTTCTGTAACCAGAAAACAAGAAACGCCGGGTTGGAGTTCCGATGCGAACGGCGTAATTGAATTTCGCCATCGCATCGCAACTTTAATTTAAAAATGGCGCCGGGGGCGTTCCCGCTGATTTACGCCGAAAAAATATGTTAATCAGCGGGAATCGGCAATTCACGATCGTATTCGGGTGCGACGCAGTGACTTTCCGACGTTTCCGTAAGAGATACGCGGCGTAAAGATAAAGCAGCCCCCTAGTGGAGTATCCTATGTTAAGTATAGCCATCGCGTCGAAAAAAAAAAAAATTTGCGTCGCTTGCGTAAAACGTCCATGAATGGGGATTTTGACGTCATTGACGTTCACTGACAGAATTGCTCCAGCATGCGCACTGGGATGCATTGAAAGTCGATGCATGCGCAGTACGTTCGCCGCGGGATCGCGCTTAGTTTAAATAATACACGCCCCGTACCCGCCCAATTTGAATTCCGCCGGCTCATTTACGATACGCTGCCGCAACTTTAGGAGCAAGTGCTTCATGAATAAGAGCATTTGCTCCTAAAATTTCGCCAGAGTAACGTAAATGAGAAACGTTACTCCAGAGCAAAGATGCTCCCATCTACCTGAATCTGGCCCATAGTTTTTATACAAGAATCCCACCTATCCTAATGCCGCGTACACGCGATGATTTTTTGTGATGAAAAAAAACGACGTTTTCTGTGAAGTAAAAAACGACGTTTTTGAAACGTCACTTTTCAAAGACGATGTTGCATACACACCATCGTTTTTTTCACAAAAAGCGAGGTTACGTTCACCACTCTTTTCCATTGAAGCTCGCTTCATAACTAGCTTCTGGGAATGCGCGGGTTGAAAAACTTTGTTTTAAACAACGTTTTTGCTACACACGGTGACTTTTTGTAAAACGACGTTTTGAAAAACGACACAAAAAATTCAAGCATGTTGGAATTTTTTTTTGGTTGTTTTTTTGAAGACAAAAAACGACATTTTGCCCACACACGATCAATTTAAATGACGTTTTAAAAAACAAAGGTTTTTTTTCATCGCAAAAAACGACCGTGTTTACGTGGCATTAGATTCAAATATAAAGCTCTATTCAACAGCACACCCAACCTGGTACTATGGCGATTCAATCTCCAGTCGTGCCAGGGGAGTGGCAATCGGGTTCGCAAGAGGAATTGAGTTTACTCTCAAGGCAAAGCTGACAGATCCAGAAGGGCGTTTTTTATTTTTGAAAGGTTTGATAGGAAATATAGCATATACCCTGGCAAATATATACTCTCCTAATGTACACCCAATTCAGTACCTGGGCCGAATTCTCGGTAAGTTGCATGGCTTCGCGGAGGGATATGTAGTTCTGATGGGGGACCTGAATTTTGCTATAAACCCAAGGGTTGACAGTACGTCCCGTGTGGTGGAGACAACTAACGTACAATTGCAAAAAATAAAGCATAAGTCAACTAAGTAGACGCATGGAGGGCTTTTCACCCCCACATGTTGAACTATATGTTTTTCTCTCCCCCATACGGTACGTACACCAGAATAGACTATATTTTGGTGGATCATAGGCTACTAGAGCGGGTCACTAAGACTGACATTGGAATCATCACTTTGTCGTACCATGCCCCAGTGACTATGAAGATCAAATCATTTATGCAAAAGAATCAACAAACGGCCTGGCATTTAAACAATGAGTTAATTCGAGACGAAGAAGGGGCAGGAAGGGTAGAAGAGGAACTTAAAACCTTCTTCTTACTTAATGACACAGAGGGGATTTCAAGCGCCACCCTTTGGGAGTCGCATAAAGCATATATTCGAGGGATCTTCATTTCGGAGGGGGCTAGAAAAAAAAGAGAGAAAAATAAGAAGCTCGACACTTTGTCTAAAGAAATAATGATTTTAGAACGTAAACATAAAAATCAAAGATTAAATGAGATGCTCCTTAGCCTGACTATAAAAAGAGACAAGCTTAGGGGGATCATGGATCAAGAAGCAAATAAAAGGCTCTCGAATATTGCAAGAGAGAGAAATCTATGGGGTAATAAACCTAGCAAACTCCTCGCCAAAATGTCTCAAAAAAAGAAAACTAGGAACTATATCGAGAAAATTAAGAAAAAAAATGGCGACTTGGCTTACTTAACAGCAGAAATCGCAGAAACTTTTAAAAACTATTATGAAGAACTTTATACAATAGACCATGCCAAGTGGCAGGTAGGAGAAAAGGAAGTTAAAATTCAAGCTTTCCTAGAGAAAGCAGGATTACCCCGTATAGACGCAACTGAAAGAATCCATCTCGACCAGGCTATTACAGAAGTAGAAATTAAGAAAGCCTTAGAAAATACAGCTGGAGGAAAAAGTCATGGCCCTGATGGGTTCTCAGTTTTTTACTACAAGAAATATAGTGACATCCTCATACCGAAATTATGCAAATATTTGAATGGACTAGGGTCCGAGTACGAGACCAGCAGGGAAGCGCTTGCCGCATCTGTGGCAATTATATTAAAAGAAGGGAAAGACAGAGCACTTTGTTCCTCATATAGACCGATCACCCTACTGAATACGGACATTAAATTGTTCGCGAAAATACTAGCCGAACGTTTGAAAAGTGTTATACACCTTCTGGTCCATCCGGACCAGGTGGGGTTCGTCCCCAATAGAGAGGGTAAGGACAACAGTATAAGAGCTCTTCTCCTGCTCCAGAAGCTGAGGCAGGATGGGTCACCGGGTCTATTCCTGTCAGTTGATGCTGAAAAAGCTTTTGACAGGTGTAACGGTATGAACCGTGACAGACTGAGATCCTCCTATGTCTAGGGTCACCTTATGTCCACTAGGGCCATAGGGTGACAAAGAATCATAATTCATATATTACATGAGATGGGACATTAATAATAATTCATATTGCAGGACTGGAATATTACAAAGTGGATGTCTTGAGATATCACAAGCTGTTGCCTATTCAATATGGGCACACATGCTTTTGAAAGGTGTTAATTGCATCAGGGCCTGAAAGACCTTTTGATTGTGTGATTCATTGGGCCAGATTCAGCAAGAATTGCGCTGGAGTAATTCGATATGCGCCGCGTAACTGTGATTATGCGCCATTGTTTCTATGTGGCCGTACCCACCAAACTAGATGCGACAGAAAACGGGCCATTTCCAATCGGCTTAACTTTCCGATGCCAGAGTATCGTCAGCGCATAATTTCGCTTGGCGCATCAGTCGCGCCTATTGATTTCCCCTGCAAATATGCAAATGAGGAATATTTCCCGATTCGCGAACGGATTAGCACCATACGCTGGCTACATGCGCCGCGCGTATCTCATCCGTCCGACGCAAAGTTATTTCTACAAATAGCTGCTTTATCTTTACTCCAGACAGCCACAGGTCAGCAGGAGAGCAGCTACAGCAGCGTTACTGACGATAAGAGCTAGCTGAGCACCCCCACTTGCAGGACAACACCTCTGTCCATGCTTGTCTGTCAACTTTTACAGCCATGGAGGAAGACATCATAGGTCTCCATAGCCGAGATGACGGCTGACAGCTCCTGGCCTTTAGAGTTCAGCTTTCTCCTGTGTGTTTGCGGGGAACGGGAGCAGCCATCTCAGAACAAAAGTAACTTCACTGCAGGGAGGGGGAACAGGATATACTTTAGTGCCGGAATGGCGCATCTACGGGCGCATTTAAACGCCCAACGGAACGCATTGCGC